>WBNH01010550.1:0-31393 GCA_013401255.1 Urocolius indicus | reverse complement strand
AAAATGCAATGGTAATCAATATCTAACCAGTGAAAAATACTAACCAAGTGAGACATGCCTGAGCTTGAATAGCTCATTATGAAACAAGCTGTAATTGCAAAGTCAAAAAATTTAATATGTCACATGAATGAAATAACAAAACCACAGCTAGAGCAAAGATAAACTAACAGCAATCCTGAATATCCTATAAGTTTAAAAGAAAAATGTACTCTTAAGTTTGGTTATATACCTCCAATTTATTCAGAGTATTTCTAAAAGCAAAATTCTCTCTTTTCTCCTAAGTAGAATTCACTAACTCTCAGGTTCTTGAGGAAGCCTTTTGGTTTTCCCTAATGGAACCCAAAGAAAAATGAACACTCCTTACAGTTGGATAAAATTAGACATTAATCTTCCTAGGGCTCAACAAACTACTGCTAACTTGGGAATAAGATCTGGCCATAACCACATATGTGCTACCATACAAGCCATGGCAAGGCAAGAACATTGGCTTAAAGAAAAGAAAAATTCATAAGGAAATCAAAATGAGGAAATATTATGTCAAAATTAAATTAAAAGTCAAGATTCAAATGAAACAATTCATTTAAGGAAAAAGTACACAAAGTTTACCTTTATTTTTAAAAAAAGCCTTGAAACCCATACCACTGTTTTCAAATATTACCTTTTTTCTATGCAACATGGTAATGTACTAATCTGTAATGTCAAGCAACAAGTTTTTTATTCCATCAAAGATGCATTAACTCTTACAATTCCTTTTTCAATTTTCAGTGTCCTAGGACCTAATTGTGAACTTTTACATCTAATGTCTCTGTAAGATTTGTGCTACCCAGGGACACATTCAGTATTTACCTGAATTCTACTAACTTACTGACTTCAGCAGTATCTTGAAACAAAGGGATTTAAGTCACTGAATGTTTTTAATGGTATTTCCATTTAGTAATTTTATCTTTGTTGCTATTTGCTTTCAGTATAATTTAAGGTTCTCTTGTCTGGTATAGCAGAAAACATAAATAGAAATAAAAGCATGCAATTAACTTTTTTTGTAAGATTTATTGTGTTGTATATGTTTAGTTTGACCTGTCTTATTCCTGTGCTCTGGAAACTAACCAGTGTCAGGCTTCTAATCCTCTTCAAATAACACTCTCTCTAGAACCCTAACTGTTTCGGATACACACCTCCTGGTTTTGAGGCTCTTCTTTTAGTCAAAGTAACAAAGCTAAACATAGTATTTAAACAAAACCAATAAACCTACTGTGTTATAGTCTCAGAATTCTCTTTGATGTTATTTTTAGTGCAATCTACAATTTTGTTTGCTTATTTGAGTATTATTTAGTATGGATTGAACCATTTCTTGAGATACGAACAATGTTGTACATGATCTTTCCAAGATACTTATATTTTTCTCATACTTTGCATTAACCATTCAGTTTTCTTTGGCAGCATTTGATATTCCTCTGGCAATTTTTCTATATCCACAATTGATGAGACTAAGAAACCACGACACTTAAAAGCAGCTCATGTAAATCCATTGCCTTCTCATTCTAGAGAATGAATGAGTATACACTAAAACACAGACATATTAAGAAAACTTGTGCCACCCTGTAAGTATGAACATTTGGAGAAATCTGCAAAATGTGTACTTATCTACTTAGAAACATAGAAAATACAAGTAATCTAGAATAGTGTGATAGGAGGTTGTGGTTTTGTGTTTTCACTGTTTACTCTGCTGTGAAAAAAAAGTAAGAATCTGTCTCTTCTACCTCATGCGAACGGCAGGAGTTGGGTGAGGATGGAATGGCCAACACTTCCTTCCCCAAGGCACCTGAGCATGCTTTGCTAAGAGAAGTACAAGTGGAGAGAATCAGACAGATAAAGGATTAGCAAGGATAGAGCACATAGCAAGGATGGAGCCTGGGACATTGCTGGGAAAAGGAATGAGTAGACAAGAGTGAACCTCAGCAGAGATGGTGAAATGACAACTGGAGGCCAGAGAGAATTGCTTTAACCAAAAAGCTACTGAAAGTTGCAAGAATGAATAAGGATGAGGGAAAGGGTAACACTAGCAAAGGCTAGAATTATTTTTCAGAATCTATTTACATTTTTCTCAGACAGAGTTTTAGTTTTCTTTGTTTCATAAGGCAGTTTGTGTCGGTTCACATTCTAATAAAGGTTGTGGCTAGACAGATACAGTTCTTTTCCTGTAAAGCAGAGAGAACACATACCTTGAATAACTAACTGTTTCAGGGTAAATTTTAAAGAGGCAACCTTGCCTAATCTTCCATTCCAGAAGAGGTTCAGCTAAACCATCTTTTCTGCCCAATATCTGTCTACGCTGTTGTCCCAGAAATTGAGTGACTGAAACTGCATAATCTTTCCAGCAACTGACTTCAGTATTTTTCATCTGAGGAAGTTTTACCTAACACTTAGCTTGAATCTTTCATTATACAACCTAAGACCACTTTTCCTTGTCCTGGCTATCAATTCATCCCAGATACAGTGAACAAATTACTGGTTTCTCTTTGCTTAGTTTATTACACTTTTGGAAAGCATTACCCTACCAGCTTTATTGCCTTTCAGCTCCTAGAAGTGCAAATCAAGGATAACAATTTCACCTTCTGTATTGTTAACATTGCTTAAGCTTTAGTTATGGATGCGTAAAATACGCTTTTAATCTCTCCAAATTAGCTAGTGAAATTATTCCTAAACATTGCACAATTTAATTTACTCCTATATAAATGTTTTTATCGGCCTCTGTGTTCTTTAGATTAGAGACTACGATTGCATACTTTTTCTGACAGGATCTGCTATTTTCTGTTCATGTTTATGCACAATTTGCCATACAACATAGCTTCTTACAAATCACCACTTTCATACTTTAGAAGATCGTTGTTAAATTTATGCTGAAGACAGAGGTAAAGAAACTCAGAAATTAGCTGAAGAAAAATGTATCTTGGGGATGGTATTTACACCAGGGGATACAACACAGAGGACCTTCTGTCTCTCAATCTGCTTTCCACTTGACAAACAGAACAGTTGACAAGTAGATACTTAAAACTCCTGTTGCACCTTCATAAGCACTAGTGGCAAAAGGTCAATGAAAAGCCAGATCTATTCAAAGAAATGCTTGTTTGAAGCTACCATGATTTTAAGAAGTTTATTTTTCAAGCTATAAATGTTCATGGAAGACAAATCCCTAAATACTTTCTTCCTTTACCACAAACATTGAGTCAGCCAGAATAAATCAAGATACCAAGGAAAATATATAAAATAATATAAAGATCTTCCCCAGAAGTTACATCAGTTTGCAGGCATAAAATGAGGGAATGCAAATAAAAAAAATAAAAAAAAGAAGACCAATATTTTTTAAAAGTCTGGTACTTTTAAAATATTTACAGACCAGTTAAGCATTTTATATGCGTATTGTTGTTGTATGCCACTCACCTGATGTACAATTTTGCATTAACTAATACAATTCAGTAAATTTTATTGGTTTCTTTTCTCTTGCCAAAACATATCAAAGGTTCTAAATAAATCTTTCCTACTACATAACCTGTCGTGGGTAATTTCTTACCACAATAAATATCTAGAGTTCAAAGAGTTAATAAAAATAAGGATTCTAGTGATCTAAATCTATTTGCAGTAATTTCTGTCTAGTTGTCCTTGACATTTCACAAGCTGGTAACCTCCTCTGCTCCCCTTTCATTCACACTTCTAATAAGACAGGTTAGCTTTCCATCATTTTATTAGTCAGCTACCTTTCAAACTGCCTGAGAAGCTTGGCTCTTCTCGGATGAACAACGATGCAGTAAAGCTACTGAGGGGTGTAAAAAAAAAAAAGGTAAAATGAATATTATAACAGACATTTCTTGTCTGTAAATGTGATCTCTAGTTTATTTTAATAGCTATACTAAAACCCTAAGGTATAGTTAACAGTATTATATGCCTTGTGTCTTCATATAAGAAAACATCCCCAAATGCATTTTCTAATTTACAAGCCTGTGACAAATCCAAGCTGCTGAGAAATTAAACTTTAAAATATGTCTGGGGGTGATGGAGGACCACTATTAACACTATCATAATTGTACACCACTTGCATCAAATCTGACATTTCTGTTTAATATGTTTTGCTAAGGGTATACCATTTTATGGCCTCCCAATGAAATCAAATCCAACCCAGACGTTTTCACTTTTCTAATATAATTCACTTCAAGGTTTTAAAGCTGCCATTTCTTTTTCTTTCTTTCTTTTCCTCCCAAAAGGTCGATCCCCTGGCATCCATTAATTCCACAGGAGCCTAGTGCTGGGTCAACGAGTCAGTCATGAGTACCTCCATTAACCACGTTAATTCACATGAAGGCACCTTAATGACATTTTGTCAGAGCTACCTTTCTAACTTCTAGACACACTATTCACAAAGTAATATAACAAGTTTGAGAGGCATTAGGAAAGATTAGTGCCTGAACAGGAGTTTCTGGGGAAGTCAGTGTTACCAAAAACTGGAGCAAGGGGGAGATGGAAAGGAAAAAAATGTGAAAGCTGACTGGTCAAGTTATGGTCATTTCCGGGTGACTTGCTTCCCCAAAGGTCACTCCGTGAGCATTCATTCTTCCTCCAGCTTGTACTGATTATCTCAAGAGAAGGTCGATGTTGATAAAGGGAGACACAATAAAATAAACGCTGTTATCCAGGTTTTCCCTTGTGTGTTACCACTCTAACATAGCACATACCATATTAACTCTGTTTCATCCACTGTAGGTGAACAAATTTCTTTTAAAATGAACAGAAAAAGCTCAAATATAAGAGGCTTTTGAGTAATAACCTATCATATGCTACATTTTTCAGAGGTGATGTACCTTTAGCCACAATTCAAGATGTAGCAATCACAGCACGTTTTTCAGAGTGATCAAACTACTGCCACAGTTCTGTTTTCATTAGCTCAGTGTGAAATAATTTAGTACCACAGGAGACTATGTGTACACAAAAGGAGAGAGGAAAGGAGGGAGGAGAAAGCTAGAAATGGAGAAAATGAGAGAATGCCAAAGATGACACATACATGTGAAAAAAAGGAGTCTGACCAACAGAATTGAAGCTTCCTAAATAGATACACAATCTTTTGTGTCATGTATTAGTTTTGTTTTGGTTTGGTTTTTTTTTTTTTTTAATTTTAAGGCAGAATTTCTTAAAAGTAGTTTGGATGTTTCTTTAAAACTCCACTGAGGCTTAAAAAGAACATTGTTGTGGGAAGTGTCTGCATTGCCTAACAATTTGAATTTATTAGTTAAAACTGACTTACTTCAGAAGTGACTTAAGCATTTAAGAATAAAGCACCTTATAGTCCTCTTTCTTGAACATCAACTGATTAAAAAAAATCATAACAAAGATTTGACTTTCCTAAGAAAATGAATTTTGAAAGGATTTTTTAAATTAGACTTTGCCAATAAAGAATTAAAGCAGTTCGTGTAATTATTTAACAAATTTCTTGAAAGGAAAAATTGTGGCCATTTTCCAATACACAGTATAGATGAATGTCAGATTAATTCATTACACACACTGTTTTTAAATTACTTCATAACCTGTGCCACAGTAATTAACGAGATTAGTGAGATCAGAGATTAAATGCACTTAAAGCAGCTCAGATGAATTTCAAGTATATGATAAGGAATACATGAATAATGAACACTTGGTATTCCTAACGGTTTACAAAGTTTGCTGCTTTGATGGACAGGCTTTTTTCCATGTGCCTGGTATTTACTATAAAGTCTCAAAATGTCTTTAGGGTGGGAAAACAATTTACAGCGTGTATATTGCGTGGGAATCCACACCGCCAAAGATGCCCATTTATAACTGCATGTGCAGCCAGAATATACAAAACTATGCAAAGCTCTTTCACAGAGAACATATTTTAAGATTTTGTACTCATACACAACCTCTATACATGTTCTCTTATGCACACTATCTACTTTCTCGCAGGACTGCTAGATAAATAGTAGAAGTTGCCAGACAGAATATGAATTTTTGGATGCTTCACACTCTCATGAGCTGAAGTGTTTCATTCTGCAAGACAGCAGTTCTTAGAAGAGTGGGCAAAATGAGTAAAGATTTTGAGGGGTTTTCTCAGTGGTTCTCAAAACCTTGCTGATTCTCCAGTCCCTGAAAACTTTATTAAAATCCTTTAAAAGCCTGTAAGGCGTTCCAAGTAGTAGCACAAATAATCTGGAAAAAAAAATGCAGTACTTGTAGTATTAATAATAGTTCAGTTTCCCATCCTTTTTTCAGAATGAATTCCAAGGCCTCAGGGAAAAGTTGGCCCTGATGTCATGGCATTGAGAAATGTAGTTCATTAAGATCTTAAGCAACAAACAACAGCAACAATTAGCTGCTATACTTATTCTTGATTTATCGCTAAGAAACACAGACTCTACAAATGGAAAGGGCCTAAAGGGTCAACTAGCACATCCTCTTGCCAATTCATGATTGTCCCTGATGTTTTTCCAGTGTTTTGTCAGTCTACATTTCTGAGACTCTCGAGAAATAACGATTTTACCACTTTCTCTTGTAAGGCTATTAAAATTCAGAGAATACTCAATTTCACTTTAACTTTTCATATTCTGCTGGTTAAGTAAGCATTTTTCAACTCTGATCCCTTTCCTCTGAGATTTACCTCTTTGTTCCCTGACAAAAAATTCTCTCTTTCATATATTCCCATATTTTCCCATGTTACCATATCTTCACTTTTAGATGTTAATTACCTTGCACATAAATATTTTTTTCTTCCTGTATCCAACTCCTTAAACACATTTGCTGCTTTTCTTAAGTTTCCCTCCAGTATGAGTAGATACTTTCACTAGTTCTCAGCAAAGAAAAGACTAAGGACTTGCTTTATCCAGCATGAATACATACTAAAAAATAACCAAGTGAAAACCCAAAACCTTTTGTTCTCCAAGAACATATGAGCTCTACAACAAACAAATGACTAATCATTCAGTTAGCATTTAGCAGTTAGATATTCTAGTTGTTATGACACAAAGGATATAGCTTCAGTCTCACTATAAGCTTTCTGTCATTCTGTTGATCTTCGTTTCATTGTTAAACTGAACACGAAACAGCAATGCATTGACACATTTTGTTTAAGCTACTGAAGTAGACTTCAGTAGACTGATTTCAGTTGTGGCTTTGTATTAACATACAATAAATGATTTGATAATGAAATACATTGAATACTGGTATTAAAAACGCTTTTTAAACCTCTCATTTCTAAGTTGTTTTTACTTCTTTTTTATTTAGATAGCTTATGAACTTTGACTGTTTGCTTCAGCATTCCTTAAATATTCAGTTTATTTTTTAATCTGCTCATTTATGTATTTTTATCTTATTTGAATCAACCAGTTCAAGGTTAATTTCTAAACTCACCCTCCCTGTATCTTCATTAATTAACAAAACCATATTTTAAACATTATCCTTAATCCCTAAAGTATCCCTGCACAAACAGGTCAGGGATTGTCTGGAGAAAATGTTTATTGGTTAACATACCTCATCTGTGCCTCCCATATTAGATTTTCTGTAATGATTTAGCTCCAAGTAGCATTTCTCTTTCTAATGGCATAAAAGAAATGCATATATCTAAATCTGACTCAAGCTCTACAGCAGACTCCCAAATGTATTCAAGAATACAAATTTTACAGTCTTTCCCCTAGTGCAACTTTGACTTTTAATTGTTACCATTTTATTTATTGCCAATTCCCTTTTTTAAATTCAATTACATTAAAGTACTTAGCTACACATCTTCACTTTTTGTCTTCCTTTTCTGAAATTGAGTATCTGTTTTTTAGCATCATTTTAATACTTATTTTAATAACTTGGTGTTGCTTTTTGTTTTCTAAATACTAATACATTTTGTAATTCAACTGCAAACCCTCTATATTTCCTGCAGTCTAGCAATAGCTGGAAGCGGCATTTTCAATTAACCCACCTGGTTCACAAGACTCCTGGTATTTTCATACAAACATTTCAGTTTTTTGTTATATTGATAACTCATTTTGTTGCTAGTTTAGGAACAATCCTTTCAGTAATCATATACCATAGTTGAATACCATCTCTCCGTTTGTCCCCAGACATTCCTTTATCTTTTGCAATGCCTTTATGTATTTAACTGCTCTCCTGTGTACTAAAACCAGACAAGAAGATTACAGTGACTTCCAACTGTCTTTCCCTATTCCTCATGTTAAGGCTCTTATCTTTTGTTCCAGCCCCACTCCTAGAAAGCCATTTTCCCAGATATTTTGGTGGAATTCCAGGAACACCAGATTTCATGGAAAGGGAAAAATGTCAGAACTTTGAATTTGAAGAAATAGCTGTGTTTCAAATGTAGAAGATATTAAATCGAATTCCTTTCAATTTTTTAATTTTCCTTTGTTTATCTTTCAATGGCAACAGTGATAGTACTTCAAATACTATTGACTTTCAGAGGTACAAAACAAACATGAAATGAGCTGTAAGATGTTTAGATTAATTTGTTTTCTTTATAAAACATCTTCTCCAATATATTAAGGCGGCCAAACAATTTAAAATTTGTTATTTGAACTAGTAACTGAATGAGAACATGATTTGTCCACATACACTTCTGAGAGTCCTGGAATATTTAAGCAAAGAGCAGCTCTGGAATAAAAAGAAATCAATAATTTTTCATCTTGTTTTTTTTTGTTTTTGTTTTTTTAAGTAAAAAATAGAATAGTAATGTGACCTTGACTTTAGCATTTCCTACTATGTGTGGTAGTATCAAAACAGAAGAGAAATACATTCCCTTTAAAATAAAGGGGTTTTAAAAAGAATAATCAATGGTATACTGCAGCCTTTGCTGTCTTACTACTAGAAAATGAGAATCAAGAAAGGATCACATTATTCAAAACATTATTAGATCTTGGGTTCTTTCTGATAAGGTCCCATGTACATGAACAATAACCCTTTGTATTTAACAATAGGTAAGGAATAACATCAGTAAAATCACTCTGCTCTTGGGCTGTTTCTGTATATCGTGCAGAAGTTGTTTTAATCTAATGTGTATTGTTGCATAATATCCCCAGGCACATTCAAGTAAAAGCTAAAGCTGTACAGAAAAGCCAACATTTTAAATGGGTCTTGTCATTAATGCTTTATTAATTGCCCCAGGCAATGCAAACCCAGAGCTAGGCAAGCTATAACAATATGACACTTTAAGGTCAAATCCAATTCCTGCTGTGTTTTATGGAGTGGGCCAAATATTGAGTTAACAGCAGGAAAGGACAATTTATTGGGCTTTTCTCCATCTCCTGATTATCTGATCTAAATTAGATCAGTTCAGATGTTTTTCTCAAAAACCAAAACACCTTTTGTCCACTCAACTTTAAAAAATCATTGATTGTTTCTGTTAGAACAATAATCTTTAGAAATATCTACCTTTTTTTTTAAACAATACTTACTGTACTGAATATGAAGATATGAAATTTAAAACCCTTTTTGTCACTGCATAAACCAAAATATCATAAATGAAGATGCACATCTATCAGTTTATTTAATATATATGTTACCTTCACATCTGAAGTATCTCTTTGGCTGTTCCTCCAAGACCTGGCTACTGAAGAGAAGGTTCGATCTGGGTGGTCAAACTTGCCATCATTTGCATTTAGAAAAAAGGTTGTAAAGGGCTCCTGTAGTTGATGAAATGAAGACAGATTAAGAAAACGGCAGAAGGAATCATGCAGTAAGTTTCTAACAAAGTCTAAATTACTTTTGCAGATCAAAGTACTTCATAAAGACAGAATTAAAGAAAAATATGGCACCTCATAGATATTAATGGGTATCATATTGAATATCTTAGTACATTTATTGGCTCCAACTCATTTTACATGTATGTATCTTGAATTCTCAGAGGAAAGATTATTTTATATATTCAGCCTTCCAAAAGAATAATTAACTACCAGTTGCAGAACTATTTAGAGTAGTTGCAGTTCACAATGGCTGCCTACTTTACTGCAACATTTTCAGTTTTATTTCTATTACCATGCTTTGTTTTCCCTTTGTAAGATGGTACGTCAAAATAAAAGCTTTAAAATACTCCCATCTGGATTGTCCTCTTGTTTTTATTTAATTTAAAAGACCTCAGTAGGTTCCACTTTGCATGGTGGGCAGAATGGATCTTTTTCCAGATACAGACCATCATTACAGGATATCTAGCTTTATCGTTAGCTTGGGGCAGAGGTAAAGAGATTAGTATTTGGAGTTTTTACTTTTCCTAATTCTGTCTGAAACTACACTCCCAATACTTGTTATATGGAAAGAGCTACTGACTTTTGGGGAGGAAGAGCTAAGATATTAGAGGATCTGGAAAATCCATTTCTTTGTCATTACATTCCACTGCAGATTTGACAGTAGAACCTGAATACCAACATCATTGTCAACTCCTTGGTTTTATAGCATCACTTTTTTTAGCTCTCTGATTCCACTAACGTATGGCAATATGTCTACATGGAAAGAAACTACTTCTTCCTCTTTGCTGAAGTCTGATGGAGAATGTTTAAAAAAAATTGTCCCTTTCAGTAAATTCACCCCTGAGTTTATTTCCTTGCATGTGCTGATAATTTATAAATTTTGTTAATCAAAGCAGTTCATAAAGATGAGATTAAAATTCTTCTTACAGTATTACAAATTTCCTATTTTAATTTTATTCTATATAGCTTCTGTTTCCTTTTATGAAACTTTTGAACAAAGAAGAGAACTCCTCCATTAAGAAGGAAATTTTGAGGGAATTATATTATACACATTGTTTATAGATTACCTAATATAAGAGCATTGAAGTCATTCATTTTTTTGTAACATTTAAGAGTGAATAAATACATTCATAGAATCATAGAATGGTAGAGTTGAAAGGGACCTTTAGAGATCATCTAGTCCAACTCCCCTGCAGAAGCAGGTCAATCTAGATCAGGTCACATAAGAACATGTCCAGGCAGGTCTTGAAGACCTCCAAGGAAGGAGCCTCCACAACCTCCCTGGTCAGTCTGTTCCAGTGCTCTGGAAACTAGCATATGGAAATATGCACTAGGAAATCATGAATGCAAAGGTAGAGAAAGAGTGAAAAAAAAAGAGGAAAATAAAAGAGCAAATACAGACTTCCAGAGACCATTGTTTCTATCATTTTTACTTGGCATGTCTTCCCAATTAATCTCTTCTATCATACACAATGGTACTTTTGGAACTCTTACATACAAGCTACTAATTTTGGAAAGAAAAGAAAAAATCTAAATGAGAAGGAAAGGGAGCTCTCTTACCCTCATCACAATATGCCAATACCTTTGAAGTAGTTTATGGGAATTGTTTCTATTTGAACAAAGATTTTTTTTTCCAGCCAGAGACAGTATCTTAAATGACAGTGTCTCTTGGTGCAAAGGTGGGATCATTTTCATTATGATAATGCAAGACATTCTACTGCCAATTGAATGGTGGGCATTTTTTCCATATATTTTTTTCTCTTGAAACATTCAGGATTTTAAAAAGATACATTTGAAAGAATATGTAACAATCTAAGAAATATATTTATTCCCATCAGAGAATTCTAATTGGTGTTAAATAATTAATTAAAGCTAATTAAATTCAATACAAAATCATGACAGTATCATTTTTTTCATGGAGGACTAACTCCCACTGCACAATGGCTTTACTAGCACCCATGAATATTGAAAAAGTGAGTGTCAAGTGATGAAGTGGTTAATAATTTCAATAGTATATTAAAATTTAACAGTAGCTCAACTTAGTGAGTAGCATAAAAGTATCCCAATGAGCTGAAATACTGAAAGAAAGGATAAGTTTATTTGCATCCAGACTTTACAGTGCTCCATATAATGAACTTCATGTAAAATACAAGTGAATAAGTCTATCATTCAGACACAGAGCTAGCAAAAACAATATATACAGGGACTGGATTATGGTAATTTAATATTATAATTTTAGCATTACATTTATCTACATTCTTTTAAATTTAGAATTATTTTGGTTTTAACTAAATTTGTCCTCCCAAATCTCTGTTTATATATTTGCAAAAGCAACTTCTCTAAATTATTTTTTCTAGTTTACCCATACTGAAAAACTTTTGTTGTTGAGTTGAGCACAAATAATTCTGTCTTCTGTCAACCCCTATCTATCACATTTTTTTCTTTGTATAATACATGTAATTTATTGTGAATATCATTGTGGAGTAGACTGTAGGTCACTGTTGAGGTTCTGAAATGAGACACAATTGATGGATTTTTAAAAAGCAGGAAAATGTTGGAATTACAATAAATTATGTAAAAATATTAATCCAAAATTCCATGACAACATTATTTGAAGCATCTGAGACAAATACACAAAGGCAATAAAATTCATAATCAAGGATTAAACTTTTAATAGCTGAGCACTACAGGGTGCCCTATTATGTTATCCTGCTATGACCTGTTGTGCCTATCTTTTTGGATTTTTAATCCTTAGCAGGAATTCATAGCTTTTGCTTACTTTATCTCAGACCTCTCACATAATTTTAAAGTAATTTTTATTCTTTGGAAAGTCAAGTTCTTATGTAAATATAATTCATATCTGTATTCAATATACTCATTTAAATACTGTTATTCTATGATACAGATTACTGTCATTTCATGTAAAGATTTTGTTGCTGTGAAAGCTGCACAATATTTTCATTATAATCCCATCTCACTTTTTCATAATATTCTGAATAAAATTCATGCCTTATTCACTGCCAACAAGAAGAGAAATTTGTGGGGTACTTTACTACAATGAAGACAAGCTTGAGCTGTGGGAACAAGGAATTTTTGCATTCAGCAGCATATCTCTACCTCCACCCCCTTTAACTAGTGCCTAGTCCCATTTGAATCATTTATGGTGGGAGGAGGAGAGGAAGGAGGAAGAGATAATCTCATGTCAAACAAAAATGCTTTTTCAGTGTTTTGTAAGAGGAGAAAAAGAGAGCATTGGGGATTTCATCAGAGGGATATACACCTTTTGTTTGATATATCTGACTGACCTGCTGCTCAGACCTATCAAAAACGAGGTGAGGATTTCACATCTACCCTGCCTTTGAATCTCACTAAAAACCGGTTTTCATCTCTATCAGGCTTGACTCATGATAAAATTAGTATTTCTTTTACCTCGTACAAGTACTTGGTCATTGTAACAGAAACTGGAAATCAATTATTCCCTACAAACTTGTTGACTACTATGTTGGATAATTATACTCTCTAACACTGGTCTCTATTAGAACCTCTTCAACAGCAACTACGGAGAGCATCCAATTGCACCATAACTCTACCCTGTTTCACCTAAAAACCTGAAAACAATGCTGATATTCACATTCTACATGGTTCAAGCCAAAATTCATTCTTCTGTCTGCTTTTCTGTTTTCATCTGTCCACTTTTCAGATTGACATTCAAGACAGTGGAATATACAGCATTCTGATGTAGCATTCTTGATTCAAACTATGCTGCATTATTCTGCAACTTGTAATATTCACTGGTCCAGATGGAAGGCACGCGAAAAAAAAATTACTCTTGAATGAGGTGGTAAGGTCATCTAGCCATAGACTATGAATATTTAATTTCACTTATACAAAAATGGAACCGTGTCAACAGAGCAGTGCACCCTTTCCAGAATACCTTTTACTTCGTTCGCTGGAGCAAACTTACAGGTGATGTTGACTCCTATGGAATAAGTATTGAGTTTAGATCTAAAGATGTGTGATGTGCAAAAATGTTTAACCTTAGCTTCATTTCAGTAACACTTCAAAGAAGGGAAAGGCAATATTATATAAATTTTGGTGTGCCCTGTTAGTTTTTATCATCACTACTAACCTGACTGAAAAACACAGTAGGCTTTCACATTCACTATCTCTGTAAAGTAGTTATTTAATCTTTAATCTACTCATCAATTTAGAAATCTGGTCACTTTCAAGAAACAGTTTATTCTGGATATAAACCTAAGGTTCCTGGACATCATCTGGAATTTAATTGTAGCATTAAATATTTCTAGGCTGTGAGTCAGTTACTTTATTATGAAGCTAGTTAAAGAATAGTTTTTTGACCTTTCAGAATTCTAGTTTGATGTAGGGATCTGAGCTGTAGAGTGGATTAGTTTCAATAAACGTGTACAGGTAACTTAAGAATTATAATTTGGATTTACATTTGAATGTGTGCATGCACGCAATGGGCAAGGGGAGATGGTGAGGGGATAGTGGGAGCTGGGCGGGCATGTACAGAAAAAAGGTACATGCATTATCTTGCTCTGGGAGAGTTTTGGGGTCAGTTGTATAACTCTCAGAAGTGACCATAAGCAATCTGATATATGGCCTGATGAGGCTGAACAATTGCCTATCCTGAAACTGCCTTCACATTTCTTGTGGCATTCTTAAAGAACAAAATGGAGCACACCTAGACTTGGGCAACCAGCTCATAGAAAACTCAAATAGGAGCTTTTCAGAAGCACTAGTAGCTCATAACTTCTGTTAAGGATTACACGCCATTCTATTAAGAACAATGAAAGTCAAACAAAAATGAACAAAAGAATTAATATAGCTTATGTAATCAGCAGTATTTTCAAAATATTACATGTTAAGCCAATGTTGTATTTTTAAAAATAAAGGTATATGTGTCCCTTTTAAAGCCAGATTTTTATTGGACACTCTCAGTACACAAAAGAACTCAAGAGAAAACCATACTGCCAATGAAAAATTTATTAACGACAAAACAGAGGCAGAGACTGAGGATATCAAACTCAGGAACAAACTGAGACTAAGGCTTAAAGTGCCTTTTATAAAAGTTGCCTGATACGTCAGATAAAGGAAGGCAGCAAAGTGAAGTATAAAGCAGTAGGGAGCAGATTATCACAGAATTGACTCAGAAATATGGTATTACAAGCAATGTTTTGAAGAGAACTGACAGGAAACAGATTGCATCTGTCAAAGCCAAAAAGCAAGATTCAACAAAAATTTTAAGGTTTTGTGGCAATTACACAACTCTATATATACATACTTCAGAGTGGCTTTCCTACTGCAATTACTGTTTCCTCCAATCCCAATATCTAGGCATGTAACTTCAGTCCCTGGGATCCCCATTACTCTATATTGCTTCTAGCTAGACTTATCTCATTCCCAATATACTTTTTTTGTCATAGCTTTTGGGGATTTTTGTTTTCTTGTTTGTTTTCATCCAATTCCTTTCTTTTTTATTTTCTGGTCTACACTGTCTTCTCCCATGATTTTACTTTCACTCCTCTCCTTCACTCTCTGTTGTCATTTTGAACCAAAAGCTCTGCTGTAACACATCTGTTCTTATGAATCTTCTCCAATCTTTTAAAATACTAAATACATTTCTCTGTTTCGTCACCTTCCTCTTCCTAAACTAGACATCAATTTACCTTTTATAAAATATTCTTACACTATCTCACAAACTCATACAAAAACACTATCTTAAAAAAATCACAAGCAATAAATCTTATTTTAACTTCCAGAAATTTGACTTAGCCTTATGTATCAACTTCACTAGCATAATCTTTTCCCTTGGGATTTTTCATCCTTTGTTGTGCAGTCAAAATACCTTTCTAAGGATCACCATGACTTCATAATCCCTGTAGCTATAATCTTTTCCTGTCCCTATACACAATTATTTTCAAATCTTTATTTGGGGTTCCCATCTGCAACCTTAGCCAGTCTCATCACATTAGTTCCTTTTTTTCTTTCCTGAGCTTTAAACATTCTTCACATCTTTATCCCTCTCACTTCTGTTGTCTCCTCCCACTAGTGATGCTTTTTCTTTGCTGGTCACTCTTAGTTAAAGAATCTTTCAAAGGTGTGTCCCTGTATATAAATCCTCCCTTTGTTGTTTTTACCTTCTCGCCATCAGCAATCTCTTTCCTGGAGAGCATTGCCTTTCCTTCTCTTTTCTGCTTTCTATTTTCACATATATTGTTTGCTCTAATAAAAATTTGTCAAGTCTACATTGCAAGGCCATCAAGGCAGAGACCTTGTCTCTCACTTTGTTAGGGCAGAAAAGAAAGCAAGCAAGAACACCTTCAGTACTACATAAAAAACAGTAGTGAAAATGACACAACATTAGGCTAATACAGGAAATGAATACTCCTTGGTGTGTTGTACATTTAGCCTGTAAGCAGACTTTCAATGCAAAGAATTTGCCGACTAGCAAGAGGAGATCTTTTGTTGAATAGCAGCCAAAATTAATAGATAAACATGCAAATAAAAGCACTGGTTTTAATATACTTTAAGGCAACAAAGAAGCACATGTGGACCATAAAATATATCCACAGTACATGAATAATTTAGCAACATTGAAAAGGAGTACAGTGATCACCCTATATAGGAGTGTAATCAACATTTAGTTTCCCATGGGTTAAGAAATATATCCTGAACACACAGTCACAAGAATTCTTCCCTTTTGAGCAGAAAAACAGGACACGTCTAAGGATAGCTGAAAGGAATGAAACCTCAGATGTCAAGCTTTGTGTGGCACTGCTGTGCTTAGCTGTATGCAAAACATGCTTAGAATATATGTGACAGATTTTTATTGTGAGTGTGTAGTTTAAGTTCAGTAGCTACACAATGTTTTTGTTAATTACAGCTTCTCTGTCAAACCTTAAGTCTCTTACCAACACTACTTTTTTCTATAATTCATTGTGTTAACACATGATCTGAGCTCAGATTCATTCTGTATGTGAAATTTGACTCTCTTCCCTAGGTTTTTCTTTAATGTTGTATATATCTGTCCTTGGTTGAAAATAATAAATGGATATATGAGTAGCATGAGCTTTCTGTATTCTCTAGAGACTTTTTTAGATGGATTTTGTTTTAGACAGATTTTCTTCATTGTATATGTTTTCACGTGAGCACAATCATGTGTCTAAATTCATTTCAGATTGTTCGGGTAGGAAAGACTCCCTGATCACTACAAATGAATATACTCCATATAGCTAGAGAGTTTCTGAAATTTTAAGGTAGGGAAGAACAATGTGATTTTGATAGAAAAGTACTGTCATTTAAAAAAATTAAATAATGGCAACAGAAGAGATGCTGTAGATAAACATATTAATGAAAACTGGGATCCAGAAATACTTACAATACGAACAAGCCAAGCTAATGTAGAAGTAGATGTAGAGTAGTGGGTGTTGTAATGATAAGGTGGAGTCTGATCGTCTTCCCATGTCTCATACCGTTCTGCATAGAAAACTGCTCTCTTTGGGTTCAAAGCACCAATAGGCTGCAAAGAGATAAGAGGTCAAATATATTATTAGCTGAAGAGAAGCATGTCTGATATGTCATAGGTTAATTCTTCATTATGATCCACTACACAGGAGTCTCTGCAACCAAACTCACTCCATGCTGTAGTACTCCCTACAGATTGCTGTAATCTCAGAATTTATTTTCAAAGGCCTTGTTTATTAGAAGTCTTATGACTTTTTTCATTTTAATTGAAAAATATAAGTGATCCACACCTTCTTGAAGTATGAGTTGTTTCCCAATTAATTCAGTCACATTGTTCTGGAAATAGACTTCTAAAACTGCATTTAAAATGCATTGAGACCAAACTAATATTTCTGTTGCTGTCATTCACCATAATCACACAGCTAATGAAAACTGACTTTTGCTCACACAGGATACTTTGTAATGCACCGTTCATGATGAAAAGATTTCACGCGGAACTGCTGATGGTGTTTGGTGATCCTAAGCAGAAATACTTAAAAACCATGCATAGTCCTGCAGGACTGGATGTACTTTGACTGAACAAAGACATATTTTGCTGAGAAAAACAAGTTTTGTACTTTCTAAACAATACAATTTAGAAATTATTCACAAATTCAAACTATTTTGTGCATATTTGTCTATACAAAATAGATACAAAAATGAAATAAACGTAAGACAGTAGTAGGAACTTTTAGGTTTGACTTGTCTAGTTAGGGGATGTGTGCTTTTTGATGATTTTTTAACTCGGTTCATGTCAGAACTTTTTGCAGATTGTTTTTATTAGCTATTGTGTGATACAAAAATAACTGGAATAAAGAAAATACAACAAAAAGTAACGAAAATGTTGATAAATATATAAGTGCTCTTAAATTTGTTTTTGAGATGGGATAGTAGTAGTGTTTTTACCATCAATCTGCATAGAATTTTAGCTTTTGTAGTAAATCTAAGCAAAGAGTTTAGTAGTTAGAGGAAAGCATAGTACTACACCAAATAATAGCTAAATGTATTAATTATAAATTAATACATTATTTGTATTAATAAAAAATAAGAGATTTATGTTATTTACAGAATTAAAACTTGAAAAAAAACATATACTCAAGGAATTTGATTCTTGTCAAAATGCTAACAGATATTCTTAAATTTCACTCCACTGCATTATTTTTCTACTGTCTTAAAATTCGAAGTAATTTGGAATGGACATACCAGTACAAGAACAGATATATGTATTTCATAATACTATGCAAGTAGATGAGCAATTTTAAAACTACAACTATTTAATTCCTGCAGTGCTGCTATGGTTTTTGAGATGAGTGTTAAAAAGACAAAGAACACAATGTTTTCCAATTCTACAGCTTGTTTTTAAATAGCAGTGTTTGATGAATAGTTACATTTTAAAACATTATGATTTCACTATTTTCCACATGAAACACTCTGGATGCTCAGTACACTGTTGTGTCATGGAGATATTAATGACTTTCTCACATGTGTAAAATGTATGAGTAATCCCTAAGGATCACTGTTATCTGTTGCAGATTGCACTGCAAGACCTCACAAAACATTCTTGAAAAAGAAGTATGAGCTATTCCCTAATGCTTTCCAGGCTTGTTTCCCAACTACTGTAAAAGGAAAAATAAATATTTGCATTTTTGCTGTGCTCAGTTTTGTAACACATCCCATCACTGTCAGGAAATACGCTGTCATTATGATAGCCTATAAATTGCCAGTATATAAAAATCCTTGTTCAACCACTTCATTGAAAGATTAAATTATTAAAAGACAGTCTTTTTCCTATTAGGCTGACAAACTGCAGTCTAATTCAACATCTTCATCAATGACCAAGATGAGGGGACAGAGTGTACCCTCAGCAAGTTCCCTGATGACAACAAATTGGGAGGACAGAAGGCTGTGCTGCCATTCAGCGGGATCTTGAGTGGCTTGAGAGCTGGGCAGAGAGGAACCTCATGAGGTTCAACAAGGACAAGTGCTGAGTCCTGCATCTGAGGAGGAACAGTCCCATGCACCAGTACAGGCTGGGGATTATTGACCTCCTGGAGAGCAGCTTTGCAGAGAGAGACCTGGGAGTCCTGATTGATAATAAGCTAAACATGAGCCAGCAATGTGCTCTTGTGGCCAAGAAGGCCAATGGCATCCTGGGATGCATCAAGAAGAGTGCAGCCAGCAGGTCAAGGGAGGTTCTTCTCCTCCTCTACTCTACTCTGGTGATGCCTCATCTGGAGTCCTGTGTCCAGTTCCGGGGTCCTCAGCTCAAGAGGGATAGAGAACTTCAGAAAGTCCAGCACAGGGCCATCAAGATAATCATAGGACTGGAGCATCTTCCTTATGAGGAAAGGTTGAGGAATCTGAGACTATTCAGCCCAAGGAAGTGGAGACTGAGGGCTGACTTCATTAATACTGACAAGTATTTAAAAGGTGTATGTCAAGAGGTTGGGATAACAGTTTGTTTCTGTAATGACCAGTGATAGAACTAGGGGTAATGGATAAAAGCTGGAACACAAAAAGTTCTGATTAAACTTAAGGAGAAAGTTTTTTCCTGTTCAGGTGCGGGAGCCCTGGCACAGGCTGCCCAAGGAGGGTGTGGAGTCTCTTTCTCTGGAGATTTTCAAAAACCACCTGGACATGTTCCTGAGTGACCAGATCTAGGCAGACCTGCTTGAGCAGGGGATTTTGATTAGATGATGTTTAGAGGTGCCTTCCAATCCTTACAATTCCATGATTTTATGATTCTATGATATGTGTGTGTTCCTAAATTATATTAGGGCTTTGGGTTGCTGTGGGGACTGCCTGGGACCTGCTGATATCACTTTTACTAAGGTAACATGCATCCATTTCTCTGGCAGAACAGATTCCAGTCCCTAACTACACATTTCAAAAACTAAAGCAGTAATTCACACCCTAGTCTGTTACAGGAAATGTTTACCCCCTTGGAGAAGGAAATACAAAATAGCAGACAAATTGGTGAAATTGTACTTTGTAATGGAAAAACACCCTGAGAATATCTCTTCCCTCCACTGTGAAGGTGCATCTTACCCTGTGCTGTGGCAAATTCTGAAGCTATGAAGACAGAGATGTCATCCGTCATAATATTATTATACACATATGCTTGAAGGCACAGTAGAGAGGGGATATGGTGATTAATGTAAGATTGAAAGTCAAAACTCCAGGCCTTTCAAAATATATTTGAAGTTGATTAGATGTCTTTCATCAAATAAATGATGTGTTTTCATTTTTCACTGTAAACTGATTACAGTAACAAGAACTGTAAAGCATAATTGATGCTCAGAAATAATTACAAGGTATTTATTTTACAGACTAGCAAAATTTTAACGATGGTTAAACCATGGTTTTAAATAACTCTGGTTATTTATTTTATAAATAAACAGATAAATTACTAAATAAACAAATTATATTGTTGTATTTAATAGAAAAGCAATTTCTCTCAAGAAACTTGACAATAATTTTCCAATGTCACAGAAAACACTAGTGCAAACACACCACCATGTTTTCTTAATTCTTTAGGGAGAAGAGTTATTTCAATTTAGCAGATAAAAGACATGAGGTTGTAAGACAGTGCAATCGAATTTTCATGTAAAAATGCCTGCACAAGTAGCTAAAATAATCTACTTTTAGAAGACAAATGTTCAGTTTATTAACCCTAAAAAACTGTGTTCTGAAGATCACTTTCATCCTCATCAATATTCTTTTCAGAGTCAGAATCCATTTTTCTTTCAATTACTTCAAGATTCATTTGAAGAAAAATGCTGAAATGTACAAAATATCTGCTGAATAAAATGGAGTCTTTAAGTGAAATATCATGAGAGTCGTATCTCTTCTTTGTATCTCTTCTTCTTCGTATAGAAATTGTCATATGAGAATCTCTGGGAAGAATCTTTTCTGGGAATTATCTTTCCTCGCACCNAAAAGGAAGGGAAAGAAAGAAAGAAAGAAAGAAAGAAAGAAAGAAAGAAAGAAAGAAAGAAAGAAAGAAAGAAAGAAAGAAAGAAAGAAAGAAAGAAAGAAAGAAAGAAAGAAAGAAAGAAAGAAAGAAAGAAAGAAAGAAAGAAAGAAAGAATTGAGATAGAGCTTGTCTTCAGCTAGAAAGTCTCACCTCAGATCCTGGATTGGATGAGCTAGTAATATGGCTGTAGCCTGCGATTCAGGAGATACAGGTTAATTTCTGTCATTCCACAAAGATTTCTAGCATTCCTGGGTAGACTGCTTAGGTATGACTACAGCTCGCAATATAAAGATGTGCTAGAAATCCCTGAGCTAACTCTAGAGGGGCTGATATGCAAACACAGCACCACTTATACAGAGATGACAACTGGAATCTCAGAAATAGTGCAGCTATCTCAAGGCAGCACTTCACAGGGAGGACAGCTGGGAGCTGCCATGCTCATACAGCTCTGCAGCTTCTGGTTCAGCTTTACATCAGTTATCTATGGCCTATGGTGAAGAAATACAAGGAACACCTGATCTCACTTTTCTCCTTTTCTGTGCAGTACTGGAGATCTCAACATGAAACATTTCTCTGAACATTATAGCAAGGACTTAAATCTCCCCTGATATAGGAAACCACACACATTGAAAATGCTAACAGAAAGTGTTTAAAGCTCTCAGTTTTTGGTTGCCCCTGGCTTCCTTAGTAGTTTTGGAATGACTATGTGGAAAATGCTGTTATCCAAAGAAAGGGTAAAAATTCATCTTTCAGTAAAGACTTACATTTTCTGTAAAGACTTCACATCACAGTTGTATAAAACAGTGACTAACACATTTTCACTTTGCTAGATGGTGAATTATACAGTTATAGTAATCTCTCATATTTCTTGTGAAATATGCAGAGTATATAGAGTTTGGGTCATTTTTCCATAGTGTCACAGTACCATTCTAAAACCAGAAAGTCAACTACTTTGGTTTTAATCTGATGTTGTGGCATCATAATTTTATTTATGGATCATAGAATCATAGAACCACGGAATGGTAAGGGTTGCAAGGGACCTGTAGAGATCGCCTAGTCCAACCCCTCTGCAGAAGCAGGTCCACCTAGATCAGGTTGCACAGGAACGTGTCCAGATGGGTCTTGAAAATCTTCAAGGAAGGAGACTCTACGTCATCCCTGGGCAACCTATGCCAATGCTCCATCATATCTTCACATAATGGAAGAAAGTAATTTTATTTCCATTTCATTCTTCTGATGTGTAAACTAGTTAAAATGACTTGCACAAACAATAAAAAGGCAAAGCTGAATCCATGTTCGGTCATCCTCAGTCCAGTACCTTAACCATAAAACTAGTACAAAACTTGAATTAGAGTCAAATTGTTCTGAACTTAAAAAAAAAAAAGTAAATTCTAGAATGTTTTAAAATACTTTTTCCTAATACATAATTTAGCCTTTTACTAAACAAGCTCTCTATGAGGACTCATATCAAATAATACTCAGTTTCCAAAAATGGTCTTATAAAGTATTCTCTACTACAATCAAGCAAATCAATTCACTGTATGCCAGTGCCTTTTCAGCTCCTTCACTTCTGATGTATTAAAGCTGCAGTTTGACTTTATTTTCTGGATTTTTTTTCCATTTAAAAATAAAGTATTTACTTTAACATTACTTTAACATAACTATTCATGTCAGTCTTTTTTATCTGACTAATCTCTTTAGATATGTGGCCTTTGAACCAGCGAATTTTCAATTCATCTAGTGTTTATATCCACTGGACATGTTATGCTAGCTCATGTAATAGTTACTGTTTGCCAGCTATCTTCATAGAACTACATTCTCTCATGAGAGCAGAACTGACTATAGCATCCTATTTATCCAGCCATTGAAATATTCTGTTTAACTTAACTAATTCATACATCACCTACCTTATATACTTATCTCTTTTTTTGTGCAAAGTTGTAACTAGGTACAAAAGAAACCCTGAGTGTGGCTTTATTTAGCTCTGCCTGAATACAGACAGCGTTTCCTGACTGCTTAATTTTTTTTTCATGAAAAAAAACACACCACCAAACAACAACCTTTAAGTAGGACATGTTAGGATCGTCCTTTAAACTTTAGAATAAATTCTAATTTTATCCAAATTTGTAAACAGCTTTCCTTCAGCACAGCAGATTCAAATTACCAGAGCTTCACTTATTAAAGCAGGTTTATATTCAAGAAAAGAAAGCATTTAATTGTGCACCTTAAAACAAATGAGAATCAAACTTTTTTTTTTTTTTTCTGATGGTACAGTTGTGTGTGGTAAAAAGTTTAAGTTACAAAAACTTATTTCATTTTTCCAGTGAAAGTGGCTTTTGATGAGCTCATCAATTCCATTCCACAGTGTACACATTTTTGGAAGTATTAAGTGTGGTTTGCCTTGAAATATTCACACTTCGGTGCGTTCATTTGCATTATTACATTTAGAAGCCTTGGGGCTTTATCACTTCCTTTTCTTGAAATGGCACAGTAATAAGGAAAAGTGGTTATGCTTATCACCACCTGTCAGTCAAACGCCTTCTATATTAACAAAATATAATTTTTTCCACTCAATGAATGAACATGTGATGTTTCATACACATGTCAATATTAGTATTACTTTGCCTGGTGAAGAAATAATTTTATTTAACAGGATGTATGACTAAAAGTAAATGAGGAGAAATTCCCATTTACACTTTAATGAGCAGGGACAATGTAGCATGTCAAGTCCATGTATTCACTATAATTTCAGAGCAGAAGTCATATAATTTTGCACAAAAAAAGCATATCACATTTTAAGTGCATTGAAATTCAAAAAAACCTCAGCGTAGAGTAAGGGCACCATATGGGTACTAATGTTTAATATCACAGGTATTTTCCAAAGAAAATCTCAATGAAGAAAATAAGCAGATCATCTGATGGTTTGATAGTGAAAAGAGAATCTGTGTATCTATGACAGCCTCTTTCATTAGCTTTTCATCTCGTCAAACAATAAATATAACCTTTAACCTTGTATATGTAATGAATAAAACTTGAGTCTACACTATCTAACCAAATGAGAGCTCCAGTATATCCTACTGGTATGGCAGCTTCCATATCTATGTGCCCTGGTTTTAAACCTCAAATTATATGTTAAAAAAAAAAAGCCTTGATAGGGGTATTTCCAAACACTTTAAAGAAAAACGGCAGAGGAATTTTCAGACCGATAATTAAATACAATTGTTATGAAAGAACAAGCAACATATGGATGCAAAAGTACCACAATGAAGAGTGTTGCATACAACCAGAATAAAATGGAATGGAAGGAAAGGACAAGTTACATGTTCAAGGCAGCTTTACAAAAACGGAAATAGTTAAGTTTGAGGTAAATGTAAAAGGCAAATGTTTTACTCTATCACTGATATCGTAAGCAAGACAAATATATCTAATTTAATTTCCACAAAACATGTGCACTGCGTTTTTTGTGTATGTCCACTTAGGAGTTGTGATAACACAAAAGTGGTGTATCATACTTTATATAGAAAGGCTAGGAATCAAAGGTTAAAAAATGTTGAAAGTATTGACAGTTATCATACTTAAAGCTGTAGCTTTGTGTGAACTTTGTGCAACAATACAGAAACAAATTAGAAAAATTAGATTTAGCATCTACATTTAACTACCAAAACTGTTTTACAACACATGATAGGTGGCTTCTATTTTAACTTTATTCCTTCTGTGGGCTTTTACCACATATGTAATAGTGTTAGAATTCAAGATAATTTCAAAAGATTGTTTGAGGGGTATTAATTATTAAATATAAAGCACAGAGGCTTTGTGAAATCTAAAAAGGGCAAATTTTCAGGAAGGCAGAAGGTCGGGAATTGACAAAGGAGATTTTTTTTCTATAAACAGCTTAGCTGGAGGTTCTAATTTGCCATCAAATCTGCAGGAACATTTCCTCATTGCAGGTTAAAATCTGACAGAAGGAAGTGGCTCCTGATGGAAAGAATACTGTTTGTTGCAAAGGTCTGTCTGAGTCTTGATGGCACACCCCAGTTCAATAACATGAGCAATAAATCACTGACTCCTGCTTTTAAGCACTGGGCTACTTCGGATTCACCTCTCTAACAAGGAAAGAAGTAGCTTACTTACAGATACAGGACAGTATTAAAAATGAAAAAGAATTGCCAAGGAAATACTTCAGATACATTGTGATGTTGAACATATTTACCGATAATGCACAAATTGAAACAGGATGCAAGTAATGCATAACAGCCCAAGTGCACAAGGTAAGGCATTTCATATTAACTTTGGCCACTGCCTTTACAAAGAATCATTAACCTATTTTTCCTTTTAAAACTATTGAAACCTATCAGATGTTATCATACTAAACACTGGAAAAATTGGACAATTACAATCCTTTTACTAGAGGGATCCCACAACACTTTACAGATTGCACACGTGTTTTCTCACACATCCATGGGGTAAATGCAGTCCAGATATTTCCAGAAAGGAAAAACCATTCTCCTTAACTAGTTCTGTGTAGGCATTTTTTTAATGGTCAACAAAATACATTTTTCCAAGGGAAAACACTGGTAGCTTTTGAATAACAGCATGCAGTTATCAAATTGGGTAAGAAAAGGTCCTTGGGCAAAATACTGCTGTGCACATTGCAAAGATTCTTAAAGAAACATAAATAACCAGTGGATTGATTTTACATTTAATTTCAAGGGAGAGCACTACTAGGAGTGCATGATACTTTATAAGCTACACAAGCACTAATTCCATACTGAGTCTTTACTAAGTCATGAGGAAAAAATATTTATTCAACTACCACACTACTTCCTGTAGCAATTACATACTTCAATAGGCTGCCATCAAAATTCAGATTCAATCAAAACTAAGTACCTAATGAAGAACTCACAAGATGCTGTCTAATCTTGTTGCAATTCACGATGTGCACAGTGCTATTAATACTGAAAAGAAGTGAGTTTGAGAGACTTTGAAAAGTGAAAATATCTTAATGGAAAGTTTATCACTATAAACAATTCTAAAACAGAAATATTTTTCTATGTGCTAGGGAACAAGTCAGTGTAGGAATGTCACTGGTGTGTGGATTTCCTTTTATTATTCCTGTCACAGATTACAATGGTTTTACAGAACTGAAAAACACTTTTGTCAAAATTACCTATCATATTAAGAAAAGTCAAGAGTTATATATAATGTAACTAGAGTCTCAACCAATTGTTGGCACTTGAGGCATAGTGTGAATGTAGTTGAATTTCTGGTTTTATTTACATATTTATTTATCTAACAATAAAGAGAGAGGAAACTTGGGTGTCTCTACCTACCATCAACTTCTACAGAAATTACTTTCGAACACACACACACACACACACACACACACACACACAATCAGCCTTCCAGGAATAGTTACAATGCATTTGGAGCACACTTTTTCCAACAGGCATATGAGATTGTGAGATACCCAGGGTGGAATCTCTCCATTGCTGCCCAGGATGTGTGCTTGCAAGAAGAAGAGGGAAGAAAAGCAGACTTAAAGGCAGAAGCTCCAGAAATTCTTCATCCCTGACCAGCAGCAAAAAGTAAGGGCTGCAGAACAGGCCTTGAGGGTCATTTTCTCCACTCCTGCCTCATTCCTTAAGTCAGCGAGTGGCAGCCTCGTAAAGTTCTAAGCCTCGTTCAGCATGCACGAGCAAATTCTCCCTCCTGGCTGAGGAATTGTGGTAAGGAAGCAGGAAAGCTGTCATACCCAGACAACAAAAAACTGACACTGCAGATGTTCCAAAGCTACTCGCCTTCACTGATAAGAAAGGACATACACTTTCTTAGTTGATAGGATCCGGGAAAGATACTTCCCAGAACTCATTTTCAAACCCTGTTTCTTGTCTTTATTCCACTTAGCCAGAAGCAGAGCCCCTCCATATGCTGCTTCATACACCTTCTCTCCAGTGTGTTGTTGGAGTACACGAGCTAAGTGTATATGGCAGTCTGGTGCTATCAGAGAAACAAATACTAGGAACTGTATTATTTTAAGGCCTTAACTTTCCAAGTCTGGTTTGAGGACAAAACCCACAAATGATGTTAAGGATCAGATGCTCCAAGGTCTAAAATGCAAAATACTTGTTTACCGAATAATTATTAAACCAAAATGAGGCTCTGGTCTATATTACTCATCTAGTCACTGCAAAATTAAGGGAAAAGTTAGTCCAAACTTTTTAATTCCAAAGGATGAACTTTCATAAACTGAGACAATTAGTGAGAGCAAGTAGTCCAATGATCAATAAGTCAGAAGGTACAGAGTTCCAGATTTGCGACCAGATCAGGCAGTGACACAGATGTAGCATAATGCAGAGATTCAGTATACAAGTCTGTTCAGTGTACAAGTCTATTTCACATTTTCTGCCTTTAAAAGACGTAACTTCACCAGACTATAGAAAGAAAGCAAAACCTCCTCTTAAAAAGGCTGGATTACTCTCTATAACAGAAGTGAATCATACCTTTGAAAGATCTCTGAAGTTGCCTGGAAGGGTCAGGTCTAACTCTTCAGATTCATAGTTTGTTAAAACCCATGGAAATACAGGGTATTGGTTCAGATCATTGTATGTTCGTCCTAGTAAGAAAGAAAATTAATTAAGAATTGGGAAACAGGATCCGCTTCTCCAGCTGGAAAACAATCTAGCAGTTACTTTTTTTGCATCTCATCTTCCCAGTTCACGCCACTTGACAAAGTTTAAATCTTCCAGACAAAGAAGCCATTTAGATGCATTTATCAAATTAGAAGTCAATACAGAAATACAGCAATACAGTATAATATAACAAGCACAGTATCTTTTAAGGTCAACTAAAACACATCACATGCCAATAAATACCTTTTTATTTTCATGAAGCTATTTTCACTGAAATAGTGGTGAGATTTCACTGCAATAGGGGAATCAAAGTGAAGAAAGCCGTGATGCTTCAACACTATTTTTTAACCACTTTGAAAACGAAAAAACATTTTCTTCCTCCTAAAAGACAGAGCTGACTCCCTCAGGTTGCTCTCTTCAAACATAAAGAAAGGACCATTGCTACCATCCCAGCAGCTCAAACGTGCATAAGCCATCTTTAGGTACAGTTTCAAAAGAACAATTTGCAGCTGAAGTGAACTGAGAATTATGAATTCATCACCAGGAAAAATGTGTTTGGGAAAGGCTGTTAATTCTGTGTCAGCTGGTATTTAGCAGTATCTAACATTTCAGTGATAAGACAAATGAAGTTGCTTAGTACAAAACCCTCCACCTTCCATATTGATTTACTAGGAACTACACAATATGCAACACGAACCTTTAAAATAAAGAATCAGGTCATAAATATATGCGTGCATGTGTGTGTGTATGTGTGTATTTATATAATATAATTAGCAGACTGAAATAACCCAGGTTAACAATTCCCAGTCCTGTAGCAGATTTACAGCCCTGTCTCACTAACTGCTTCCTTCCAGATTCTGGACAGATTCCTGGGGTACAAGATTCAGCACAGGAAAACACAGGCCTCCTTGTTCTGAGTAACATTTGCAATTCTCCACAAAAATCAGCTCTGCTTTAATGAAATGTGAAACTTTCACTGCTCTGCAAACACCTTATTTTTCCAATAGAAGTTGGTGAACTAGAAGCATGCTTCTATTTTGTACATAGTTACACTGCAAACAGGAAAACTGCACACTGTTAACAACTGAGTGTCCTCACTTTTACATTTTGAACACATAGATGTTCACAAGAATATAAATGAATAATTGAAGTGCAAATACAACTTTGTCAAAAAAGCAATATCAGCACTGTGTGCCACACAAAAAATTGGATAGAAACAGAAACACAAACACTTCTTTAATATCTGCTATGAATGAATGCAAAAACCACTCTTGGACAGAATGAGAATCTATCAAACAACTAAATCAAGAAATACACTATAATTTATCCATGTGAGAGAGGAAAAGGAAAGGTATTCTCTGGCAGAATATGAATTGCTTTAGTTTGGGGCACAGGGGTGTCTCTACATATCTTGAAGTAAGACAACCCTGAATTGTTTTCCACATCTGTAAAATCAGAATATTATAATTTGTAAAGTTTCTTGGGATTGTCAAATTTAGAGGTTCTATAAAAATATGGCCTGTATAAAACCACACGTTTATACTATAAAGGTTTTTATCACATTTAGAATCCTCAATTAAGTTAACAAAAGAGTCCACAAAAGCTTCTGCAAGAGAAGGACATTTGTGTTCATGTGGACAGCAGACTAAGAGACATTTGAGATTCAGGAAGAGAATTGAAGTGTCTGTACTATATTACACAGCATAAGCAAAGATCATTATTCAGAATCAAAAGTTTTATGGAAAAGTGTTCACAGTAATAAAGAGATTTAATTGAAAACACTTTATAAAAATGTTTTGGAAAGCTGAGAACATCCTATCACAACATTTTGAAAGGAAGTTTAGGGTTAACCAAAGTAAATTTTATTTTAAATGTTATCTTTTCCATATTGAGATTTTATTTAATTTTTATATTAATTTCATTTCAATTTCAACAGTCAGTCAAGACTTTGACTACTTGTTCATTGGAAAATCATAAAAATGTGAATGGCACAAAGAAAAAAAGCAATCCTGAGCCTCAACTGCTGTACACAGTTCACCTTTGCCGTGTGGTTTTGACACATTACAGTACAGACACATGAACAAATTATCATGTGGAATTAGCTCCATTTCAGGACACTGAAGTTACTGAAGTAACTGCTATGTGCATTTTTTTTATCCCACAATGAGAATTAATTTCAAGTAGTTTATCTCTCACCTTAGGCAGGACAAGTTACAATGGAGACTTCATGATTGTATACTTGATAAATATAACCACAGTCTTCTTAAAAAATAAACACAATATTTACTTCTCTCCTACTTCAATATTTACAAAATACCTTTTATTTATGAAGAGATTAACTGCTAACAATATCTATCAATTTGTTTGGCACAGAAGTTATTGTTTTTTTTTTCTCAATTCAAAAATTTACTTTATAATAGCAACAAGTAAAAATGGCTGGAGAAGATAAATGATAATATAAATTGTGAGAGAGCAAATCTACACAATGAGATAAGACCATACATCTATGTTTATCTGAGTGGAGGACGGTGATCTAGGCCTATCCTATAATGGGATTACAAATCCTCAATTCTAAACATGCATAAATATTAGTGGTTTAACTTTATAAGGAATGCTTTCTTGATCACTTCTGGCTTCACAATGATAATTTTCAAAGTAAAGTCAACAGATGAACATATTTAGCCATCTCATCAACTGTCTGATGCTTTCAGCAAGAACGATTTGATTATTTCTTTAACTAAAAATATAAAATATGAACCTGTGCTGCTATTGGTAGTTGCTATACCTTTTCACAAGCTTCAGATTTTCCCTCAAGTAGGCTTACAGAGATTAATATTAATGGCTGAATATTAAATATTGCAAGCCTGTGACACTAATCTCCTTGAACAATAAAACTGAAGCACAGTAAATGAGATCTCAGAAATACTGGGTATGTTTCTTCATTAAAAAAAAACTTTTTAATTAAACCATCCAATTTAATGTTTTTATATGGCACTTTAGTTTTGAAGGTAAAGGGAGCCAGAGACAGCTGACAAAGAAATTATAACTGCAATTCCTTGGTGAAAATGTTAATGACAGCAAAATATTGTTTAATTAGATGATTGCAGCATCTGGATTAACACTCTTTAAGAGCGATGTTCCTGTGCTTGTCTGCTTCTTCACACTTTACAGACATTTTGTCATCTCTAGGTCATTAGGAAAGAATTTTTAATGATTTTTCTAGAAGCAAGTAGTTCGAGTTACATCTAATTAGATGACAATAATAAGCCCAACACATGCAGTAGCTAAATATATACATAATTAACCAGTGAGGACTTGTACATCACAGAGTAAAAAAGTCGAAAATGCTAAACAGTCAAAAAAAAAAAAAAAAAAAAGAGGGAGGGGGAAGAATTTCGTCTGAATTCATTACCTGACTGAAGATGTCATTTTTTTTTTCACAAACCTTTAAAAATAATCCCTTTCCACTACAAGAAATGACTTACAAAAATTATGGATATAATTATTCTCTACTTTTTTTT
>WBNH01010549.1:0-83334 GCA_013401255.1 Urocolius indicus | reverse complement strand
TATATATATATATAAAGAAGAGTATATGGCAGATTAAAACGAAATCCAGAAGCTTCTTATGAAAACCGTGTTTACATCCTCAGTCAATGCCTCAGTAGTGGTAAAAAGCAGAAGACAAGTAGGGATGGAGAAATACATCTCTGTTGCACATGTATTATAGTAAATGTATTCATTTTTCTTAAGAGGGAGGGAAAAAAAGGGAGGGGGGGCGGAAAGACGGTTAAGTGTTTATTCTTCAGGACTGGGGGACATTTTGGCCTTTGAGAGGTGGGTTTAATTCCCGTGTGCGGTGGATGCCGGCCTGGCTCGGCGCTGCGGGGCGGGGCGGGAGGGTGCTTGCAGGGACGCCAGTCCAGCACCAAGGGCCGTGCTAATTGCATGTGTCCCCCCCACTCCCCGAACTGCAAGTTGAAAGACAATTACACGAATATCACCAATCCCTTCGCACGGCGATTAAAACTGCACAGGGACCAGCCGGGGCCCCGGGGGCTGCGGGAGCTGTCACGGGCCGGTTCCCCTTGGGAAGGTGTCCGAAGGTTTGCGCTGTCCCGGGGAATACTGTGGGGAATGATGGACGGGTCTTACGAAGCCGAGGTAACAGCTGGAGGGTGCTGCTCGCCTCGTGCAAAAAAGGAGACTATTGCTATAAATGGGGAATCTTATAGCTGTTCGACCGGAGGAAGTTTTTTGGCTGTAAACTGTCACGCACTGCAGCGCCCAGTGAAAAGGTGACGAGAGCGGGGAGTTCTCTCGCCCTAGAAAAGGAGCGCAATTAAGATCAGAAAGAGGGAGAAGGAAATAAAATAAAGACGACAGGAATCCAAGCCCAGTTAAAACTTTGCGGTCTGGAATTTTGTGGGTTTTGGTTTAGGGTTTTGTTTTGTTTTGTCTTGTTTGTGATGTTTTGTTGTTTTTTTCCTCTTTCCAAAGATTCCATATAACTTCTGGAAACTTTTTGTTTTGTTTTGTTTGGTTTGGTTTTAATGGTCATTTGAAACTTTAAAGCTGGACAGCTTTCTTTTTTGAAAGAGCAACTAAGTGTAAGCGCGTACATTATTTGTCTGGGATAAGCCGCGCCGTCATTTGCTAAGTATTACGTAAAACGTGAAACAGATAAAACTAAATTCCACTCTCTTCCCTTTGCCTGAAGAGAACGATCGGTGCAAAAAGTAGTGCCCGTATAGATCTGCTGCCGAAGGGGCTGAGGTTGCTTCCCATTCCTTGTGCAAGTATAAAGAATTAGTCCTTCCTTGAAGCATCCACCCATAATAATTAGAGTAGCGTTTTTAAATGTCATATCGCTTAAAAAAACCCATATGTAGATGGGCTATATTTATTCATTTCCGAAACCGTTCATTTTCCACCTAAGCAGCCCCGTCGCTTTCCGTTCCAGTCGGTTCCGTCGCTTTCGGCTCTTAAATGTGTCCATTGCCAGGCGGGGGAGAGTTGAGAAGAACCGAGGCTGGAATTCGCCGTACACGGGACTCATCACCCCTTCCTCCCCTCCCCGCTTCGCCCCCCACAAACACACTTCGGCCCCCTTCTCCATGGACCGTACCCAAAAAGGGACGCGACATTTGCAAGGGGGAAAAAGCCCCTTCTCTCCCCTCCACCCATGGAGCGGTGCGTGTTCGTGCGAGTCCTGCTCGCGGGTGAACTCCTCCTGTCGCTCGGCAGTTTCTGGGTTGAGATGTTTGAAATGTCGCCTTCAAAGTGCAAACCCAAAGGACGATGGTGCCTCCAGTCCGAGCGAGGGACAGCCTGCCGTGCACTTTCGCGATTTAAATGCTCCTGAATTTTGCTGGGATGTATTTGCTGCTTTTGAGTGATTTTGAGTTGAAATAAATATCTAATAGGGAAAATACCTTTTCAAGCTACCTATTGCAGCTGACTACATATCAATTTAGCAAACTTCACCCGTCATTTCTATGCAAGTGCTGCTTTCCTGTTCCCAAGACTGCCAAAAGCGGCAGCTGCACAAGCAGAAAGAGATTTAAGAGACTTTTGACACCTAACTGTTTTTCGTGTATTTCTGGGCAGTGGTTGGAGGGAGCTGGCGTGTGGCGTTGAACAGGTCTGGTTGAAGGGAAAAATACCTTTGAGAAGACAGGTAAGTTAATGAAATATGAGCCCGATAGTGCTGCGTAATGACAACACAGCCGCCAGTCCTAAGCTCCTAACCCAAAAAGAAACCGAAAATAATAGCGGAACCGCTTGGGTTTATTTGAAGTTGGACGACGTGCCGCTGTGTGCGCCGCTGTGTGCGGAGAGTGGAAAGGGGTGCAGGCAGGAGTGTAGGCAGAGTGCGAGTAGGGGGGCAGGCAGCAGGCGGGGGTGAAGGCGGGGAGGTGCAGGCAAAGGATGCCTACCCACAGAAACAGCTGGTGCCCGGGCCGAACCCGCCATCTACATTCCGCAAAACAGAGCCTTTCAGCTTGCCTCCCCCGGTAGCCATGAATTCCAACTCTTGCTGCTCCCAAACAGCCCGTGTACCCCAAAAATCTTCAAAATCCCGGCAGCGATGATGCGCGCGGTTTGGGGAGAGAGGAGATACTTAAGAGAAAGCCTTGTTTTTACACCGGCCAGCTTTTCCTTTGCTCCCGTTTAAGGAACTTGTTATTGTTTAAGGAGACCTCATTGAACTATTTCCTGCTCATTGTCACCTCTCTCCCCCTCGCCCTCTATCCAGGGATTCTCACGGAAAGGTAATAAACTGTTTCCCTCACACCACAGACCGCCGCAGCCCCGGAGAATGCAAACTATTATAACATCGGCGGGCCGCGGGTGTTTCCAAAGAGCCTTCCTCTTTCTCGCCCCATCTCTTGCTTTTGCGCCAAACAACTTTGAAAAGTTCATCTTGTGGCAAAGCCTCGTTCGTGAGGCTCAGGCTTTACTCTTACCCTCAAAAACTCACGGGGGCGGGGAGGGGGAAACGGGTGCAATGCGTTTCTCCTTGTTACACGAAACGAAGCCTTTAGCTATCGATCTAGTTTCAGAAGTATGTTTTATTTCTGTGGGGTGGCTCCAAGCCACCGGGGCCGAGCATCCCGGGTGCCAAGGTGCTGTCACGCAGTGGAGGTAGGAGGCAAACCCCGCGCCCTTTCCTCACTGGTGGGCTCTTGTGCTCGCTAAAAGTTGAGGAGACGGGGGCGGGGGGGTGCATGCCCTTACTGAGCCGAGTTTCTGGTCTGCTGCTGTACGGGGCAGTTTCAGCTTCTGCAACCTTCACTTCGGCAGCAGAGACACGAGCCGTGACTAGGGAGCGTGGGAAGCGGCGGGGCGGGCGCGGGGGCTGTGGGCAGCCTGCGGCGGCCCGGGGACAAGGACAGAATGGCTGCAGGTTTGTTTTTGTTTTTGTTTTCGCCTCCTAAATACGGATCCGCGGCGGGGGTGTCTCCCAGCCAGGACTGGCTGCAGAAAACCAGACCGAGGGGTTCGCCGTGGGGCGGCGGGAGGTGCCGTCCGCGGGTTATGAGCGAGATGCCGAGATGGGCCATTTCCTCCGCGGCTGCCGGAGCCCCGGCCCCGGCGGCTTTGATAGAGGTGCAAACATTTGGGGGCAGATTTACATAAAATAGCCCGCGTTTAATCCCGCGGGCCGCAATTAACATCACAGGCTTCCCCAGGCACCGTTGTGATATGGCCGCGGGCAGCCAATCCGAAAGGCCAACCGGACAGATCAAAGTGGCCGTCCGCCAATCAGCGGCCCCCCCCCGCCGGCTCGGTGATGTCACCGGGGGGGGGTGTTTACGGGGGGGTATAACAGCAGCCCCTTCCCCGCCTGCCGCTCGCTCGGGCCGCGGAGGTCAAGTGGAGTCAGCGCCGGCCCCGTCGCCTTCCTCTGCCGCCGCCTTTACCGGCGCCGGGGCTCTTCCAGGGCCGCCTGCCCCGCTGGGCGGGCCCTGGGCCACCATGAGCTCGCCTGGGGCCAGGATGAGCTCCCCCGGCGCGGAAAGCGCGGGCAAGCCCCCCCAGTATCGGGTGGATCACCTGCTGAGCGCCGTGGAGAGCGAGCTGCAGGCGGGCAGCGAGAAGGGGGATCCCACGGAGCGGGAGCTGCGGGTCACGCTGGAGGACAACGACCTGTGGCTGCGCTTCAAGGAGCTCACCAATGAGATGATCGTCACCAAGAACGGCAGGTAGGGGTGCCGCGGGCCCCTGCGCCCCACCGCCGCCGCCAGCCCTGGCTCACGCACCCCTCCCGCGGGGGCGGGGGGTGAGGGGGTGTCGGTGAATTGGGGGCGGCCGCCCGGCTGAGCCCGGGGGATGTGTGTGGGGGGCTGCCCCCCCCCCCTCCCCCGCTGTGCCTCGCGCCTCCATGTCGCCCCGCAGGAGGATGTTCCCGGTGCTGAAGGTGAGCGTGTCGGGGCTGGACCCCAACGCCATGTATTCCTTCCTGCTGGACTTCGTGGCGGCCGACGGGCACCGCTGGAAGTACGTGAACGGGGAGTGGGTGCCGGGCGGGAAGCCCGAGCCGCAGGCGCCCAGCTGCGTCTACATCCACCCCGACTCGCCCAACTTCGGCGCGCACTGGATGAAGGCGCCCGTCTCCTTCAGCAAAGTCAAACTCACCAACAAGCTCAACGGCGGCGGGCAGGTAAGCGGCGGCACCGGCAGCGGCACCGACGGACACCGGCACCGCGCCGCCCTCGCCGCGCTCAGCGGGCATGAACCGACCCGACCCGACCCGTCCCCCGGGGGTCGGCGAGGTCCTGCCGAGCAGCGGCTCGCATCCTCTTTAATGCTCATGAAAATCGTGCTGGGATGGGTCGCGCTCCTCGCTTCCCCTCTCCGCTCTGAACTGATTTCTTTCAGCTTTCTTTCCTTAAATGTTTTTGTGGTCCGAATGTCTGATAATGCCAAAGGTGTCGTAGATGCATCTTTCTTACCGTTTGTCGCCAGCGTGTGTGTGGCCACGCAAGATGCCCTGTCAAGTAACGCACACAAAGATACCTAGGCAAAAAAACTTGGCTCTCCGACCACGGTGTTCTTTACCATTTCTTAAAAGATTCGGTTTTAGGGTTTGTTTGTACCTGGTGCCTCTGCTGCATCATCAGATGCTTTGAACCCTGCGCACTGTCTGTGCCTGCTAGCACCTGCCATTGCTCTGTCACTGCTTACCTGCTCTATCCTTTTGCTCGCAGATCATGCTGAACTCTCTGCACAAGTATGAGCCGAGGATTCATATAGTGCGAGTGGGTGGCCCACAGCGGATGATCACCAGCCATTCCTTCCCAGAGACCCAGTTTATAGCCGTGACGGCCTACCAGAACGAGGAGGTATGCACAGCAGGGAAGAAAGGACTTGAGTAGTATTGGGAGGTTTCAAGTGGCAAAGTGCATGTTACAGAGCAAAAAAAATGGATCTCGTTTCACATTTTTCAGTTCTTTCTGTGCTTTGTTCAAAGCTCAATAAAAAGACTGAAATCAATCTGTGTTATAGCCCCATGAATGTATAAAAGTGCAAAGTTCTGATTGCTGTGAGTCTCAGTACCTGTGGCAAATTCATTGCAGGACAGTAATTCTTAAGAGAACCTGTGAGGCAAAAAAGTATAGTAAAAAATACAGTTGTCATTTTCAGCTACACAGTGAGTAACTGGATGGGCCATTTTCAAAGCTGGCCTTTGTTAGCCAAAATGCATGTCTATTTTAACTAATCTGTAAGCTACCCATCTTTTCGAGTGTTTTTGCTTAGTTTTTTTTTTTTTAAATCCATTCTGCTCTGGCTTGAAATGCAAAGATTTTAAAGCTCTTTAGAGTACTGCCTTTCTTGGATGTTTCCTTCGCTGATTCATAAACCCAGGCAATTCAATGGCAGAGGGACTAACTCTTAGCCCTCTGCTAATGCTGTGGGCTATTTAATTGATGGCTATAGGTTGGTATAATGGGCCTAATCTTTCTTAAAAAACTTGGAGTACTACTAACTTCAGTGGATAGTCCTAATTCAGATCCTAATATCTGCATGATAATGAATGGTGATACTTGCAAATAAATATATTTGTTGTTGTTTTTAGATCACAGCTTTAAAAATTAAATACAATCCATTTGCAAAGGCATTTCTTGATGCAAAAGAAAGGTGAGAGCTCTTACTTCTAAACTGGGGATTTTTTTTTTTACATAGATCTGTAAAAACATATTCTCTACTAATACAACACGGATTCTTTTATAGAAGTGATCACAAAGACATGATGGAGGAAGTGGGAGACAACCAGCAGTCTGGGTATTCGCAGTGTACGTTTCCTTTCATTCTGCATCATGAACATAACTGCTTTCTTCCATCTCATCTGTTAAGTTAAGCAAAACTTTGAGAGCAGTGTTTGCTGGCTGGCTTGTTAGTTCATAGGGAGAATAATATTACCAATGTTTTGATGGTGATTCATGCAGATTTATGATTGTATAAACCTTATTTAGAAACCTTGAACAGAATCTTGCCATTACCTTCGTGTCCAAAAGGATGGATGCTTTTGTATACATGGGCAGGAATATTCATATGGATATGGAGAAAAAAGTTTGTTTCAAAAAACAACAGGAAATTATTGAAATGGTATTGAAAGAAAATTGGTACTTTAAGGCAACTGGTTAACAAAAAGCATTAGTTTACATCATTTTTGTTCAAACAGATTATTGCCAAAAAATACAGGCTAAAAAGGTTGGAAATTGAGTCACAGTAGAAACTGGTTTGTTTCTGCGAAAATATGTGCTTTTGAAGAGTTCTTAGCAACCTGATAATCCTCGGAGTGTATAGCTATAGACTGAGATCCCCAAAAACCAACTTGGAGCTGAAGATTATATTAACAGTTACTGCACACACACCACCTACCTAAGGGCAGGTTTAGCCATTTTGGTGTTTCCTTACTGTGATTGTAATTGAGTGACAGTTTATAAAATCATATTATCTTGACGTGGGCTTTTTCTAAGCAATGGTCTAGCTTTCCTTCATGGAATTGTTTAAGAAAATGGTAAAGATTCATACTCTTCAGCCACCTTGAAACTCTCCTTTCCTGAGCATGCATTTCCCTGCTAATTGATTATTTATCTTGCTGCTGTGATTATTTCTCTGCCTGTCTGTCTCATTTTGCAAACCTCTTTCTTCCTGTCCCACAGTAGGCAGTTGGCTTATTCCCGGGACTGGGACTCTATGCCCACCTGCCAATCCTCACCCTCAGTTTGGAGCCCCTCTGTCGCTCTCCCCTGCTCACAGCTGTGAAAGGTACTCATCGCTGAGGAACCACCGTCCTGCCCCCTACCCCAACCCCTACACTCATAGAAACAACTCGCCAAGTAAGTCTGACATCACAGCTCCATGAAAAGATGGGAAATGAGCAGAGGGACACAAGCTCTGAGCAGTGAGTGTCCTGTGGAACGCCACAGAAATGGAGGTGGCTGCCTAACTCAGTTTGCACAGGGGGCTTGGGGCAAGCGTTGAGAAGAAATAGGGACGAAGAAGATGTGGCCCCAGCCTCTTTATGATAGAAAAACTGAGCATGTGTAGGGCTCTGTCCTGCTAAATGATTACATTATGTTGTACTGGCTTTGACTGGCTTTGCTCTTGAATTCTTGTAGTCAGCGAGCTTAAACTTACTTTGACTTCAGGTGTTTTTTTTTTGAAAGTGAGGATTTTAATCATTAGTTATAGGTACTATAATGAAATGAAATCTGTGTCTGCTTCTGTTAGTGGCAGTTGTTATTAACACATAACAGAGGGCTTGATTCTGACAGCTTTACTTGCCTGTTGCTGTAGTTTTCACCAATGTGTTAAGGTTGTTCTCAATGAGTGGATCACAACTGGATCCACAGAAATAATACGAACCTGAGTAAACTGCAGAGCTATTTAAAAGCTATTTTAAAGTCTTATGCCATAGGTACTTCAGGGAGAGGAGAGAACAACATTTTTAACAGTGATTTTTTTTTTTTTTTTTTTTTTAAATTTTCTTTCTTTTCTTTCTTTCTGGCCTGTTAATTTTTTTTTCCCCTTCAGCCTGTGTGGGCATTGAAGATGCAGCCTGACCAATGTTCTGTGGAGCTTTGTAGTTCATTTTAAAGTGGAAAACTAGCTTTCTGTGGACTTATCGTGCATCTTGGAAATTTTATGCAAGTTTTCTGGCTTGAAACAGAGTAAAAGAACAAAACACCTGAGGTGTTCCTTCTTATTCTCTGGTCCTGAGCAAGAAACCTTTTCTCCTTTCCTTAGCCAGCTCCTGCAGCAACCTCTTTCTTGCTATTGATGACTGCAGGATTCCCTTTATAGCTTCCTGGTGTCTCTGCCACATTGGCCAGCCAGTTTTGGCCACAAACCGAGTAGTTTAAGCCACAGTCCACTGACTTCTGATGGCACCTAAGGCAGACTTCAGAGCCCGTGGTAGCATGCTCAGCACAAAACTGGGATGTGGGATCCAGTGCCACGCTTGTTATCCTGAGCTGCCAGACTGTTACTGCCAATGTAGGTGTTGAAGGTAAAGAAAGTGGCCTGAAAGTGTAAGCAAGGGGCCTGCCTCTTCCCACTGAATAAGGAAGCATTAGATGAATTAGCAAGTGGTTTGGAAACAGCTTTTTGGGCATAGATCCTTATTCCATAGAGATAAAGCTTTGCAGTTGTAAGTTGGGAAAAATGACACATCAGCAGGGGCAATGCCAGCAAAAGCGTTAAGTTTGACACAACTGGTTGCTGACTTTATTTTAGTCTGTGTGTGCAACTCTGTTATTTTGTTTGCAAGGTGGTAACGAGGGAGGGTGCATTATACATTGCACTTGAAATCAAAATTGTTATTTGGTCTGATTCTGTTGTGTTTGAGTATTTGCTTGTTTTCTCAGCAGCCTATGCCGATAACTCCTCTGCCTGCCTTTCCATGCTACAGTCCCATGACAACTGGTCTTCTCTAGGAGTTCCCACACACACACCAATGCTGCCTATGAGTCACAGCACTGGCACAGCTACCAGCTCCAGGTAGGAGTCCATCCCTCATCAGCCCTCAAATCCGTCGGTTGATATGTTCTAGGAAGAGAGGGCTGAAAAAGCGATCACCAACAAAGTAGAAATCCTTATGGCCACATGTGAATCATGAGCTGTCTGGGAGGTGGGGGCACTGAAAAGTACTATTCACAAAAAACCCCAAAAACAACAGATTGGAGAAACAGATGATTTTTACAAAATACTTTGGTTTTGGAAATGTAGATACTTGTGACATCAATATTTGATCGATTGAGGATTGTGAATCACATACTCAAATTCAAAAGGTGTTTGTCTATGCTCTTGCAAGTTTCATCTCTTGTAAGCAAAATGATGTTAAAGTTTAATTTTGATCTGCATCATTTTAGCCAGTCACTGTTTTCCCAGCCATCTCCACAAACCCTTGTTCTGCTACAGACAAAGGGCCAGTGAACTATAGCATGGAGAAGGAGCAAGCCAAGAGGTCAGGGCACTGATTCTTTACTTAAGCATTGCCATGTAAACTAGCATTATGTGGCACTGTAGACAAAGGTGAAAGCCGTTGTCATTTTGTGATCATATAGATGTGACTTTTCTCTTCTTTGTACTTCCTGTCTTTGTTAAAAGAGCTAAACCTGAAAATTCATAGATATAGATAAGGGGTGAAGTCTCTGCAATTAGTCACAAAGGGCTGAGGTTTGGGCATCTTTCTCAGCAATTCAGACCTACCGTTCTGTTTGTGGAAAACATTTTTGCTTAAACCATGCATATATTGTCAGCTATTATTCAGAGTATTGCTACCCAGTATAAGAGAACTGTATTACTGAACATAAGTTTTAGTCCTGAACTTATGTTAATCAAGCAAACAGGTCCTCCTGGAATTTCTTTGTATGTCTGACTCCCAGGATACATACTTAGAAAGTTAACTAAGTCCACAGAGTTTCAACTGCTGCACTGAATTGTCTAGTAGATAAAACCAGTGGAAATGGAACTGTGGGACCTCAAGGAAGTAATTTCTGGCACCCCTTTTGTCTAAACTTCTATCTGTAAAGTAAGAATAATATTTATGTTTCTTGTTAAACTGCTTGGGATCAACAGATAGAAGATATTGTGTAGTGTAATACAGCAGGACTGAACTTTTTCTCACCATGTTTCTCTTGATTCACCTTGTTTCTTTGAATTCATAAGTGTTTATACATTGTGTACATACTCAAAGGAGCAAGGCTCCACTACAGTGAAGATTGTAATGTCCTGACAAGGTGCTTTTTGTGCTTTTAAAGCAACCCTTTCTGTAGTATCTGTGCAATCTACAGCAATCAGTCTCTCTCTTCCCCTTCTAACATGAGATGATGAACAAGGAAGGTTGAATTGTTGTCTGGACGCCTCCATCCCTCTCTGACTACAGAGGCACTCAAGGGAGATTAGGGCTCTGAAAGACTTGTGACAATGGTTTCAAACATGCCTGGGTCCAACAGCTGTTGTGTCCCACCATCTCTACTTTGTGCCTTTCCCCTGAGGCAAGGGGTATGGCATGGCTCAGGAATCATCTCTCAAAACTGCATTTTTCAACCAGCCTATTCATTTTTCATCTGGGCTTAAATTTGCTAGTATACCTAGCACTTAGCCTACTTTTGGGAAAATAGGAAGGTTTGATTTATTGATGGAGTGCCATAAACTTGCCAGACCCTTCTGCCTGTGAGTCTCAGAACCATAGCATCATTTCAATTTAGAAAAGACTCTTAAAATCAAGTCACACTACTAAGCCCACCACTAAACCATATCTGTAAGCACCTCATCTACATGTGTTTTAAATATCTCCAGGAATAGTGACCTTACCGCCTCCCTGGGCAGCCAGTTCCAGTGTCTAACAACCCTCTCGGTGGGGAAAAAAACACTCTAATATCCAGGCTAAACCTCTCCTGGTACAACTTGAGGCCATTTCCTCTTGTCCTATCCCTTATTACTTGGTAGAACAGGCTGAACCCCACCTCACTAAAACCTCCTTTCAGGTGGTTGTAGAGAGTGATCAGGTCTCCCTTCAGCATTCTCTTCTCCAGACTAAACTACCTCAGCTCACTCAGCAGCTCCTCATAAGACTTGTTCTCCAGACCCTTCACCAGCTTTGTTGCCCATCTCTGGACATGTTCCAGCACCTCCATGTCTTTTGTGTAATGAGGGGCCCAAAACTGAATTCAGTATTTGAGGTGCAGCCTCACCTTCACACCTTGCGGTGGCTGTGAGCTTCCTGATGAAATTCACTATCTTCAGCAACTGGACTCACCTTGGGAGCTGCGTTGTGACCTGAGCAACTGCCAGAAATCACTAGAGTCACTAATAACTTGCTTTATTTATTGCTTTCCCTCTTTCAGTCAGTATCCCAACTTATGGTCTGTGAGTAACAGCACCATCACGCCAGTGTCTCAGTCAAGTGGGATGTCCAACGGGCTGAGCCCCCAGTTCTTACGCAGCTCTCCAGCACACTACACCACCCTTCCGCACCCAGTCACCGCTGCCTCTGCCTCTACCTCTCCGCTCTACGATGCCGGGGCACCGACGGACCTGCCTGATGGTCAGTATGATGCCACTGCGCACGCCAGGCTGGCATCCACGTGGACACCTGTCACTCCCCCTTCCATGTAAACCCAGACCTTTTCCTACAAGACAGACTTTCTAGCTACCAAGTTCAAACGCTTAATCCTCAAGGGAGAGAAAAAGGAGACATGAAGTAAATTCCAGACAAAGCATCAGCACTGCTTTGCGTAGAGCATCGACTTTATACCTCTTGTAGTGAACAGTGCACCATTGACTTCGTGCAGAGTTTACAAACCTGGTGAAAGTGCAATTCTGAGAGCAGATTTACTGCTTTTAGTCTTTTGTTTTTCTTTTAAGTTTGGTAAACCCAAGTTTTAAGACTTTTTTTATTTAGATTCCAAATTTCTCAGTATTCCAATTTATTTGGACCTGAAGTTTGGCTTACTCTCAAGTAAGTTACTCCTGTTTTTCAGTTGACTTTTTTAATGACAAACTTAGTTACAGACATGAGAAGACTTTTATTAGCCATATAGTTAGAAGCATTCCAAAATATGCACAAATGTAGCTGAGGGGTGAATTTTTTGGAAAATCGTGTGCACTAACACGTATTTGTCTCACAAATACGTTGTGTTCTTAACTGTATGTTTATTTCCTTGCTGCTGAATTAATGTCAAGACAATCTGCAAGAACTATATTCTTCCTAATAAACACAGTATTAATATTTAGTCCAAATTGTTTCAGCCAAAAGACTCCTTGTAGAGGTAAGCTTTGCTGTTTGATCATATAGATTTCAAATACCTATTTCAGCCTAGCTAAATATCTCACTTCAAACAGCCGATGTCTAATAGGGAGCCTTATCCAAAACCTTTCTGAGCCCTTTAGAAAACATCACTGGTTGGTTGTTTGGCTTTTTGGCTTTTTTTTTTTTTTTTTTTTACAGTCTCTGGCTCAGGCCTTACCAGAAGGAATTCAACACCTGGAGAATCTTTCTAATTTATTTTATTTCAATATTGTACTCTGTTGATCTCTATTTATTAATTTGGTAAGTTACAGCTTTATTTTTTACATGTTAAGAAATGTAAATAATCCCTCAACCTACAGTGTATTCTAAGACAATCATATATGAGATATGGCAACCAATGGCACATTGAACAGCGTGGATGTAAGTAGTTAACGTGCCGATGTAAGTAGTTAACTTATTGTAAGAGGAAAAGCTCTAGTTACCAATAATTTGGGGGAGAAGTGCAGTTATACTAAGCTTTAAAATACTAAGCTGAGTGCTTGCCTTGCTGTAAGGATCATGTCTGGATTAAATACTTCCTTCTGGCCTGATATTAAGTCAGTATGACTTAAATTTCTCCTACTGGCAAACAAAAAATGTTGACTCAAACTGTGCCCTTACACATGTCTCTTTCTCCCACTGACTCTGGCAAGTACATATCCTGAAGAAAGTGAACTGTTTTGCATAAGCCATAGTAAGTAACTTTTATAATGAAGTGCCTAACACAGTGAAGCAAAATTCTGTATTGGGGAATTCCTTGAGTAACTCATCGATGTGTGCTCATGTGCTACAGTGGCAACTTTATATGAAAAAGCAAATATTTGCCACCATTTTGGTCTCCTTTGGCATCCTGTGGGCAGGTCCTTGCACCTGGAAAGAGTTTGACAGGGCTCTCTCCCCGCAGAAAGCTTTGCGTGCAAGTGCAGGCTGTGGTCTGCCAGAGGTACTCCAGCAGGAGACAGGACCACAAGCAGATGGTTGCACCCACTGTGTTCTCTGTCAATATGTAAATAACTATCTAAGCGCTCCTATTTTATTGTGGAGGTAAATTGTGTAAATGATCTAAGTGCATTATTTAGACTGTTTTGTAGAAATCAGCGACATACTTCATTGTTTGGAATTTTTTTACTTGTATTTTGGAAGTATAATTTAAATTCAGGAGAAAAAAAAAAAAGTAAAGATTCTTAAATAAACTCCATGCTTAATTTTCAGTTTGTGGGGGGTGGTGGGAAAGGTGAACCACATAGACATATTAAGCCTACAGTATATCAACCTTCCACGGAGCAGTTTCACAAATGGTTCCTGCTGTACAGTGGCTTCCGGTCGTGGGTGATGAGTCAGAGAGTTCTTCATAACCAAATTAATGATTACTTAGTCATGAAGAACCTAACAAGATTTCTTAAGATTCTACGTTCTCCTCACCTGCTTCTCCCCACCTTTTCACTCCTCCGTTTTTCCTTCATTTTAGTAAATCCTTGACTTGACCGATGGTCAGAGGTGGTAGCTACAGCTACTGTTGGGTGAAAGCTCTTTTTCCACAGTGACCAGTTTATAGGACAAATGCTGGAGTTGAGTGCAAGCCTGGCAGCTGCTGTGTTCTACCTTGTTAACCAAATTTTCAGGTGTGTTTCTGAATAACCCTACCTCCCCAATAATAAATGCTTAACTACTGCCTGGTTATACTCGCCTACCAAAGGAGTCTTCAGCAATACAGTGGCTGTGCATAGAATCATAGAATTGTTTTGCTTGGAAAAGACCTTTAAGATCAAGTCTGATCACTTACCTAACACTGCCAAGCCCACCACTAAACCCTGCCCCTCAGCACCTCATCTACATGTCTTTTGAATATCTTTGGGGATGGGGACTCCACTACCTCTCTGGGCATCCTATGCCACTGTCTGTCAACCCTCTCAGTGAAAAAGATCTTCCTAATTTCCAATCTAAACCTTCCCCTGGCACAACTGAGCCCCTTTTGTCTTGTTCTGTCACTTGAGAGAAGAGACCAACCCCCACCTCACTGCAACCTGCTTTCAGGCAGTTATAGAAAGTGATCGTGTCTCTCCTTGGAGAGGGGATTTTTAAGTCTTGAACAAAAAGCAAATTGCCATTAAAATAAATTAATTACTATGAAAAGATTTTTGAACCTGATGAATAAGCACACACATAAGGCCTTCATAGATGCAGCATTGTACCTCTCCAGGCAGCACAATGCTGGTACTACATGTAATTTACCTAATCAGCCTTTTTGGTGTGGGCTGATTTTTTTTCCATCTCGTACTTTCAAATTAAAGAAACCAAAACCTTTCATACCATTGAGTGCTAGTTGCATGCCCCTGTAAAGCAGACTGAGCATTTCAACATCTATCTTTTCACATCTGCTCTGCCATAATCTTCTTCCTGAACTGTACATTTTCTCTTGCGGGATTCATGTGGCCAAGCAGCCATCAAAGGCACTTCAGAGTCACAAATACTGTCAGGGTTGTAGTTGCTGGAGAAACTGGGCAGTCGGACCCAGATGACTCTATGAATACTCAAGCCAGCATGAAAAACCACATGGACTTTGTGTGACTCATCTGGAGAGACTTTTCTCACCCATGGGCTTGTGACAGCAGTGCTGTAATGCTCTCCTGCCCTTTCTGCCTGCTGGTGCACCCCTGGGCTGGTGGCAGAGGCAAGGCAGAGGCACAAACAGACCTGACATTTCCATACACAGAGGGAGGCTTGTGTGAGACAGATCTTTTCGGCCAGCTCACCGGCAAGCAAGACTCTGCAGTTTCCCTGCACCAGTTCTTTTCTGCTCCTGTGACAGTGTGTGTGGCACACACCAGGCAAACACCAAGGCTAGGGATGACTGTGAGGCTGAGAGAGCTTCAAAAACCCAGGGACTAAGCCATCAACAAATGCTCAGGACTCTTAAGAAACAGATACTGTTTACCATCTCAGCATGCTAATGCCTTTCCCATTTCTTTATTTCCCTTTGGATAATAAACAGTTGCTGGCTGCAAAAATCTCTGTAGAGCCCTCAGCTCCGTTGCACAGAAATATCTTTCCCTATCTGCAAAATCCATGTGAATACTCAGTCCCATCCAAGAGTCAAACGTTAGACTGGGTATTCCCACTCTTGTCTCCAGCCCAACTCTTCTCCATAGACATCAATTAGATTTGTGAATTGAGATAATACACATTAAGGTACTGCATCACTGATGTCAGCTGTCCAAGAAGTAAATATAATTAAAAAAGAAGAAGTAATTAAAACTAAAAGTAGATAAAATAAAAAGACAAAAAAAATGAAACCCACACATACTCTTAGGTAGGTGTAAGGATGATAACAGAAACATATATGTTTTTAAAATCACACGTAGACCCATTCCAGGTGCTTAGGTCTGTGGAGAAAATAATTTCTTCTTCAGAGACTCTGGCTTGGATGCTCTTGGATTTCTGTGCTGTAGAAAACTGAGATAAAGGAAATGAGGGAGCCAGTCTCAGTGGTGTGTGGTGCAGTTCCAGTATTTCTCAGTGTCTAATAGCATCTTACAAATGCTTTTATTTCTGATATTCCTTGAGAAGATAAGAATAAACCCAAACCCCAGGATCTCACTGCACACAGCGGTGATATCAAGGATATGGACAATGTGGGCTTTAAAGCCCAAGGTTATATGGCTAGCTAGAGTAGTTGCTTTTGTAGACAGAGAAGCCACAGCGCTCCTCAGGATCCACTCCTGAAGCCATCATTGCTTTTCCACTGACAAAATTCATCCTTCCATCCTTTGTATTCATCTGTACCCCTTGGTCTTCCAAGCTGACACTGCTAGTTTTATTCCTGTGAACAATAGCAAAGCATCCATATGCAGACAGTCTTAGCTGAAATGTTGGCCATGTTTATCATGTTTATTATGTTTCAAGTGTGTCTACAATGCTGACTGGAGCAGGGTAGGTGCCAAAGTGCATTCCCATGATAGTTTTCCAGAGGTGGACATTGGCTGGCTACAGCCTTGAGTCAGTGTGGAGCTATGAGTAGTGCATTTAGGCTTATATATATTGTGTATCCCTTACACGATCACATAGTTCACTGCAATTCCAATTTCAAGCCAACTAAGGCTCTCTTCTCCTCTTATTTTTATGGATGGCACAGTTCTAACAATCTTAAAATATGCCTGATGCTGCACTCCTGACCTGTTTCTGAGCCCTGTCTCCTAAGGTAGTCTCACAGGTATGTGACCAGTGGAGTAAATATCCTCTTATAGGTGGCTGTATGTACTTGCTGGGTAAGCAGCTTGCAGCTTTTTTCTTGCCCTTCACTCTTCTCTTACTGTTTGTTGATGCTAGTAAACTAATTAGCTGCCTCAGTCAATCCATCAATGCCAGTAATTCCTCTGTGATATGCAATTGCCAAACTTGTATCACAAGAGCTGGAAGAGGCCTCCTGAATCTAGTTCCTTAATTACAGTAAATCCCTTCACCAATTCCTTTTAGGAAGGTACCACGGTTTGTCTCAAAGCCAGTTGGTGAGATTTTGGGGAGGTTCTTGTGTGTGCCTGTGTGCCTGTGGTAAGTGGTGCTGCTTCTTCTGTATGAACACTGTTGCATTCCCCTTGCTTCTCAGTGCTTAGGAGCTATCTTTTAATAGCCAGAGGAAATTTATTTATAATTGTCTTATGCCTATCTGTTCTGGAGCTAAAATCTATTTCCAACTCAAATAGTTCTCCCTTGGCAATGTTCAAGTTGATACGTATTGTTAGGCAGTAGCTTCTCTGCCTCTCTTTTGATAGGTTATTACCTTCTCTTCTTGGGTAGCTTTCCCTCTCCTATTGTGCCTATATGGCTTGATGAAAGGGGAAACATGAGTGAACACGGCATAATGCAATGGTTTTCTGCTTCCTGTCTGCACTGAAATGAACCATTTTGATAACTTTGAAAACCGTATTTTCATGACATAGAATTACATTGGTGTTTCACTAGTCATGGTCACCTGAGTTGTTCTTTAGATACTTTTGCTGATGAACTCAGAAGAGTTGGCAGAAAGTATTATTAGTCTCTTAACTATCACTTTGCATTATCCCAGTAAGCTTTATTCCACTTCCATTGCTCACCAAATGTCTAGTTTGTCCCATGAGATATCTCCATTTTGCTCTCCATTAATATAGTATCTCTCAATCTCACATCTCCAGCAAGTTTTGTTAGGGATCTGTTCATTTTCGGACTAAGACATTAATGAAAGTAATAAACAAAGACTGGTCCAAGTCCTCTGCTGTCAGCCTTTCTCTAATCTGGCCCTTCCTTGTCTTGTCTATAGATTTGCAATTCACTTGCGAATCTCCATTTGTTGTTTTAGAGGATGGCCTCAACCCTCTGTGAACGGGACAGCAGCTGCCTAACTGGCAGTCACCTGCAAAGGCCAGAGCTAGCAGGGATAAATGGTGCTGGGGGAAGAAATACATTTCTATAAGGCCCTTCCATAAAGCTCCACAAATTGCCCTTGGCCTTGTCAGGGGCACAGAGGATCCAGAGGGTTGGAGAGAAGCTGCAACGTGCTTAGTTCTTCAATTGAAGCCAGATAACAATAAACCCACAGGCCTATACTTCGTTATCCTTTCTTTTAAACTTTGTAATGAAGTTCATCTGGAAGATGAACCTCCCAAGTCTCCCAAAGTCTGTCACATGCAGTTGCACCTCTGTGAGTCTTGACCTTGGCCAAGCAGCTTCTATCCCCCACCTTGTAAAACACATCTCCAACACCTGCTGTTTGCTACACCAGGCCTGAGCTGAGGAATAAATATTTGCTGCTGGGTCATGATTTGAAGTCTTCAAATTCTGGAAGAGAAATGATATGTTTATTCCCTGAGCTCAAGTAAACTGTCCTGGTTTTACACAGGACAGTTAGTTTTCTTCCTAGTAATTGGCATAATATTGTGTTTTTTATTTAGTATGAGAATGATGTTGATAACACGCGTGTTTTTAGTTATTGCTAAGTAGTTTTTTTATACGAAGGATTTTTCAGCTTCTCGTGCCCTGCCAGGAAGAAGGGCTCAAGAAGCTGGGAGGATACACAGCCAGGACATCTGACTAACACTGAGCAGAGGAATATTGCATACCATATGACATTATGCCCAGTATATAAACTGTAGCCCGATAAAAATAACTATAGCTGAAAGGGGCAGATCAGTGCTGCGCTGGCTGAGATGGACTGCTGGATGAGCATTAGTCAGCAGGTGGTGAGGGATTGCATTGTGCACCACTTGTCTGTCTTGGGTTTTATTTCATTCTCTTGTTATCTTCTTTTTCATTACTTTTAAAAATTATTATTACACTGCTCTTAGCCTATGAGTTTTACTTGTTTTCAGTTCTCCTTCCCATCCCACCATGTGGGTGGTGAGGAGTGAGTGAGTGGCTGCACGGTACTTAGTTGCTGGCTGGGATTAAACCATGAGATAGACATGCCTGCTGGGGCCTTGTTTGTATTTTAGATGTGAACATTCCCAAGCCTTAGCTTTTCTGCTTTTGTCTCTGAATTATATCTCCTCCTTCTCAGTGATAACAGAACTGGGTTAATGAACACTTATGAAAAGAAGCCCTATATTAGCCTTAATTTCCACCACACTCTAATGGAACAGCAACTTTACTTCTCTCTCTCTTGCTTTCCTCCATGCGCACGGGCTGTGGCCTTCTCTGTTCTTTACCCTTAGTGGAGGCTAAAGCGAAATGGAGAGTGTCCAGTTTGTGGCACTTGAGCTCTGAACATTGTGAAGTGGCTTCTCCTTGGAGTGTCATTCAAGGACCAGTTGTTGATATAAGTTGATATAAGGAGAGTTATGTGGTTTATACAGGCAATGTGGAAAAAATTCACTCACTGAATGAGGAAAAGCCTGGAGAAGCCATTAGAGCACTCAGAAAAGAAATCAGATCAGTTATCATCTCATGAAAAAGATCTGCCTGTTTGTTCCTCTTTGTGTTCAAGGATCCCTTATCACTTAGGTAGGGACAGTTGTGTGAGCTGGATAACTTATGACCCATTACAAAAGGTCTTACGGCTCTGGAGAAATTCTGTATTAGGCACATAGAGCTGGCACATAAATGGAAACACCTCCTGGCTGCCCTGTCTCTGTGAGGAGCAAAGAGTAGACAGGAGAAGCTAGTTTGGGTGGTCACAGGTGAGCCTTCAGGAGCAGGTGGAGCCGGTTGAATACGAGGGAGGCTAATGTGCTAGTGGGGAAGAGAGGGAGCTGCAGATATAGTTGAGATGTGCAGGGTCATGACAATTCTGTTCTTTGTTTCAGGAATTTGGAGCTTGCAGGTAGGATTTGTGTTGAGAGACTCTTGGATTGTGGCTTTGTTGCGGGACTGATGATGAGGGAAGGAATAAGCTGCTGTGGGTTGGTGAGTTTTTTTTTTATGTTTCACTGGAGTAGAGTTGCTGCTTGGCTGCACTCCTGTGAGATGGTCAGGAGAACCTGCAGCTTGGTCCTGGAGTCTGGTATCTGGCTTAGCCTTCAGAGGGGCAGTTTGTTGCAGTATGGTTTTGATGCTTGCAACTGTACTTAACTAATGATTGTTTCTGTCAAGAAGCTTGTGGTTGGGAAAGGCACTAGCCTCTGGGATGCAGAAAATATTTGTCCTTTTGAGAGTGGCTGCTGCTTGCCCTGCCAGTGCTGGGGATGAAAGGCATCCCCAGTTGAAGGGAAACTGGCTGGTAGTTAGGACCTTGACGTTTTGCCTATCTTCAAAAACTCAGACTTTTCTTGGTGTCAGAAGGCTCTGTTGTGCATCACAGAAGAGGTGTTTTCTTCTCTGAGAGAAGCTGAGATTGGCTGGTAGCTTGTCTTAGCTTTGACTTTGAATTGTATTTATTTAATATTAAAAGTGGCTGCCATTGGTTACTCTGTATGATCATTGGCATAGTTTTGCAAAGGCATGTTGAGTTGGGTTCTAGGCACTGAACTGAACTCGTGCAACTTAATTTGTGATGTGTTTTGCCATCCTTTACTTCAATGCCATGTTAGTAATAGTGAAACTTCAATCATTCTGAGAGCTTCCTACATGAAAAACTCTGTTTTAATACACTAGAAGTGGTGTCCCTTGCTGTATTCTCTGTCTGAATTTGTGCTCAAAGCCATATTGTCTGTATGAGATGCAATTAAAATACTTGGAACCTGGGATAGCTGTGTGTTCTGGTTGCACCTCTCTTACTAATATATGGGTGGCTCATATGAGTTTCCATTATCTGCCATCTTTTGCCCAGATACCTATTGACTGTGGTGGGTGGGAGGGAAAAGGCAGAAATTTCCACTTTTCTCATCAGGGCTAGTGGAAACTTCTGGCTTGTTCCTTTGGTTCAGACACAGGCAAACTTTCAAAGAAAAAACCCAACTAAAAAACCCACACAAAATAGTCACAGACTGGATGCATGTTTTTCTGATGCTCTTGGCAGCCAGAGAATTTGTCACCTTTTGGTGGTACTTTAGCTGCTGTGCAGCTGTTGCCAGAATGCTTGCAGGGCTGGAGCTCAGAGATATGTGCAGAGGAGTGGGGAAATCCAGTTTCAGAGTGAGACATGTAGGTGGAAGGGGAGCACTCAGGAAACTGAAGAAAATGAATCCTGTAACTTTTGGACATAATTTATACAGAGATTTTTTTTTCATATCTGAGTGGATTGTTTGTAGTAAATGCAGTAACTTCTATAGTGCATCAAGAACATTGACAGTGTTGACAAGGTTTTCATGGAGCAGATATTAACATAAAATTAGTGAGAGTAAGTCTAACTACCCTAAGCTAGGGTTAATTTTTAGCACACTAAAAATGCCCAGCCACTGGATACTAATTTGAATACAGGGCAATTGCCACCTTCCATTCCAGGATGAGTAAAAAGAGATGAAATTTGGCAGATGGATGTGCAGTAATCTGTCCTCGATGATGTTTTTTTTTGGTTTGGTTTGTTTTTTTTTTTTTTCACTTACAAGCACATTTTTCTATGTAGGTGAGGAATGGTGCTCATCTCAAAAGCACTTGCTTCTGAAAACTACAGAGCTGTTGTTGGGGAATGCTGGGGAATTCTGCAAGTACACTAACTGCTAAAAAATTAAACAGCCCTTGAAAAATTGCCTGCCAGAAGACTAAATTTGTGAGGTTTAAATTGACCAGTGACAACAAACAAAACTAACTTTCGACGTTGACATACCTTTTCTTTTTTCTTTGCTAGTGAATAGATGACAGAATTCCCTCAGCCTGCTCATTCATCAGTTTAAGGAATGCCTTTTAGGCAGTTTTCTTTCCCCTTCTATTAGGTAACTAAACAGGGCAGACTTCATCAGCAGTTCACTGAGAGCTTCAGAAGTTGGGTTCAGCAGCTAGCTGAAGCTGTGAGGTGCACTCATCTCTTATTCCTAATATGAAGTTGCACTAGGGAAGCTTGGCTGATGACACGAGCTATGTCCATACTCAGAAAGGCTGCCAGTAGATTCTTATTTGCTTTGACAGAGTTGATATCAAACGGCTGTTATAGCTCTCTGTTTTTATTTCAGCTCCCATTCATGTGTCTGGTCAGCTCAGTTAACATAAGGATTGAAATTTGTCACTGAAATGTGCACTTCCCCTCTAACTTTGAATTTCTTCAATTAGTGCAGAAAAAAAACAAGTGCACACAACTATGTTGTTTCTTTTTAAAAGACAAATGCACTTGACAGATGCTTTCTTCTCTGCCTTAACTCTTGCTCTGTCCCTCTGGGATGGGTTACATTGTGTTGTTGCTGATTAAGTGGTCTCCCTCAGTGTATAGATTTGTGTTGAGAGACTCACCCTATTCCCTCTGCTTGCAACAGCATCCATGCTACTTTCTGGTGCATTGCTGCAGGGAAGTTGCCTGAACTAAAGTCAGTATTTGGAGAACAGACCTTTTGTAGAGGCCTCGTTTCAGAGGCTGTGTCACCCTGAAATGTTTCTGGAAACACCTTACTCTTTTGTTGTGAGTTTCTGTAGGGTTTAAGGTGTTACTGCTGGCATTTAGCAAGCACTTAGAGTTGGAAAAACTAAGGCAATTATTGTGGAAGTGGTACTGTCATCTGAAAAGCTGATTCTGAGTTAAAAAAGCTGGAGGTTAACTAGCCTTCGATCAGGATTCTCTAGTCTAAAATCCCCTTTTCCCACCTGGGAACACTAATTTTGGCAATGCTCATGTGTTGGGCAGTTGGGCTTCAGGCAGCTGCAGAATACCTTTGTGAGAAAGGTATTGTATTCTATGCTGTGACATAGTCTCCATGCATATGCTAGTATGTGTGAGCTGAGGCTCAGCTGAAGGCTCCTGCTTTGGGAACATGACCTGCACCAGGAGGAAGAACAGATTCTGTCCGTGTCCCAGGGCTGGGGAGAGAATCCCATATGGGATGTGTCAACAGATCTTCACGTACTGCTAGAGGCAAATATTGGATTTGTATGCACAAGTGTGGGTGCAATGGCAAAGTGGGCAGGAAGAGTTAGGGTGCTTCTGCTTCTGGAGAATGCTGTGCAGGTGTGGGAGAACTCAAATCAACATTTGCTAATAGGCCTGCCAGCCTGTGTGGGGACTGTGGTGAGGTTTCTGATCATCTATGTGATTAAGCCTTGGAAACGAGCCCTGCAGCTGTCGTATCTGAGTGGGTGGCAGGGATGCAGCCTCTGACACTGGCTCTCATCAGGTCTGTGATGCAAATGTGACACAGGTGCCCCCTGAGGTATTGGAACCTGAGTTTTGCTGGCTGTCAGAGGGTGTCAAGGTCCTCAAGAAACCACCAAAATGTCACCATTATTTATCTAACAACATAAATTGTTGTGACAGAGCACCTCCTGTCAGACAGCAAGCAAGTGCCCCTGGTCTCACTTGTGCAGTACAGATAGTTTCTGTACTCAGGTGTCTTACTAAGCATTTGAATCACTTTAATAATGAAATGCTCATAAATAAATGCCAATTCTTTAGTATCTTTCATTTGATGTTAAACAGTCTTGACTGATAAGCAGCCTTGCTGGGGTATCAGGCCTCCTCTTTGGGCTACTGCTACAGAAGAATTTCACTAGCCATAACTCAAACACCTCCTTTTTGCCTTCTTTCAGCATAATAAAAATTGCTTTTTCTACACCAAATAAAAAAAAAAAATAATCCGACAAATAATCAAGTGTTTTGGGCTGATTTTGTATCTGCCTCAGTTTTTGCCCAGTCTCAGTTTGAAACAAGCGAGTCCAAAGGGTACTTGATTACTCTAAAACGCTTATTCCTCTCCTTAGCCCCCTTCTGCTCTTCCCCTCTCCCCCAGGAGAGGCTTCTTTCTAGGTTGCAGTGTAGAGGTGGAAGGTGCACCTCCCTGAGCCTGGAGCTGTACCAGCCTGGTAGTGTACACCTGTAACAGAGCATCTAATTTAAGGTTAGTTTAACAGCAGACTTTGCCATTGCTGGTCTGCTATCTCCCTCTTGTGGACAGCCTTCCCTTTCCTTCCGATGACTGTGGAAGGTTACAGTGGTATGTGTTATTTGGCACGGGTCGCAAGAGATAAAAAATATGCCTGCCTAGCAATTAACTTTTGTGTACTAATTATTAAAGCACAGTGGCTTTGCCTTCTATGCAGTGAAACTTCATTGTGTGAATCAACCTCAAACCGGACCCGTGAACACCTGCTGCTGTGGGAGAAACCAGTCCTCACTTTGCATTTGGCAAAGCTGAACTAAAATCTTTAGAAGCTACCTTTCATGTTTAGCTGTCACTTGCTACTTTTATCTGTAACTAAGATGCTGCATTCTAGCAACTGAAGTACTACTTATTTCTACCGTGCCGCTGTAAATTTTCAGCAGGAGAGAAAAACCTAATCTGTTTAGAAAGATCATCTATGAAAGCTGCAAGAGCAGTAAATTCAGACTTGCCTGTGTCATAGTCATTCTGTTTTCTGCCTTTGCTGCTTTACACACGATCAACAGCAATAAATATGTCCCTTGGTTACTTGTACAGCTGCTCTGCCTATGAGGCAGTACAAAAAAGTCTTGTCCTTTCTACATTTGCTTTAATGGCATCTATGTTTATTTTTCTTGGCCATTTAAATGTCTTTTGATTTGAGCTTTGAAGAAATGAGCTGAACCAAGGACAGATGATAACGCTTTGCTGGATAGGATTTCATAAACACAGCAAAACATGGCAACTCTTGCACCAGTTAACTGCTGAGATTTGGTCTCATCTTTCTGGATCATAAAGTTAATAAAAACAGGCTTTCCTGCTTTAGGTTATTTACTTTAAATGAAGTGCACTTAAAATTCTTCCTTTCTTTTTCTGTCTCTTAGCTTGCCTGGACTGTGAAAAGCTATGGGACAAGAGACTGTGAAACATTTCTTTGAGCTGGATCTATCAGGGCCACAGTCTGGTACAAGTGGGGCATCTGGGGCATCTCAGTGCTATGCAAGAGGCTTTTCTGGGTTGGAACGAGACATCTTGAAAATTTAAAAAAAAAAACAAACAAAACCACCATAATTAAAAATGAAGTATTTTAAACTCCTGTAGGCTGAGTGAGGACAGTGTGATGGATAAATGAGTGGTCCTCAGCCTGCTCAGCTCTTAGCACTCCTCTGACTCATTCTCATTGCCTTACAGGACATAGGAATCCTCTTGCAAAAGGCCAATGCACAATCTTACTGAGGATATTGAGACCCAAAGCTAGGAGACAGAAACGAGATGTTGCAACTACAATTTCCATGTTGTAGTGGTTTGCTAACTCAATACCTGACTCGGAGCGTATGAGGCTTTCTGCTAGCTCTGTCAATGATGTTTGTGATCAATTCAGGAATAGCAGAACTGATGTTTGCTGCTCGCAAATACTCTCTTCGTACAAGACTTGATCATTAAATGAATGCACTCCCAAAATCTGTATCAATATTGTTCCTTTATTTTGTGAAAGCTCCATTAAAACTAAAGCAGATGACGTAACTTTCACTACAGTTTGTTCTTTGGCTGTCATGCTTGTGCTGTTTCTCCTCCTTTCTGAGCATTAGGTTGTTGCCAGCTCTCAAAGCTTCTTGGGGACAAATCTTAAACCCTCAGTCCTGTTCTATAAATGGGTGGAGGCTGGAAGGTGGACTGGTGCTATGTGAGATGTACTGTGAGCTCAGGCTTAGGACCAAGTTCTTGACAATTCTTGACAGTTCTTGACCTTCTGATTGGAGGGTAAACTGCTGACATTTGTCTAGGTGATTGGATAGATGCCAGCAGCAGGTCACACTGGCCCTTGCCTGCTTTGGGGCACTTAGTGATTTCCTGGGCTGAGTGGACTGTCCATAGCAGTGTGCCACTGTTCCAGCCTCACATTCACCTGCATGAAGTGTCTCTTCCTTCCTAAGGTAAGGATAGCCTGATGTTTAGACAGGTGAATAAATGACACTACTTAAGAGTATCCAAGGCACACGGTATGAGTACAGCTTCATTCTGATGCAACCTGGACAGGTCAGGCTGCATCCGTGGCAATCTGCCCAAGAACCTTCTATTTCCAGCCTCTGATTGGGGAAAAGCAAAATCAAGTCTATCATAGACAACTTTGTAACCGTGTGTTGCCTTGCTCTTCTTCATAAACTGTTAAAGATGTGTTTGTTTTATTTAATTCACAAAAGATGCTGCTTTCTCCATGTAATGGCTACCATGGCTTTCTCTTATCCCTGCTTTGCCCCAATAGCCTCTCAACGCTTTTCCTCTGCACAGGCTCCACGTGCTGCTCCCTGGACTGTGAGCCCTTAGCCTCTATTCCAGGTAGGACTGTTGTCCATGGACAGCTGAACCCCTTTCCCCTGGAAAACCAAGCTAAGATTTTGCAACAAAACCAATTTATTCAGCAATATTTTTTTTTTTCCAAAACTCCCAGGGTAGGCTTTGCCTTCAGGAATAGGGGAAGACCAAGGGACAGGCCAGAGAAAAACACATCAGAGCAAAATGTCTCTGGAGTGAGATCTACTAACATTCACAGTGAGGGAGCATGTATTGTTCTAGTCCTCTGCGTTTTGGTGTTTTTTTTTTCTCTGGCAGTCATAATGTTTGACTTTACTCCCCAAGCTTCCTCCATGAACTGTTTCAGCCGCAGATGCTTTGCACATGTGCAAAAAGCACACATTTGTTCAGGAATGGAGCACCTTGGCCTTCAGAAACTTCAACGGGTTTCCTATTGGCAGGGCTGCTTATGAATTTATTGAATTTTTTTCATATGACAGAGGGAGTATAAAACTTTGAAAAGGTGAATTTTCAAAATCAGTAAAGGGGTTAATACAAGAAGCATTCATATTTAGAAGCAAGATCAAAGACCAAAAAACATCCCTCAAGCACATTCTTCCCTCCTTCTCTTCCCCATTCAGCTTTGAGGTTCCAGCTATCCAGCACAACTTTTCCCAAATATTCATTCTCATTTGTTAAGGAAACAGCTCTGGTGGGCTGTACTGGCTGTCTGTCCGTCCGTAAATCTCTATTGCTCAGCTCATTGCATGTGAGCAGGAAGACAGATGTCCCAGAGATGTGAGGAAGAAAATGAGACGTGATGAATGTTCTCACCTAGGGAGAAGACCTGGAGCAGGTCTTCTCAACACTCAGCTGTTGCACACTTGCAACAGACTCCCCTTTGACCTTGTGAGTGCTGGCCAGGTGCCTTAGAGTATACTGGAGCACATGAAAAAGAGCATGTGGTGTGATGGGAGGATGTAGGTGCACAGGTTCAGGAATCTGTCTGCAACTGTATCAGTTCTGCTGTGCAGGGAACAAATTACCTGTTCTGTGTGGGAAATGCCTCTTTCTTCCTCCACTTCTGAAGTCAAGGAGATTATAAGTAGAGAGAACATGTGGTTCTACTTGTTGGCAAAAAAAAGGTATAGATTTCATTGAAGTAAACAGAAGGAAAATAAAAAGTTACAGAGCTAAGACTCAAGTTACATTAGTGATTGGAATTGATGATCTTAAAGGTCTTTTCCAACCAGAATGATTCCATGATGCTATATGTTTTTTTTTCTTGTATGAGTGTTAATAAGGCAAGGTTATGCCCCCCCCCCTTTTTTTTTTTTTTCCCTCTACAAATATGTCATCTGGACACTTAGTCTTTCACAATAAAGCTGTAATTGTCTCATACAGTTGAGGAGAATGGTAATCACCAGCTTGCCCGTGAGTTTCACAGGCTATCACAGCTCTTGAAATTATCCCATTGCTTCATGCTGGGACAGTTAAAATTCAGTCTTGTCCCATGTGAAGCAAATGCAACCTACTCTTTGTCTTTCCGTGACATTAATACTATTCAACAGATATGAGGAAAGAGCTTGAGGGAGAGAAACTATTTCTGGACACACAGCTTCAGCTTAACCATTTGTGGAATATTCCTAGTGCTGCTCTCCCCTGTTTTCTGTGGCATTCTGGACCTTCTGTCTGTGACTTTTCCTAGGCCCTTCAAGTGCCTCATTCTGGGGTTGAAAAGCCTTTGGAAAAAGGCTATTATTAATATACTACTTTTTTTTCTTGGTGAGACAAGACCTCTTAATGAACATTTGAAAGTTACACAGCAATTTAACTTGAAATATAGTAATGGTTTAAAACTTGAGCTAAATAGTTAGTTGTTCACAAGGGTCAGACTCTGGGGAAGGAAACTGGTGCCAACAATAGAGCTGGGCAGGAATTCACTGATAAAACAGCTTCTGTTTGTTTGCATGAGGAGTGATGTTTTGTCAAAATGGGAATGTGTGAATGAATGGCAGATAATGCCCTGGGAAGTGGGCTGTTCCTGGGTGTCCCTGGAGGTAGCTGCCTGGAAGGGTGCCCTCATGCTGGGAGTGTCATGGTTTCTGACCACAGTGCAGCCAAGCCCTATTCTAAGCCTCTTGGTTTAGATATAGCTGCTAAATTTCAATGAGAAATGCTCAAAATATTATAGATAGCTTCTGCAGCAGTTTTGTTTGGTTTGGATTTTTCCTTTCAGAGGGAACTCTTACATTTCCAAAATGAACAAAAATGTACATTCACAAGCACAGTTTCCCAAATGAAAGAGTCCAAATCTGCTTAATGTAGTGGAGCTTACATGTGAAGGAAACACTAAAAATATATGATAACATAAGAAATAAGATACCTCCTTCTTATTAATTTTTAATATGATATGATGGAAAAGTTGAGGAAAATTTTGAGCAACATTGCCTAAATTCCACGACACATAATCTGTCAGCAACCACATACATTACTCTGACAGCCAGTAGCGAGAGCTGTTGATCTAGCTGTGTATGTATTGTATCCAGTAACCAGATTCTGTCTCCACGTGGAAGCCATGTACACGAATTGCCAAGAATATGTTTAGCAATATTGTAGCCTGAAAAATTCAGATGCCTCTGATTTACTTTTTTTTTTTTTTTTTTGAATTGTATATGAGGTCACTAAAGTAACTAAACAACACCCAACTACAGTGCTAAAGTTCATCATAAAATAGTGCTCATTACATCACGGGACACCAGCGTCCTCTGTAGAAGACGATGACGCTGCTTTGCAGAAACATTTATTTTACCATATGAAACCTGGGATGCTGCAGTGAAAGATCTGGAAATAAAAGCCTCTAAAATAGCAATATAGCAGTATAATTTCTCTTTAATTGAACCAATCTCAAAGGACCTCTAGGTAGTAAGTAGTGGGTCTCAAGGTATGCAAGTGACATGCTGTGAGACCTAGAATGTCATTCTCTTCTGAAAATAAAATCTATCTTGTTGCTGTCCATCTGATCAAATGCAAGCTATCACTTGTTTAAGTAAATCCTCCAGAAAGTTTCAAGCAGGAGCTCAGCCAACATGTGTTTCCAAGGAAGAGAAGTTCATAAAAAAGAATTCAAGCAAGGAATTGTGAACCTAGCTGTAGGAATAAAGTTGTTAGGTAGATTTTAAACATGTCTGGAACTAACTGGTTACGTAATGGCCAGTACTAAATCGGTGTTAAACTAAATCTTTGTGCAAAGCTATTGAGAGTTTTGGGGAAAAAAAAAAAATCTAAGAATAAATCCACATGTAGCAGAAATGCACATTCCAAGATTTTCTTGGGATGCATGACTGTGATTTCAATCAAGGTCAACTGATTATTCACCTATTGCAAACTGTTTGTCAGCCAGTGTAAATACTGGGACAGTATGTTCAGAAATACCTTGGATTATTCACCTGAATAAAACATTAATTATTTTCCTGAGAGGTGAAGAGAAAAACTAGTATTCTGATAGTAATAGCAATCTACTGGAAGCAAGCATTGTTTTAATCCACAGTGAGGCAGTCATGGTTTACCTAGTGTGTGACTTGTTTTAATCTCTTTAACATGTAGGCAGGGATGAAATGACAGTTTTCAACATGTATTAATCACTATTCCAGGGAGAGCTGTCGTTTGGAACTTTTTTCACAACTGTAAGTTAAATCTATTCAGTAGTACTGAATATAGCTTTTTGTCCACTTTATTAGGGAAATCTGGTAACCACATGTTTTTCCTCTATTAATTGTGGGGCAATGTTAATTATGTGTGTCTTGTTATGGAATTATTACTTAAACTAGGATTTCACTTGAAAGGATATCTGAGCTGGAGCATAAAGCAATGTTTCACTTCACTGTTGGGCAGTGACAAGCTCTGCTTTCTGGGGGTTGTATGGCTATAGAACATGCTGCTTCGAAGTAGCTGTTTGAAGGTACAACTCCAGCAACGTGTACTCTTGATACAATCTCTGAAGAATAGATGGCATAGAAATACTGTGTGGTTTTCTGCATCCAACAGCATAAGACAAGTTACTTAGGAAAAAAGCCAGGAGTCTTCAAAGGAAAGACTTGAAGAGATAGGCACAAGGTTTCTGTAGATAAACTTTGATCTTTTGGTAGTAAGTCAGTATTAGCATCCTACTTGGACACAAACATTAATAAGAGTAGCTGCATGTGCTTTCCAGAAGAATGGGGGTAGGGGAAACTGATTTTCTTTTATGTAGAAGCTGTGGCTAAGGAGTGGCGAGGTGCCTTGCTTGGTTACTTGCTATTGTTTCATTTTGGCAGAAGAGTGGTCTGTCATTTGCTGCAAACTTGCAAAGCATGCTTTAGTACTGTGCCTTGTTCACATTATAGGCTTTGCACTTGTTATTTACTCATGTCATCACATATTAAAACTTGCCTGCTTTTACTGCTGTAAAGAGACTCTTCTGTTACACAGCCCTGGCTTGAGTGATTGTGCTTTGGGGTGCTGATATCTCTCTCACTTCACGCTCAGTTGCAGAGCTTAGAGCTGTGGCTGGCCTTTCTCCAGGAATCCAGCTAACCATATTTTAAGGGTGGATGTTTAAATGTGTGCAAGCTGGAAATAATTGTTGAAATGTTTTTTCAATGAAAAAGAAATGAATGCAGCATAAGGTTATTTCCCTGCAAAAGAAAATCACAGCATTCAAGTGGACTGTTTCTAAACATAACAATTCGTAATATATACGTATTAAATATGAGCATACTGAATAGTTTTAACTTGCTTCAGTAAGAATTATGCCAAATTGTTGCCTTGTGTTAAAAATACCCATGTCAGGAGGTTGATATATTTTATTTTCATCAGACCATAAGTATGATTGCTTGCCTCTTCCAAGTTGTAGTCTGTTTATGTGCCAGCTCCTAACTGAGAAGCGTGCAGTTGCCCTCTGTGTCCATATTGAATCTTCTTGAAATAACAGTGTTTCTGAGTATGCAAAATTTCCCTGGCACCAAGTACAGTATGTAGCTGAGGTCTTCAGTTGCTAACTCTTTGGAGAAGAGAATTATTTCTTCTATTTATGTCTAAGGCACCTGTTGACTTAAAGTTTCTGCTAAACTACTGTGTTTAACAAGAGGACTAGCTACCCAAATCTAAACCTGGGACCCTGTGGTGATGTGCAAACAATAAGAACTGTTTTCTGTCCCTCGTATTCATAACCAAATATTAAAAAGATAGTGAGTTAGGATCACTCACCAATGTGATCATTTTCTTACAGGAATACTAGAATAAATGCCCGCAAAACTTTGTAATTTAACAGTGTCTGGCACGAAGAAGTGTGTTAAAGAATCTGTTTTTCTGGCTATAAAAATCAGCTCTGTGATTTAAAGGACTACAATGTTGTGTCTTGTGAAACATATCTGTGCTATTAATACCTCATTTTAATAAAGTGGAAAGCACTGAAAACTGCCAGAGGGTCAAATGGGTTGGATAGCTGTCATATTGTTTATTGGTATTTACTCACTTGACTCTGACATGGTATACTTCTAATTGGCAGGCAGGCAAATGAATTGGCTATAATTCTTCCTGCAATGTTCTCAGCAGGATGCAAGGGAATGAGAGACGAAAAGAGAAGCTTGAATAATATCATGCCTAGGGGGAAAATAAGACACAAAGCCCAGAAACTGGAGCTCAAAGAATAAAGGAAACTTCAGAGGAAGGGGGAAACTGTGCATGCAGAAAATTCCATTGCACTGATAGCAGCTTAAGAGAAGGAATTGGAAACAACTTTCCTTGTTTCCCAGGGGACTGATTTTTGTAATCTCTTCTGTGCGGGGATCTCTCATAGAAAGCAGTGGAGAGCTCTCTGGACTGAAAATATCTCTGAGCCTGGAGCTACAATGGGTCCCAGTTGCAGAAGGTTTGTTTGATTTTGTGTTTTAAATTGTCCCTAGAGTTGTGGCAGACTCACTCCAGTCTTGGCTACTTTTTTTACACTTAGATTAATATGGAGCATGAAGAGTCCTCTAAGCTAACCCATGGTAGAAGGCAGTCATGTCTTCTTTTGTGCATGTAGATACATCTCTTTGCCTCTTAATTAGGCAGCTTTTGAGTTTTGAATACATTCTTCAGTAATCACATTAAAACCAAAGGGGAGAACTTGGTAGTACTGGGATGCATTCTTAGATGTAGGATACAAATTGCTTCTTAAGTTTGAAAACTGCAAACCAGCAGCATTTGGCAGTTGGCTACTGCCTCCTACTCACTTGGAGCATGAAGAGATTTAATGTTAAAACAGTGGGTGCCCAACAGGATGCCTGATTGCTCCAGCACTGGAGAGGCTTAATGAGACTCAGCCTTCCTTCCTGGAAGGAAAAGCAAAGAAACTAGAGACAAGTTCTGCTGGTAATACTGGTTGTTTAAAGACAGAAAGGAGCTTAAAGAAAGAAACCAGATCCTGCTCTGTTGGTAAGAGACTTAAAAAAAAAAAAAACAAAAACATAGGAGGGTTTTCAGGGACTTTCCAGAGATTTTTGATTAAGAATCAGAAATTCAGATGCATATCAGCACTGGATCCACGTGCTAAGGAAAATCTTTCTTAAAAACCAGGAAGGAAAATGGTGCTCCAAATTGGGCTCCTCAAATAATATTAAATATTCAACTTCTGGTTCCAGCCTTCAAAAATGACTGCCAAAACCTTGTAATGCCTGTCCATTATGATGGTTGCTACCACTATTAACTGTTCTCCTGTTCACTACCTTTTATCTCAGAGAGCTAAAAAGGCTGTCTCATTAGTAGAATTTGATGTTGTATCCTCTGAGGAGGAAGCAAGCAGAGATTGGATGAGGGGTGGGATGGGTATCAATTGATGTACTTACTCCCCCAGACACTGCTGCAGGCTCACTTCATGACTAACAGCCTTCGAGAAGGGAAGCTGGGTTTAAGGAAAGAAATAACTTTTCACAGACTTAGTGGGCCTCAGAAGATTAGCCTGTGTTACTTTAAATTTGATTAAACCCATGCCAGGATATTGCTTTCAGATACTCTGTTCAAGGGGAAAGGAGTTTAAAAAGTGTAAGGAATTTGGGTCACAAATTAACAATTTTTCCATTGTTCTTCTTCCTCTCTGGTTAATAAACTGTAGCGTGATTTGGAGAACTCATCACGTACAACAACTGCAGGAATAGCCCATATTACTCTACTGACTCTTCCATGCAAGACACATGCTGTTTGCTATATTCTTTCTGCTTTATCTCAGTCACCAGCTGTGTAACCCCTGTGAGAAAGAGATTCTTACAGAACATAACTCCTCAGGTGATGTGTTCATTTCCATTGCTGTTCTTCCCTGTTTGTTTTCTTTTTTTTTTCCCCCCAATATGAGCATCAATAAAATACAGATCAACATAATGTTACTTGCCATTTTAGGCCTAAATCTACTTTGTTGAGAGAAGTCTATTTTATTGCCACCTTCTATGACCTTTTTGTAAAAAGCTTGGAAATTGTTTCTCAAAAATATGCTAAGTTATAGTAGGAAAATGCTTGTGATATAACCCAGTATATCTCGCTTTTTTGAGATATTTTATTCTCCCAATACCTACCCAGAAAAACTGGATGAGAACAGGCTAGGTGAGTCCAGTTGGGGTTAAACTGGAGGCTTGTGCCAGAGTATAAACTAAACTCAAGTCTCTCAGAGCAGAGGCAAGCACCTTTCTTTTTTCCCTACATTTTTTAACAAAGTTGCAGAATTGTTTCTTGCCTTTTAACATTGCATCTTGGATGGTTTCCATTAGGCAAAAGCATAAGCTGGTGTTACAGTGTGGGAGGAGTGTAAGCAGAGGAAGAAACAAAAGACATTTTTCACAGTCCCTGGAAAGCGTTCAAAAAAATAAAGTATTAATGCACTAAGGGGAAAAGTATGAAGAAAGTGCACACAGCTGCTATCAAGTAAATTATACAGGGCTGATCAGATGACAAAAATGTTGGAATATGCTTCAGGGACAATAACTGCATCGCCAAAGGAAATCTAGTAGTTTCATCAGCAAGCAGGAGTTTTTGTTGATGAACATCAACAAAACAGAACATTTTTTCACTTAGTTATAAAATGCTGTTCAAGCTCTCCTTGCTGCTGAACCCTCACCTAAGGAGGTTCTTACTGTAACTTCGAAGATTTTTCAGAGTTAAAGAAATATGAAAGTAGCACTAATGTTTTGCACAGCCTGGCTTACAGTTTTGGTACCTATTTATGTGCAGATTCTCCAGATTCCAGGGATCTGGGAAATCAAAGTCCTACTGTCATGGAGTGAAGGGATCTGTCTTGCTCAGAAGGAGGGACTTCTACACAACCACTAAACTGAGGAGAGGCTATGGAAAGCTTGGCTTATCTGTTGACACGTGGAAAACTCTAACATAGAAATATGAGATTTTCAGAGGTGGGGCTGGAGTTAACTGTTGTATATGGTCATGACAGTTCTGCAGCACTGCCCTGGGAGGGAAGTTGCACATTTCTCAAGGGATAATCCTTTTTCTGTGTTGCTGTGCATAGCTTCAAATGCTCTTCTTGATACTAACCTCTTGAGTGCTGAGGTCCATAGAAAGAATAGGCAGAATTTTTGTTAGCTGCAAGCTTTGACTTGTTGAATTTACTTATCTGTCAGGGGGACAATGGGCCCAAACTGAAAATACAAAGTATGCACTTAAACATAATAACCTTCTTTATGGTGAGTGTAGTCAAGCAGTGAAACAGTGCCCAGAGATGTTGTACAGTTTTCCTTTTTAGAAACATCCAAAACCAGTCCTGAGTAATATGCTGTAGCTAACCCTGCTTTGAACAAGGGGGTTGGACTAGGTGATCTTCAGAAGTTACCTCTCAAGTCAGTGATTCCATGATTTTTGTGAAGTACAAAAAGGTTTAAACAGTTGGCATCTCATTCAGCTAACCAGTCCTGGTGATACTTCAGCATGTTGATAAGTAAAACTAAGTAAGAATAGCTATTGGTCAATTTTCAAGTGACTGTACATTGAGGTTTTTTTTGTTTGTTTTTTTTTTTTTGTTTTGTTTTTTTTGGTTTTTTTTTTTTGGTTTTTTTTTGAAGATCAGGATTCTGGTGCTATTTAGCTGCCTAGATCAAAGACTAGAAAGTCCATATTCAAAAGCTGCCTAAGTTGAGATATGTAAATTAATGGAGTTCCTTCTTGTTTGGCTCCAAAATTGTGCACATCAAGTTGGATGTGCAAACACATACCCAAGTACAGTGAACTAAGTTCCTTGTTACAACCTAGATGCTTTTATGATCCACAGTTGAGGCAGTGTTTGTGACTGAAAGCTCCTGAAGGCTTTGCTTCCTTTGAAATGCTCAGAGCATACCTGAGCACAAAATCCCAGCTGCCTGTGCTACACTCATGCAAAAAGACAGAGAAGGAAGCAATATTCACTTCTTGCATAGTGGCTTGGCAACTCCTTGCAGCTCCTCCCTAGGAACTGATAACTCTCAATTCAGCTATTTCCCCAGTCTGTTTACCACTTCTCGCCAAGATACCTAATTCATAAACTGGGAAACTGGCCAGGCTAGACCTGGACTCTGGAATAGTTTTGCTTCAAGGAAGTAATGAGATCAAATGATGGCCAAGTGAAAGTAATGTAACTAGCCTAGTGTCAGCTGTAATTTCCAGCGTTATTTTTGCAGCTTAAAAATGTTCATTCAGCCTTGGAAACACCAAGTCAAATGCTTTAACCCATGAGGCTATCATGCTAAAGTCAGGTTCAATTGCTTTATTTCAACAAGACAAAGACTAGGTGAGATGAATGCAGAATCCCAGAAGACCACTGGCTGCTCTGGATGTCACACAGCTGGAAGTGCCTACACTGTAGTTCAAATACAGCTGTTGGGACCAGAAAGAATCTAGATGAATACCATGGCACTTGTTATGGACTTCGTGGTGAGGAGGTTCAGTAACTTCAGAGAATCAGAAAATGGTAGGGGTTAGAAGGGACCTCTAAATATCATCTAGCCCAAACCCCCCTCCTCAAGAAGGTCTGCCTAGGTCAGGTCACACAGGAATGTGTCCAGATGGGTTTGAGAAACCTCCAGAAAAGAAGACTCCATAACCTCCCTGGGCAGACAGTTCTAGTGCTCCCTCACCAGAAAAAAAGTTTTTTCTTTTTATTTAAGTAGAACTTTCTGTGCTCCAGCTTATGTCCATTACCTCAGTCCTATTACTGGACACTATGGCAAAAAAGTTTCCCCGTCATCCTGACATACACCCATTAAATACTTATTTAAATATTTTACATACTTATTAATGAGGTTTCCCCCCAGTCTCCTCCAGGCTGAACAGCCCCAGATCCTGCAGCCTTTCCTTGTAAGAAAGATACTCCAGTCCCCTGATCATCTTGGTGGCCCTGCACTGGACTCTCTCTAGAAGTTCCCTGTCCCTCTTGAGCTGGAGACCCCAGAACTGGACACAGAACTCCAGATGAGACCTCACCAGGGCAGAGTAGAGGAGGAGGAGAACCTCCTTCAACCTGCTGGCTACACTCTTCTTGGTGCATCCCAGGATGTCACTGACCTTCTTGGCCATGATGGCATGTTGCTGGCTCATGGTCAGTTTATTATCAATCAGGACTCCCAGGTTTCTCTCTGCAGAGCTGCTCTCCAGCAGGTCAATCCCCAGCCTGTACATGTGCATGAGGTTGTTCCTCCCCAGGTGCAGGACTCTGCACTTGCCTTTGTTGAACTTCATGAGGTTCCTCTCTGCCCAGCTCTGAAGCTGGTCAAGATCCTGCTGAATGGCAGCACAGCCTTCTGGGGAATCAGCCAGTCCTCCCAGTTTGGTGTCATCAATGAACTTGCTGAGGGTATCCTCAGTCCCCTCATCCAGGCTGTTGATGAAGATGTTGAATAAGACTGGCTCCAGAACCCATCCCTGTGGAACTCCACTGGTCACAATCCTTCAAACTGACTCAGCTCCATTGATCACCACCCTCTGGGCTCTGTTTCAGTCAGTTCTCAACCCATTTCATCATCAACTTCTCCAACACACACTGAGGTTTTTTTTTTTTTTTTAAGGTTGTAATGTAAGACAGTGTCAAAAGCCTTGCTGAAGTCAAGGTAGATGACATCTAGTGCTCTCCCCTTATCTAGCCAGCCAGTTATACTCTCACAGAAGGGTATCACTTTGGTAAAGTGGGATTTCTCCTTAGTGAATCTGTGTTGACTCCCTCTGACAACCATCTTTTACTTCATGTGTTTGGAGATGACAGCCAGGATGAGTTGTTCCATCACCATTCCAGGAATGGAGGTGAGGTAGACTGGCCTGTAGTTTCCCAGGTTGTCCTTGCCCTTTTTGAAGACTGCAGGGATATTGGTCTTTCTCCAGTCCTCAGGCACCTCACCAGTCCTCCATGGTCAATTGAAAATGATGGAGAGCAGCTTAACAATAACATTATCAAGCTCCCTCAGCACTTGTGGGTGCATTTCATAAGGTCCCTTACTATTCTCTGTATGTATTTTCTGTGTCATTTTTCAGAGAGCACTTTCACAGTTGATTCCCTGAATTAAATTAACCATTTGTGAGTAGACATGCAGCTTTTAGGCTGTACTACAAAGAGGCAATGAGTCAGACCTAGATCTAACTAAGCAACATCTGATACTTAGGAAACAAGAATAGGAGCAAAGTATAAACATAGTGTTTCAAAGTACCCTCACAGAACAATACTCAAAAGCACTGGAGTGGTCCTGTCTCTAGTGACATATTGGATTTATAAGTTTAAAGAGATGTTTTAGTTTGATAGTCCTCAACAGCCGAGACAAAAAAAAAAAAAATCAAAAGTTGTTCTAGGAATCCTTAGAGGCAAATCCTACACTTAATGCAACACCTAGAACCTCAACTGTACAACTCCTTTATTATCCATACAATAAGTGTTGCAGTCTGTGATTGTACTCAAATGAGCTATATTACTATTTAGCAGTGTGATTTCAGTGGGTTATATGCAGGGGTTTTGTGCCACTGAGGTAGCACTGTAAAGACTGTACAGGTTTGATAACAGTAGGAAAGTGTATCAGGCTTTTGCCAGGAAATCGTAAGCTATATATTTAGTAAGTCAGCTGCTGAAACTTTCAACAGCAGTAAGAGAAGAGCTGCTCTTTTACTCTTTTGACTGGGGACAAATGCAACCCATGTGGCACTGATCTTTGCAGTTTCCACTTGTGTCCCAGCAGTTATGGTTGTAAGCTATCTTGTCATGGCATTCATCTATCTATCAGTCACTTGGTTACAACAGACACTTCAGCCTAATGCTTCTACTGTGTACACTGGTGATGAAATAATTAAGACTGTGTTATAATAGCAATGACCATCGAATCCACAGCCATGTTAAAGTGTGAGGAATCATGCATTGTTTTACTAAACTGTTCTGCAGTTTGAGCTGTCTGTCTGCAGTTTTGGCCTGCAATTGACTTTGAGCTGGTTTTGGTGGATTTTCTGTCATACCAATAGGAGCTGGATATTCTTTACATAAACTATTAACATCAGTGTGTAGATTTTCCAGTAGACTGTTTTCAGGCTTCTACGCTGTGTTTGAAGGGCATCTAACTGATGGGCACCTGATATATGACCGAAGTTTCCAAGCAGGATTACAATTGGTTAATAGTTGTTTTCAGGCAAAATTTGATCATACTGGGTGATGTAGGAGTGCATTCTCACAGTATATTGATTAATGATAAATCAGTCAATGTCTGCACAATGATAAGCACTTCAGTAGGTAGGTAGGCTGAATTCAGTATTTTTCTACCTCATGTCTCTCTTTAATTGCAAATAACCCAAATACATGATAAACATTCTTAGATGCTTTTGTAATTGCTAGTATTCTTGAAGGAAGATTGATAAAATTGTGTCTATACATAACTTAAGGTTCCTCCACTTCTATGAAAATGGTCTCATTCAAAGCAGTCTGTAATACCCACTCTCGTTGCATTTCAGGGCTTACTGGTAAACTCAGTATCGTAGCACTGTGTGTGTCCGGATATCAGATCTAGCTGGGATTTTAGGTAGGAGAATGAGAGCAGCTGTGTCTTTGAAGGCAAGAAAGTGCCAATGATTTACAAGGAGACAGTAAAAAGAGACTGTATGAAGTGGTATGAAACCCAAACTATCTTGTAAGAGGTGCAAAGTCAGATCTGTGGGTTATTGACCAGTATCAGAGAAACTGTGTGCTTATTTATGTGAGAATATAGCTTATAAAACTCCAGTACAATTTGGACTTTATTTTTCTGCATGGTTGCTCTTTTTATTTTTTTTTCTTCTTGAAGTCAATGCTGGCTTGCATTGACTGTAAAATTAGGTCAATTGCTTTTTAGTATCCAGGTGGAATTCACTTTACCATGTGTGTTCATCTGATGACCATCATCCGTTACCCACGAGGACTGAATAACAGAACCACAGAGCTAAATACATTATGTTTTGCATCTTGAAGTAAGATTTAACAGGCTTGCTTCCTGTGCCATAGGCTACTCTTTCACTCCTAATGAGTTTAGAAGAAAAAAAATATACATTTTCTTTCTCCTTTTGGGTTTTACAAAGCTAAGCATTTGAAAGCCACGAGAGTGATTTGGATGGGACATGAGCCAAATGTTAATTAGCATTTAAAAAAAAATCCAGTGAAGTTACTTCATAACTCATTATTGAAGTTTTTCTTGTTTCACTTCAGAAACTGATCGGTCTGATGTAGGGGAGCAATTTCTGTGTATTTAAGTTCTTTGATTGTAAATTGAACTCTTCAGTGGTGTCCATTTGGAATGTAAAATGTGTAGTCTTATTCTGAAGACAAATCAGTCAGTTTTCATTTTCTTCCAGAAGAGTCAAAGAAAAATGGGACTTTACATTAAAAATATTCTAATATAACATTTTGTTTGTTTGGTATCATTTTTTCCTTGCACAGGTATAAAAGCTCCTCTAGATTGAATACTCCAAATTCAGACACTGCTTTTCACCCTGATGTCTGAGTGCTTATAAGGACTTGAGCATCAGAGCTTGGCTTCAGCTCTCGTTTGCAAATACAAAGAATGTAGTGCAGAAACAGCAAGTGTTTTCTTCCTGAGGCAGACTCATTGACAATATAATGTAGAATGACAACTGATCTGGGTAACACTGCAATTGTAACACAGTAGAGCAGATCCTGAACTTCCAGCACGTTGTTGATGTAAAATATTGCAGGCAACTTTGAAGTTTCAAATTCACCCAGAGGCGGGGAAGCTAAAATGAATCTATCGTGTTTTATGCAATCACCATGTATGCAATTTCTTCGACGAGGACTCGGTCAAATTTTGGGTTTTTTTAAAAAGTAAATGGTTAAGTGTATCATCTAGGAAGCATAAATAGAAAAAACCAAACTTTTGAGGACTATTTTACGCTTTATGACAAGTTTAAAACTGGATGATAAGCTAAGGAAAGAAGAAAAATTTTCATGATCTTTTATCTAGCACTGTTCCGAGCACTGTTGAGCTGGATCCTTTATAAAAATGAGTAATACCAACTGTTACAAACACGGAAGCTCAGCATGAAAATTACACAAAGATCATAAGTACCATTGGTGACAGAGTGAGGAGTGCAACTTACATTTAATTTGGGATGGGGGCAGGCTAAATCATTGTAACAGGTTGTGAACTCTAATTTCTTGCCTATGTAATTAAGTGGATAACAAATGATACTAGTTTGGCATCCAGTTATTCTTAATATCTATAACTTCAAAAGAAGTAACTATTGAGAAGGAGCAAATTCAGGGGATGTGGCCTCATTCACATCTTTGCTATGGCAGAGGAAATTTTTCAAGCATTAGAAGATTGAGTAGGTCAGAATTAGCCATCAACTGATGTTGAATGGGATGTTCTCTCCAAATAAAAGTGATTAATAACTCTGGAAAGGATTGAATTTTCTCTCTTAAGCTTCACATTTTTGTTTTGTTTCAGGAATATATTTAATCTAAAGCAATTAAGAAAAGTAAACTTCTCAGCTGAAAAAAAAAATGGTGCATTCATCCTCAAACTAATTTTTTACAGTTCCAATTTAGCAATAAATCCTAGACCCACCTATTTGCCCCCTACTTCTAAGTCAGAGACTTGATGAGACAGTAATTCATAAAAAAGGCGAGGGGCCCCAGTACTGAATGTTGTGACATTTACACCCTTTTGTGAATCAAAGCCAGACTTCTCAAAGCTCAATGTTCAACGCTCCAGCTGTGGTGAAGGCCTGGAAAACATTTTTCTTTGGCACCTAGCACCAGCAAAACCCCTTACAGTAGAACTTCTCCAATTAATGACCATCCTGGTGGATTTGGACTGCTTTCACATGAAGCAGGGCAAAACAAGAGACACTTTCAAATTGTAAGAGATTTTCTGTCTTTGCTGAGAAGATTGTTCTGATTCAGTTTAGCCTTCCCCCACGCCCAGCAACAGAGTCCTGTCAGGAAAGAATGCAATATCTCTAGTTGAATTCAGCGGGTAATCTTACTGGGTATGCAGAGTTACTTGGACAACTGAGAGCTTCAGTCTCTAAGATGGACTAGTGCCCAGTGTGGCTAGTAAAAGAACACTGTTAAAGACATTACCAGAAAAAAAACATACCAGCTCACTTCAAATAGGCTATTGGTTTCTTGATACAGGGCCAAGCTTTTTTTGATACTGAGAATCTTGCCAGTTACCCATCATTTATATATGTGAACATATAAAATGTTCCTTTTTAGCTTGAACTGCTAGGAAAAAAAGAAGACCTGTGTGAGCTCACTGCCTGTTTATCTATCCCTATTCCTTCCCCTCTCATAGTTTTTAGCTCCATTGTTCAACTTTGACCGACTTTGAAAGAAGATTTTGACCATCATTAAACTCACACTGATTTGGAAGACACTAGGAACTGAGCTGAGGAATGTGCTGCTGCTACTGCCCCTCTGGCAGAAGAGCAGAGACAGCCCAGGACCCTGTGTGACAGTGGACAGGTCAACTTTCCAGTCGTCTAGAAGGTGCTTGGACACTGTGGTCTGCCTCTTACCCTACAAAGTGCTGGGTGAACCTGGGCTGCTGCCAGGAAAGGCACTTGAAAGGTAATGCTTGCAGAGTTCCACCAGAAAATCAGGCTTTGCTAACTGGTTTTGCAAAACAAATTCTTAGTAAGACTAGTTATGGAGATACATTGCTTCCGTGACTTCAATTGCTCAGTCATGTGCTGTGCCTGCTTTGCTACTCATGGCTGTGAACAGAGTTGCACTCATTTTGCTGTTCAAATAGCTCTTATGACATGAAATAACAGCAAAAAGCAGTCTTGGCCACACTGATGTCAACAGTAATATTCCAAGGGCCTTACCGTTGTGTTTGGTTTCACCTAAGTGCTCTTTGCATATCCCTCTAAGACCACAAACCTTTGAAATCATTGCATATTATATCAACCTTTCTGTGACAGGGTTGATTTGATTTGTGTTTTAGGTTCTCCCTTTTCTGATTAACAAGTCTGAGAAGAGACAGTTTAATGGGATGATGAATTGTCCAAAGGAAATTCTTTTGGTAGAAATCGCAGGATCTTGTTTGGTTTTTGGTGTCATGGGTTTGTTTGGAGCCATTTCTGGTAGTGGGGAAGGGGCTGTAAAGATGACTTCTGTATGAAGTTGCTCAAAACTCTCCCCAGCTCTGAGCCAGACCCACTTCAGGGGCTGAGCCAATTAGGCACCTTCACCATCACTTTTTAAGGAGAGGAAGCCAGAAGAGGGGTGTTTGTCCTGTTCCTTCTTGTTCTGTCCTTTCTTCTTTTCTAGCTGGTGGTGGTGCAAGGAGTTGGAGAAAGAGAGAAGCAACCATGCAGACTCTAAGGTCAGTGAGGGAAGAGAGGAGGAGGTGTGTTGGAGCAGAGACTCCCCTGCATCCTGTGGAGAGGAGTGGTGAAGCGAGGGTTTGTTTGCACTTCGTAAAAGACCCTGTACCAGGGTAGTGACTATGCCCAGAGGAGCCCGTGTCCCATAGGAGGGATCTTGTATTTGCAGAAAGCGTAGTTGTTGGGAAGAAGTCACGCTGGAGATGTTTAAGGACTGTGTCCCATGGGAGGGACCCTGTGTTGGAGCAGGGGATGAATGCAAGGATTCATCCTCCTCTGAGAAGAAAGAAGTGGCAGAGACCATCTGTGAGAAATTGACAACATGCCCCATTCCCTACTTTCCCCCCCCACCAGAGGCATTGAAGGAGGAGGCGGTAGAGATATAGATATTGGGAGCAGTCAGGTGAGCCTGGGTAGAAAGAAGGGATGATGGAGGGAGAACTTAAAGTGCTGGTTGTATTTTTCTCATAGTCCTGCTCTGGTTTTGCTCTGGTCTGTCTGTTTCTTGTAGGTAGTAGAATAAACTTTCCTACTTTCCTCTCTGAGTACTGGAGTCTGCTTTGCCTGGAACCATAATTGGCAGTGAGCCCTCCCTGACCTTGCCTCAATCCACAACATCCTTGGTTATCTTTTTCCTCCCATTTTGCTGGGGCCTCTGCCATCCTAATGAGGGTGGGGGTGAATGGGGGGGCACCAATCAAGAGACTGTTGTGGTGCTTCGTTGCTGGCCAGGCAAAACCATGACAGTTGTTCCCTCCTATTCTCTGATTGTATGATGTTCTGATTGAGTGCACAACTTCTGTAAAAATTACAGGCCATGGACTTTCCCTTTGAAGATGTGCAACTTCAATATGTCTCTAAGGGTTGGTTTGTTTGTTTTTTGGTTTTTTTTGTGGCTTACTCCTACTAGATGATATTGCCACCAGAAAATCTCTGGAGAAACACTACTTTCTGTGAAAGGTCCTGGCCTGTGAAATGAGTTTCTACTGCTGGTCTAGCAATGGATATATTCTACTCAGGGCAATATGACAGGATGATGGATCTTGCCTGACATTATTTTTCTGATTCCTTATCTATCAAGGAGAACTTACTGAGAAGATACTGTTTTTCTTCCATTTCTGGACATATATTTTTATGGGTTTATATTTTCTGTAAATTTTCATTAAAAAAATGTATGCAAACATTCTTCTTTCATTCTCTTGGATCAGAAGTACAACAAGGCAACCAGAAATTTTCCTTTTGTTGTAGAGATGTTTACATGACTTGCAGTCTTACTGTAAATGGGGTGGAAAGACACCCGTTGAAGTGATTATGTATAAAGAATCTGCTCCAGCGAGCAATCCCTATGCTCCTTTTATAAACAAACACGAATTAATGTGTTCCTTCTTATGGAAAGTATTGGTTAAGATTTAACAGGATTTGGGGGAGAAAAAGTGAGTGAAAATTTAAGAAGGAAATAGTAAAAGAACTAGATCCTGATGAATTAACACAAGAGAAAACAGATGGATCATTAAATGTTTACTGGAAGAACTATCTTTCTAACTGAAATGACTCAATACTTCACCCTGGCAGTCTCCACATGGGCCAAAAACAAACCACTTTGAATTAAAGATGCATATGTATGTTTTGAAGTGAAGAAATTTTGTCACTACCAAGCCTGCAGCTACAGTATTGCAGAAATAGTCTACTGTAACCAGTTAAAAATGGCTGTAAATCAATTATTTCATTCAGAGGGAAACTTCTGTTTCAGCACTCACTTTTTCACCTGTTGGCGCAGGCTGAACATATGCTGCACCTCTGTGCACCAAGGCATCATACCACAGCAGTGGTCCTTTTCTGGCAAGTAGATGAACACAAGTGCTCACATGTACTGGGGATCCTTCTCAATGGAAAAGTAAAAACTTTAAAATGAATAACATGAAATATTTTAATTCTAAAACAAAACTTTTCACAACAAAAAGAAGATATTCCTAAGACTGCTAGTATCTTGTAATATATTTTGAAATTGACTGGGATGTTCTCTGAAGGTTAAATAATTTTTTTAAAGTCTTCAAGGAACCTCTCTGAGGGTATGGAATGACTGTGTAAGTGCTGTCACTGTGTTAAAGGTGAGCTGTGGGGAAAAAAAAAAAAAAGAGCTTCAAGAAGTAATATCCTGGCATTTAATTTTCCAGACAGCTGTGTGAGCTGCTGTTTCTTCCTAAATCAGCAGCGTCTCATGGGAAATGGCTGGGACAAGCTGCTGGGTGTTTTTACGTCACTGTAGTGAATCTGTTCTTCCTGAAAAGCTGGAACCTATTTATTTTTAACAGCCTCACTTATTTCCCAAGGGTCAGTGTGTTTTCACATACTGCATTTTAAAAATTTCTGAAGCAGAAATGACGATTAGACCTGTCATCCTTTAACAATGGAAGATTTTGTTTGCTGCCAGCACCCTCACCTCCTTTCAGGGTGGTAAACCATAAGGTTTTGAGAGGAGAACAGAGGAAGTGACATATTTCCACTTTTTTTGACACTCTCTCCATTTTCTATAATCATAACCCAGATATAACAGCCTGTTGTGGAAGATAATCCTGTAATAAAGGTTAGTTATTGACATATACGGAGTATCTTGATAGAGAGGTAGTGAAGGCAGTCTACTTAAGCATTGAAGGCTTCTGGGCTTGTAATTAATCTCTTACATACTAATTGAGTTCTATTACAGTTCATAGTTCCATCTCTTCTTCCATGTCCCAATCCTGCACAGGCCTTGCTGGTTCTTCTAGCAGCACAGGCTGCCAAGGCACATAGGAAGGATGTAGCTAGGGCATGGGCTTAAAAGCACCCAAGGTGCTCTACCCATGAAACTTATCAACTGATTGGGGTATGAAAATGAAATGGATCAGACCGTGTTAGTTTTCTCTTTCAGCTGCTTTCACAACTGGTTTGTGAAGAAAATGTGAAATGATGTTTGATTCCTATAATATGGGACAAAAACATGTATGAGGATTTTCCATAAGAATAGAATTCCTAGTCAGCTCTAATAGCAATTCTTTTGCTCTTTCACTACTGCTTATTTTTGACATGTGAGCTGTGGGCTCTCACTATAGATAGGTTTATCAGTGACTGCTGATCTTCTGTTATATATGGATATTCCTGTGGAACAGTGAAAGCATGTGGAAGTGTTTGTTTTTTCTCTGTCTACATGCTATGGGAGCTTCAGAAAAGTATAGTGTTTCCTAACACCATAATGTAGTAACCAAGTCTGCTATGGAAGGAAACAGTCTCCATTTAAACAGTTAGCAGATAAATTTCCCGACTCTCCTTATTTTTCTTCTGAAAAATCTTAATTCAAGTTAGTTGTAAATACTTTTAAGACCACTTTGAGTCTAAATACAACACTTAGTTCTGGCCCCAGAAACAGCTTTTATATAAAAATCTTACTAGAACAGTTTCAAATATTTTTCCTATTTTTGTTCTTAGAATTATATTTAGGACACGTTTCCCTTACTGTAGATCTATCGGGACATCAGATGTTTACTCTAGAAGTGCAAAAAAAAAGTGATTCCCAAGATCTATTGGCTATTTAAAATAATTTGTGACTGTAGTGAATTAGGATATTAGTAGTATTAGTGAAAGTGGGAAGTGTTTATATATTTAAGAGTTCCTCTACTGTAAATGTCAGGCATTTGAAAGAGGGAAGAGTTGGACTGCAACTCAGATAATGGGTCGCTTTTATTACTCAGGTGAAGAACTAACCAAAGTACGTTGCTGGAGGGAGTAAGGTGAAGGGTTTGGGTTTATTTTTGTTGTGTTTTTAGTATGTTGTTTTTTTTTTTAATTCAATACATACATCCTGGCCAGGTATCTAGAGGAAATTGACAAAACACCCAAAATGTCCTGTTCCAGCAGCAGTCAATTTAGGAATAAAATCTGGGATGGATCAGTCAGGCTTGGTCTTCATTTTGGTTGCTTCAAAAGCCTTTCTGGGACAGAGATTTGCTTGTTAAAAAAACAAATAAACCACCAAACCAATCCAAACAAAAAAGTCAGTGGTAAAAAACAGGGACAAGTGGTCCTACTTCTACTACACTCTATCACTGATAAAACAGAAGAGTTCTGTTGCTGATATGAAGTCCCAGCCTGGTGACTTTTCTCCATGACTGTCAAGAATCCAAGGTAAGTATCTCATTGGAAAATACTGTTAATTACAGACTTCCAAAAATTTGAGCTAGCTCAGACCAACTTTACAAAGCAATTTCTTAATTGAGATGTCTCAATAACTACCACAAAATATCCCAGATCATGAAGAACATAAGCCTAATACATACAGTTGGGGCAAACTGAGGTAGATTTGTAACACCATCTTTGGGATTTATGGCCATGAAAACAATAAAGCTGTTCTTTGAAAACTTAAGATACTTGAAAGGATTTCATACATGAGGCTGAATGCTTGCTTTCATACACAGCATGAAAAAAGCGTTCTTAATTTCATGTTTGAAGAGACTTTTATGTGGAATCCTTCACTGGTAACATTTTCAAGATAATAAGGAATGTATCCTGCAGGCACAAGCACTAAGTCAAGGGAGTTGGTAGAACATTATTCCAATACCCTTCTCTCACTACCGTGGGTATTGTCCCTTCTACAATAATGTGTTACACTAGATTAAGCTTAAGTACCCTTACTTGTCACAGTGCAGTACAGCAGGTACAAGAAAAAGCTACTGTGAATTCAGTCAGATGGGGAAGATTCATTCAGAGCACAACAGACTTTGATGGACTTGCATGTGGCAAGGTAGTGTACCAACTGTGAGGCTCTACAATAACTTGGCTGTCTAGATGGGAATCTCCTACAAAATTGTGTTTTACTTCTCTAGGGAGAAAGGAAAGAAAGCTTGTGCTTTTAAGTCAGAAATGTCTTTGCTTAGCATACCTTGCCCCAGGTAGCAGAAATAATCTATATAGTGTTTTTAGTCTCCTCTCTTGTTAATGAATGAATGGGCAAGATTGTTCCAGGTGTGACTCAACCTCAATTAACTTCACTGATCAGGGATTATGCTGGTCCATTGAGTTTCTCTCCAGTTTGGTGGGCTGCCAAAATGAATCACAGTGATATGGGAGCTTTTTACAAGTAAGGTTTGAATGTTACTTGTACAAATTCATTCATCCATCTCTCCTTCACTGGCAAACCGCACAGTTGCTTACACTGGCATCTGTAAACAGAATGCTGAGAATGTTCCACAAAGGGTTTATCTCCACAGCTTTCTTGAAAACATATCCCTCAATTTCTTGCTGTCCTAATCATTGGAAGAAATGTTCAGCTTGAATTTTATGGGTGAAGTTTAGCCCTTATTTTAACATTTCCCTTCCAGAACAATGACCTTCATGGTTAGCTCACTTGATGATTTGATAAATTTAGTTCTGGTTAAAAAAAGTGTTAAGCCTCACTTATATTACAATGAATACACTCAATCTTGTAAGATAAGTGGTTTCAGACCACTCTAAGTCTTGGAAAGAGTTGAAAAGCCCAGAGACTGAAGGCACAACCCAGGAAGTCCCAGCCAAGCACTGACTTAGGAAGACCAAATGAGCTGGTACATCTTGTTTGGCGCTCTCTTGTTACTCTTGGACTGACACAAGAAGGAAAGGAGAAGGGGAGAACAGCAACTAAATTAACATCCCTGGAGGCTGAAGTCTCACCTCAACAGAAAAAACAGTGGATGCTGCAGTGTAAGATTCCTTGCTAGACATGATACCTCAAGGGCACCCTCAAAATCATCCTCAAGGAACCTCTCCTGAGGAGAAAAGTACTTGTTCCTGCACCTGTGACCTTGCTGCTTACATTGTCAGAGACAAATGTAAACTCAACAAGTTCTGATAGAAGTGCCTTCTGTAGTCTGAACTGTGGACCTGATATTGCTTCTGACATAGGTATAGACCTTAGAACACTAGCAACCTCCTCATCTACTGAAAAATAACATTACAGATTTCCTTCTGCTGGTGATATCTCTTTCCTAGTAAAACTGAAAACAATCCTCTGAAGCAGCTGTTGAGGTACATTAATGTTTGGTATGCATTGTTGTTTGAGCTTGGGCCTGTATTACTCTTATCCTTCCTTTGTCCTGATGTCCTAAATGTCCTTCATTCTAGATGTACGTAATTATCTGGATACTGGCCTCAACTCCACAGTCATGGGGATTATTTTGTTGTGATTAAATAGTTGTAACTAGTGTAATCCCTATACTTTCTCAGGCAAAACCTTTCCAGAGCTTCCCAGTTCTCATTTCTCTTGGAGAAGTGTATATGTGGAGTTGTGGCTTTTGTTTATTGGGTGATGGTAAGGAACAGCTGTGCTCCAACTGTAACTTTGGATAGTTCCCCATTTGTAGAGTCTGAATTTATGAGTGTAGAAAGTCTGGTTACTGCTGGAGCTAGCATGTGTGTGTGTTTATGTGAACTGAGGGTAGGCACAGGCTGAGGTTAGAAGGAGACGTGCTGAGAAGCTGAAGGAATAAGGCTGTTGCTTTACTCTGATATCCTGCTGTTGATTGCTGCAGTGCCAGAGCCCAAGACAACTGTCTGCAGGAGCTGAGGGCTGTACAAAAGGGGGTGGCATATCTGAAGTTTTGAAGGCCTCAAGTACATAAGCAGCAAGTCATCTTAGTCCTCAGACCCTCAGCTGACAGTGTGTTTAAACTATGCTTGCACACGTGGATATGGTCATTCAGCAGGCTCTCATTCATGGGCAGAACCCCAAAGGTACCTCTGCAGAGTGAAGCACCATGCAGCTTGCTTAGTCTCTCCCTGTGGGGCTGCAGGCGTGACATGCTGCATGCAGTTCTGTTTGCTTGGCCTCTGGAGACATAGGCACAGGTTGGAACTGGCTCTGCTTGCAATGCAAGGGAGAGTATGGTGCAGTGATGACACACTGCCCCTTTTTTAGACTTTCTAATCAGGGACAGGGTGCAGCCTGAACAATGGCAATCAGGCTTATTCATACTATCTCCATCAGCACACTTCAGTCCTCTTCAATTCTGGATGAAGGGGGTGGTTTTGGCATTGTTTCTCATGGTAATTTGCACATTCGAAGCTGCTTTCTAAAACCACACAACCAAACCTGTCAAAATAAAAAGCTCTTCTAAGAAACCAAACTTAAGAAATTAAAGGAAATAAGCTTTTGTTCAGGAAAGCTCTAGAGAGAACAAGAGGAAACGTAAACAGTACACATAATCTCTCCATCCTAGTTTTACATTCCCTCTCAGAAAAGAAGGACTTGTTGGCTTTCTCCTAAAGAAGTTGGTATCTACAGACTCTCCTGAGCCAGGATTTCCTGATTCACAAAGGCTGTTGGTAGGCAGAAGGCAGCTAGATGTCTCCACTCCACTGCAGTTCTCATCATATTTTGTATGGCTATTTGGTTTAATTCCATTTTTTTCCCTAATCCAGGAGATGTGAGGGACTGCACTGCACCAAACCAAAGTTAAGACACCCCTGGAATTTATGTTGTTTTCTCATCTTTTATCTGACAGCCTACAGCCTCCTTGTGATACAAAGATATTACATGATTTGTTAGTTATTTTGAAGACCTGTGTGCAAATCATATAGATGCAAATGTATGCAAAAGAAGAAGCTGAACTTTGCTCAAGGAAGATCTTCCCAAAGAGTAGGCTATTCTACACTCACTGTTCACCAATTATCAAGGTGCCATGTGTTCAGCATTATAAGGACCATTGGGATAAGCATCTGTCTTCCAGAATAGTGGGGCCTACAGAATCTCAACTACAAACTTCTGTAGCAGCATTATAATATCTAGAAAGATACCTAACCAGTCTTGAGTGAAAGACTCCAGAGCGAATTGTGTCCTGGGAAAGTGGTTGCAATGGTTCATTAATTGCTCTAAAATATGGAAGATCTTGTTTAGCTTCATATTTCAGACACTGGATTCCAGTCTGGCTTTTTAACATGTCATACTGCTTATTGTTTATAGTTAATTTTTTAAATCAATGTCACATGGAACTGAACCCAGAAGACTTACCGAAGACTGTTACCTCAAGTTAGTTCCCTCTTAATGTATGCATGTCTAAACTGAAAGAAAACAAAACCAAAAATCTATTGTTTGAGGCCTGTTAAGACTATTTATAAAAAAACTATGGTAACTAGCATTGATGATACTACTTTATGTAGCTACTACATCCTAAAATGTTACAGTTGTGCAAGCTGAGCTACAGTAACCATGTGTACATGCTCTTAATCAATGCCAAATGAGAAGGAGTATTGGCTTACATTGACCAGCAATGAAAAAGAGGTAAGAGAAATCCAGTTGTTTTCCATTTGTTGTAGTATCTACTCATTCAGTTAACATGTGACAACTTTGGTGGCACATAACTGATGACCCTGTGTCTGCTCTGTTGCTCTTCCACAGTTTTGCCTGAGATCAGTGCCAAGCTGAATGACCACTGGCCTACATCCTTTTTATTTTTTATATGTTATATATATTTTTAAAATATTGGCTCTACAGTAGTTTTTTTCCAGTAATCTGGAACTTCCAATTGACTTTCCGTTGACTTCGGTGCATTTTGGATCAGATCTTAAAATGAACATCTGGCTGCAAATTCATTAGCCAAGGCCTAACAAGACAGCCTCAATGAAACAAATACCTTCAGATGTTTTGCTTTGATCCTCTTTGAAATTTGGTGGTCTCAGAAACTGTAAAGCAATGGCTTCAGCAGCAACGTCAGCAAGGCGTTGACAATGTGCTCACCTGCTGTTCTCTGATCCTGTTATTTCCTCTTCATAAGTACACCTCAACGCATTTCTGGCTATGCCACTCAATACACAGGATTTACAGCTCAGCTGAGCTAATGTTGGTATTGGAAGGTTACCTTCTTAATTTCTCCCATTCTCTTTCCGTTTAGTCAATAAATTGTGTTGCACTTCTCTATAAAGCTTCCAGGCTCTCCGTAGGTGTTTGGAGGAGAGCTCCCCTGCTCTCCTCCAGCCAACAGGTTAGCAGCAGGCATTGGCGCCATCAATTTTATGTAACTATTGAGTCCCCTTTCAGAATTTGGAAGGGATCTAAGTGATATTTTAGGCTTAGAGGGCTCATTTCATCTGCAGAAGAGATATTTAGCTTTCTAATATTTCAAATAAATGAGAGTCATCCTCAGCTGTATACGTTTCTATTTATTATTACAAATACACAGGCATATAAAACTAAGGAAAGGAAAACCTGACCCCGCTTCATCTGTCGCATTTTAATTTGCTTCCAGTAATTTACACAAGCAGGAAAATTGACACTGAGGAATTGACAATGAGGACACTGGGGAAAATAGGCTTCTAAAGAGCTTGCATTAATCGGGGGAGGGGGGGGATAAAAAAAAAAAAATCCCAGCGCACACTAAGAAAGGCAAATTTGATAGTTTATTTAGCAAAGACATCAGTGCCTGTAGACAGAATTTTTACATCTCTGCTGGATTCCACCCTTTAAAAGTTTTTGTTGTTGCTGTTGAAACCATAAATTTATAAATATTACTCTTGTCCTTTTTTGGACTTTTAAAAATCACTTTAAAGTATATGCAGATTATCTAGACCCCTCCTGGTGTGGATTTTTCTGCCTAGCAGTGCATTTATAGTTAAACAAGTGAGGCATTTGGACTGTAGTCATTTTGATTTATAGCAGCAGGAACAAAGCGAGAGAGTACAGACGTCAGTGCTGCTGCTGCTGATCTGGCAACAGAGACTTCCTAATGTACAAATTACGTCTTTCACCACACAATTCCCTCTCTACCCTAACTAGAGACAGGGAAGCATGCTTATTTAATGCAGTGAGTGCAATCTATACAAAGCCGTATGTACAGTACCGAGTAGATATGATATTGCTCATTTTAGGCAGACAGTTTACATTTCACTGTGCTTTTTGCATTGTAAAATTTATTTTTCTATGACAGAGAACACATAGAATTTCAATTTTCTTGCCTTTTCTAGACAGAACAATTCAAGTAGTGAGTTAAAGCCAGTTGTGGAGGTGGCTGTAGTGCTTTACACATACAAGTGCCTGTCCACAAGAAACTGCAGTGAAACTATTAATTCGTTGTCTATAGACAACAAAAACATGGTGTTTTGTTCACATCTGGCCCTGGAGGCCTTTGAATAACTACCCCACAGGTGAAAGGCTCCACATTTCATGTTCAGCTCCTTGCACCACTGACTGGAAGAAGGAGTTTTTTTAATAATTAATATAAAATATGGATGGGGGAACAAAGCAAGACTCCAGAGGAGATCTTGTCTCTGAGGTGACATTTCAAATTCCAGGGCTCAGTGTAACTGTCTATACCTACTTATATTCTGTATGCAAAGAACCTGCCAGTTTTCCTTTTCAAATGGTGTGAAGTATTCCACTAACCAAAACCCAGACTCAACTCAGATGGATGAAACAAAATCTTATGGCAGTCATCACACCCAGGGACCAGGCCTCACATGGCCCTGATTAATAGGTGGCTGCATTTCATTAGTGTCTGGAGTGATTCCTGTGCATATAGCACCACAGCCTGTGTATCTGCTAAGCCTTTAAAGCACTTTGGGATTAAAATAGCTCAATGCAAAATAATGGTCTCGATTTAGCGCTGCAATCTGCAGCCAAAGACTTGGAGCGACTCCCAAGGCAGAGCAAAGACTGACTTGTTTCAAATGTGCATCTCTGAAGGCAGACTCAATGTGTGTGCAGTGCCGTATTCTGCGCAAAGGCAAGGAGCTACCCCTTGGTCCAGCAACTGTTTCTGCACAGACAGCAGGCCCCTTCCTATTCTGTGGGTGCTATTCTGCCTTCAGTATCGTACCACCCACCCTGGTAACAGCTACCCTTGCTCTCACAAGGTCAGCCTTTAACATGGGGAAATAAGAAGTAAAGTCATTCTTATTAATATGTTCCAGCGTATGGTCTTTGTCCAGTTACCCATTTAACATTCTTGGATACTGACAGTTGCATCATTCAGAACATGGAAAACCCACACAAACAAATCCCTGAGGTCAGTTTTGCCATACTGAAATAAAATGGTAAAAAAAACCCAAAGAATCTGTAAGGCAGCTCAGTCACAGTGGTAGAATGTCAATGATCATGGGTGAAGACAGGCCCTTTGCCATCCCTGGGACTCTGCAGAAGCCTTTCCAAATGCCTGCCTGCCTTTCCTTGCACCTCTTGTGACTAGGGCTGATTGCTGAACTGATCGCGTGCTTCAGCTGTACCTGGTATGGTGAGCCTGGGCTTGGTCAGTTCCTTGAACCCCTCTGTCCTGCCTGGCTTTGTGGTGTATCTGTGGAATGGATACTTATTGAGAAGAATGCCCACTGACACAATTGAGTAAAATATAGCTCAACAAAGAGGTAGCGTAAATGTGGTTTTATGCATAAGCTGGGTATTAAAATGCGTAAGCGCATTCCTATTGTAAGGAACCTTATTGCCATACAGCATTGTTTTTATGGTACTGGGCTTACATTTCCCTTTTTGTATGTGTGTGTGTGTGTGTAAGAAATGCAAATAACAAGTTTCAAATGCACAGTGAAGCGCTTGCTGTGCACAAGTTATTCTGTTGTTAGATTCCTTTTTCTCTTTAGAAATCTTGCTTGTGGTCTAATTGTGTGCCCCCTTTTTTTTTTCCCCTGGTATTTTGAAAGAAAATGATTATTCAAAGTAGTTGGTGCTACAGAAACAGATTGTTTCTGAAAATGCTGCTTTTTGCATTGACAAAAAAAAAGAGACCTGCGTGCCCTATGATTCTTAATACACCCAGTCCTGAGGAAGAAGGGAGCAGGAGTAGGTGCGCCTGGGAGGATGTGAAACTGGCTGTGCCTCATACCACTGGGACTTGGATGGTGCTAGGCTCATTTGCAGTCTAAATTAATATAGTTTTTAGGCTGCTCTAATTTACCCAGCCAATCCCCGACCTCAAAGGACCTTTATCTGCTGGGAAGGTGCCACGAGGTGGAAGCTAGTTGTGGCTTCCTTCCATGGCGGCAGCAGGGAGGTACAGGATCTGTTCCAGCTGCTCAACGTCAGCAAGGATTCCTGTATGGGAGGGCAGCGCTGCACCAGCAGTACGCGCCAGCCTTGCAGCAGCTTGGCACTGCTGCAGTTAAGCTGAGTTGAAACAGGGCAGGGTTTGGCCACAGTGTGGCTGCATGCTCTGCCAGCAAAATCCAGTGATGCTTGAATTCACCGATTCCCATTGACTTTAATAGGACCGGGATATTGTCTTCTCTGACAAGCTAGGCACAGTTATATTCTGAAGTAGGGCAAAGCCTGACCCCACAAAAATCCGCGGAGCTTTGCCATCAGATTCTCTTAAAGAAGAGTGGTGGAAGGAGACAGTGGGGAAGAAAATGTATACAAATACGCTTGGGGTTTAACTGTGCCCTCAAGCCTTCCCTCTGACCTTGATGAGCAGGAGAAACACAGTGACGGGGAGCCGGGTGGCAGGGGGGGGGCTGGGGTTATGTGTGCAACTGAGGACAAGCACAGAGCAACCATTTTACAAACCATTATCCTTTAGAGCCCAGGACCCGATGATTAATTTGGGGGCAGTGGGGGGAGGAGATGACAACAATGAGGAGAAATAACGGTGGTAATGCAAAACCACTGAACGAGTGGGCTATTAAAAAGATTGCTTTTCTGGGAGAGAGAGAAATCCGTCGGAATATAGTAAGCTGTGAATGTGCAGCCTCCCCCAGCGCCGCAGTGGCGGGGACAGGCGGGGTGGGGGTGCGGCGGCCGGTACCTGCGGACACCTGCGTCCGCAGGTGACACGGCACCCGCCTGAAGTAAGAATTTTGATGAACAGTTACGATTTAAGAAATATAAAAAAGAAGGGGAAGATGGAATACATCCCCTCCCTGCCCCCTCACACAAAGGAACCGTTAACTGCAGACGTGCCAACAGCACCCGCCAGCCGGCGTGATTTATAAGCGGGATCATAAAAAAAAAAAAAAAACAACCCACAAAATAATAACAAAAATCCCATTAAGGCGTCTCATTCTGGAGGGGGGAAGGTGGAAAGGAGGAACATTCCCCCCTCCCCTCCCCCCGCACCCCTGNCCCCCCACGCCTCAGCCCCGCGCGCGGGGGCGGCTCTGGCAGCCGCGGCTGCGGCGCTCATCGGTGTGCTGGGCACGGAGCGGCGGGCAGCAGAGGGGGGCTGAGGGGAGGCGAAAGAGCGAACCCCCGAGGGTGAGGCGCTGCCTCCCTGCCCTCCCTAAGCGCTTCGGCGGGGTGGGTCGCCGCAGAGCTCGGTGAGGTGCAAGGGCAAGGGCTGTGTCCTTCCTGCCCAGCCCCAGCCTGTGTGCGGATGGCCCTGTGGGTTTACCAGTTGCCTCAGCGTCTGCCTTCGTGGATTTGAACGGTGAAGGCTGGCAACTGTGGGTGGGAAATACTGATTTCTGGTGGTTACTGTTTTACAACCTAGGAGGCAAAGGGTGGTGCACACTACTGGTAACTGCTGCTTCTCCCTTCAGTTTGTTTCTCGCAACTCATAGGAAGTCTGGGAACTGTGGCCTTTGGGGAGGAGAAATTAATCTTTCCTGAAAATTTCTCCAGTCTTTTGCTGTGTAGTCTCTCTAAGATGCAAAAGAAAATGATGATAATTTACAAACAATCAGCATTTGTTTGTTTTTGCAGCTGACTTTTTTTTTTCTCTGTTACGAAAGGAGAACTTAAATAACATTCCCACACTTTTCTCTGTGACTACAATGTATCATTTATCTTCAGGACCCTAAAATGGTGAAAGGTGGCAACACTAAATTTTTTGCTATGCTTCCTTGCCTTTGGTGTTACAACTACTGTTAAGCAACCCTGAAAATATCTACTTGTCTGTGTGACTGATGATGTGCTGTTCCCGAACAGTACTTAGAAAGGACCTCACATTTTGGGGTCATCAGTCTGGTAACTTCCAGCTCTGTATTCTCTGCAACCTTTTTATCAAAAGGACAGTACAGGAAAGAGTTTTTCCCCTCTGTCAAGCACGATGATTTTGGAAGGGAAGCAAAAATGTCATGCACAGGCCCTGACTGAAAAATCAGAAGCCAATATAGTAGAAGAATCTATGGAAGGAAAAAAAGAAAAGAAAGCTGCTGGTAATTGTGCCCTAGCCAGTGTTAAAACATGCAGTATGTTACTTCAAGCAGGAGATGTGTAGGAGCCCATATGAGCCCATGGCATCAGACTGCACTAGCATGTCCATCATAGCGGTTCAAAAGTGCTATTTTTTTGTCAGATGTGTAGATTAACACTGGTGGAAGAGAAGAATCCTTTCTTTGCCCTTCTGTGCTCTCCCCAGAGAGGTCTGTCTTGGGTTCTATGTCCTTGTTCTACCAAACTCGCAAAAGCAAGGCTTTTGCAAGACCAATTCTATCCTTGAAGAAGTGAGGTTTGCTGAAGGTAGTTTTCAAATAAGCAAAACACTATCTGAAACATCGTTGAGGCTTGTGACCATGAGTGCTGGTGTTTGTTGCTCTTCCTGCCTTACATATTCACTTTTACATAGATGCCAGTAGTGAAGCAGTGTGAATTGCACTAGTGTAACAGGTCATTTACCCAGATACAGTTTACTTGGATGGTCGTACAAAAAGAAGTGAAAGCATAATATTTTGATTTGGAAAAAAAAAACAACAAAACTCCAACACAAAAACCACTCCCAAAACACCAACATGCTTAGAAAAGCCTGAATTTGTCCCCATTACATTCACTGGTGAAGAGGCAAGTGAAAAGAGCTTCCAGAGCAGACAAACAGCTTCAAATGGACAGGGACAGCAGAAGGTGTCCAGTCCCAATTCCTGTTCAGAGTTAGTTGAGAGATCAGGCTAGGTTTTTCAGCTCAATCTGCCCTCTTCTCTCATGCACAGTAGTTTTAGAGCAGAGACATGCTGATGATTTGGTTTGGTAGGAGCCAGATCCTTCTTTCTCTTGTTTTGTATGTTCTGGGAGGGGATGCAGTTATTCCTGCTCTATATTAGTATGAGGGAGAGGAGAAACCAGTGCTGTGGAATCAAAAGGAAAAACTCTTGGTGTATGGTCACCAAATTGTATTTTAACAACTGTAAATAATTTCTTGTAACTATAAAGTTACAGTGTATTTTGACATGCATCCTACATTTACTGTATGTTTCATTTTTCCTTTTTTTTTTCTTTCTATTACCAAATATATTCAGATGGAAATACCAACAATTACTCTCTTAGAGCCAAAAACATAAAGGTAGCTGATTTGCTGTAGAGTAGAATGCATAATAGGAGTTGCACATATTTCTCATAGAACTTGATTTTATTTTGAGTTACTTAAATAAAAGGTTAAAAATAATTGTAAATATAGAGTGAAGCACATCTTGTGGAAACATGCAGTTAGAATTGATCTTTTTCCTCCTTCTTCCACAGAAAATTGTGAAGAAACAAAAACCCTGTAGGTTGGACACGTAAAAGCGTAACTCCTGGGAGCAACTGCAACAGTTGAGGAGATGGAGTTTTAAAGAAGAATGAAAGAAGAACGAATAGTAAGTGAAAATGGCATTATTTTTCTGATATTGGAATTACTTACTTAGACTAAAATATTGCGAGTATTCCGTTTTTTACTGAACACCAAGAAGAACTTAGTTTCAGTTGCTTATTCTTATGAAAATTGCTCATAATCAGAGCTTTTAGCCAGATGAATTTGGGAGGGTTTCACCCATCACTTCTCAAAACATTTGAGTACCAGACACACCAAGACAGGCTCTGCGCTGAAGAACATGCAAGCCAGAGGAGGTGGGGAGGCAGAGCTGATAAAGCAAAGCGATACTCTTCAGGAGTGGGCAACTGAGCCCCATGCTGGCAGCACTCCCACCAGGGCAGCGCCCTTCCTAGCTCAGGCTCTGCCAGCATCCCCCAGGGGCCTAGCGTGGGCCTCTGTTTCTTGCCTTAGAGACTTCTTGCCTTAGAGGCTTTGGTCTGTAAAAGAGGCGATAAGGAGTAAGGCTATAGAAGGGAGGGGAGGGAAGGGAGCAAGATCAGTCTTACATCTTTGGAAGAAAGCATCATGGAAAATGGCAGGGACAAAACCCCACAGTAGCAGTGTTTGAGGACAAGAGACCTTTGAAGGCTGTTTTCTCCTATTCCAGCTCTTTTGGTTACCTAAGGTGCTATAAATTATTTTAAAGCATACAGCATTTCACATACCCTTACCATAGAAATTCTCACTACCAGCCTTCCGATGCTGAAAAGCCTAAAAAAACTAGAAACTTTTGAGCAGAATGACCCACTGAGTCTTACATGAAACACAACATACAGTTTCCTCACACTAATGCCAGAGACGTTTGTAAGACAGGCTTTCTCAGCTGGGTAGGGGACAGTGAATTTTACCTCCCAAGAACAAGCAAGTTGTGAAAATTCCTGCCACAAGAATAGAGGAGGAGAGGAAAGAGCTGGAGCAGAGGAAGGGCAGGGTAGGAAAAGTGCTGGAGAATCAGATTTGCTGCTACTAGGAGATGGAGGAAAGTTTTGTATACACCCCTCTCCATCTGATGCGGTAGCTGCTGCACTGAGCACTTCCATCCTTCTCAGCAGAGAGTAAGTTAAAATCTGATCAACAAATTGACAGTTCGAAACATTGGTAAAGGCTCGAATAAGCCAGCATATTTTTACAATTAAAAATGCTACTATAAAACAATAGTAAAGGTTTATGAGGAGAGAGGATCAGGACTTGGTAGCCGTACATGTTGAACAAATGTGGGATGCTTGCAGAAATAGGAAGGAAAAATAGACAAAAGAACTTCATTGTGCAAGGTGAGAACATCTGGTTCCTTCTGACTTTCAGAGCCCATTCAGCAAGGCCTTCTTAGGTTAAGAATTTGTATGAAATAAGATCTGTGTGAAAACACAAAGACAAATGTCATGAAATTATTGTAACACGTTTCATGCCGAAAGAACAGTACTTTTTGAAAAGAGACACATGACTTCATATCATGAAATGGACTTCGTACCACCTTCCTTCCAGTGCTGAATTTCATATTAAACACCTAAATGCACCTTTCACCCCTCTTCTTTGAATTGTTAAATTACGAGGTCAAAATGGTGATCATTTTTGTAGCATAAGAAACTGGGAAACGTGTCAGTCCTCTGAGTTTCCTTTGTGTTATGTGTCAACTCGTATTGTATGTCATGTCAGTGTGGTGGGGCTACTTGCTTATTATGCCTGCAAATTAGCTCGGAGGATGGAAAAATGACATAATGGTGGCAAGTTCTGAGTTTTGTTTTTAGATTGGGAAAGTGGGTGAAGAAAAAAAAAGTGTATGTGAGAGAAATATCTTAGTTGCCAACCCTCACTAAACTCTTTCTACTGCCTTGCTCTGATCACTTAAGGGAAGACACTGATTTTTGGTCCTACCAAATAGTATTTTACTATGCAGGAATTCCCACTGAAAGCAGTGGAACTAGCCTGGGATTAAGGCAGTAATCAATGTGAATAAAGATGACAGAACAGCCTTTTCACCTCTCCGCTGCTGTTTCCCAATTTATAAAATGAGGATAATAACATTTACCAACTGTTCTGGGTGTTGTAAGGGTACATTAGCTCATGCTAGCCAATCACTTTGAAGACAAAACCAGATGCTATACAAATGCTAAAGATTCTGTGAGGATGTGCAGACGCCTATTCACAGTTCAGGGACACATACTAAAAGAACAACTTTGAGTGGTGCAGGGCTTTTGCAAGAGTTAGGCTTTAATAATGGAGACATCTACTACATCTGGAACACTGTGCTGTAAGTCACCTCATAAAGACACACAAAGAAAAAACAAATGACAAACTGCTCAGGAAAAGTGATAGTATGGCACTGCATGATAGAAAATTGATTCTCTCATTGTGCTGTTTGTTAAGTATTGGTTACGTACTGCTGGTTCAAATAGTTCCAAACTGATTCAAGTGAGAAAAACAGTAAGAGAAAAACAAAAAAAAAAGCAAACTTGCAATGCAAGACCTCTCTCGGTCTAATGACTGTTGTGGTTGGTTATTTGCTGTTGTCTGGACAGTGTGTATTGTATAGACGCAGGCTGGTCTTCACCAGCGCTACTTCCACCTCCTCTGAACTTTTAATTTTATGTCCTGCTAAAACATGCTCTGTTCAAACTGACTAGTCATCGAGAACTGCTGTGAATGGTCCTTTGTGAACCTGATTGACAGGTCAGGCTGGTAATGTTCTAAAAAACAGAGCAAAAAGTAAAGTGTTTGTAAACTGTACTGTATTTATTGAAGGTCTTTTGCATGATACATTTCAGTTATTGACTCATGTGAGGCAAACACCTAATCCAAATCCACAAGTCTGAAAACACTTCAAGTCTGTCTCTGAGTACAACTGTGTTTAGCAGGGCCTTAACTCCACATCCAAAGACCTACTTTTGGAATCCCAAAGTGAGGGAATCATCTAATACAGTGTAAAGATTCCTACCTACCTTCAGGTTTTAGATCAAGACCACCTTCTCTTGTCATGACAAGACTCTGGACCTGATATACCAAATGCTGAAGTTTGGTGACATAAGTCTAAGAAAATAACCCGTTTGTGTGACCCTATCCAAAAGAAGTTACCAAAGTCCTTTAAAGTGGGTAGCATTTAAATGCATAGAAATGAGTTATTTTTCAGAGCATTTAGAGGGAATTATTAGCAGAGCTTTCGTGAACAGGATCAGACTTTTTTACCTTGAGGCCTGCCAGAGTGGTAGCTAATCACAGTGCTCGGCAGAGATGGAAGGCAGCATTCATCTGGAGGCAGGAGTGAGAAGTACTAGAATTCATACATTAAAAAGAGGTAAGTAATGACAATACACCAAAAAACTCCAATGAACAGTAAATTATTTCAGAGTGGCACTATCCCCGCCCCAAAAAGCTTTCTCTGTGCTCTTCTTCTCTGGGCCATTATCCAGCCAACCAGCAACGTGCCATGTTCTCTCCTTCCGTTTCCCTCTGAGACTGTGCCAAAATGATATGAAGTGTGCAGAATCACACCTAGGCTGTGCGTAGGGCAGGCCAGCATTGGTACACAACATGGGAACTGGTACTGCCTTTCTTCTTTTGGGGAAAAATCCCCCAAGTCATTCACAAAAATAACCACCTTGCTGAATCAGACTGTTTGAGAAAGCAAGCATCTCCTGCTGATGATTTGAAAATCTGCTTTACTGTGCAGCCAAACCTTCCCAAAGCCTTGTGTGGGAGATCATTGTAACAGGTATATCGAAGGCCGTCAATGAATGCCAAATTTAACATCCCTGCTAGCGTGAGAGCCTTTAGACTCCCTCTGTCTGCTTGGCACTCCCATTTGCTGTCTTTTTCACCAAAATAACTTTGAAAAGAGAAAGAACCTGGCACCTTGTGAGTGTTTCCAACAGACGGTGAACCTGATCTGGGCTTGCAGTGGTACCACTTACATCACCAGTATCTAAAACCGTTCCAGCAAAGAACTGGCTCAATGGTTTGGGCAAGTCGCCACTTACTGCGTGTCATCATTTGGAGGTCAAAAGAGCCATGCCTTAGACCTGGCAGGATACAGAACAAGAAATCTGAACACCAAGCATGGGGATGCGGATGAAGAGAGCGAACAGAAAACAGCAGTCACAGGGCACCTCAAAACCTGGCCCCGGCCACAAGCAGCCGGTTGAGCCCGGCCTGCGCGGCCACCCGGCAATGCCTGCCCCGACCGCGGGGCGAAGGCGCCCAGGCGCACCGGGATACCCGAAGGTCGCCCCTGCCGCCACCCGCATCGCCCCCGGGCCCCCTCTGTGGCGAAAGCAAGGCAAGGGGATGGATGCTGGGTTTTCTCCCTGCCCGGCTGCGGTCAAGCCTGGAGGGACCGCAGCGGCAGCAGGGACACTCGCGGGCTCGAGCCGGCGGGCGAGGCGCTGCCCTCCCCCGCGGCCGGGACGGGAGCGCTGCGCGCTGCGCTGCCGCCGCGGCCGCCGCTGCCCGGGAGCCGAGCGCTGCGCGGTTTCTCGNTTTTTTTTTTTCCCCTCTGTTCTTTGTAAGCACCTTCCAGTGATTAAAAATAAAATAAAATAAATAAAACGCATCAAGAAATTGCTACTTAAGAAGATCCAGACACACACCAGAAACACTTCAGCCTGTACCCGAGCCTAAATATATTTGGAAAGATGGGGGAGGGGAGGGTACTTCTACTCGGCTTTCATCAATGACTGCTGGAAGACAGAGTAAAAAAAAATAATAAAAAAATCGCTCCCCTCCCCCCGCCCGAGCAATCGTAATACACCGAAATTTCCCAAAGTCTACTCAGCTGCAAAAAATAAATGTTTCTAGAGCTAGAGGATCATGTTGCAGGAGCGTGTGACTGCAAGACCTAAATTCTTTTCCCTGCTCCCCGGTTTCTTTCTTTTGGTGTTTTTGAGCACTATTATTTGTTTCGGGAGGGGAAAAAAAAAATCATCTTCGCTTCAGTCTCTTGCTAGAGGTCCAGACTGCTTACGTCTGAGCGCCCCTTATCATTTCAGTGAATGGCAATTGCAGCCTTGGTGCTGTTATAGCAATGAAGCTACAGACGTCATTGCCTCCTGTTGGACGTGAGATGTGTCCAAGCATCAGCCTCTTTTGCTTAAGAAAAACTCTTTAACTTCCACGCAGCCGACAGGCAGGCTTTTCTAACATCCTGTGGACCCAACATTGTACTGATAGAGTTTTATCTTTTTATTTGTATATACATGCACGCACACTCAGGTGTGCATGTGTATGTGTGTTTGTACGTTATGTATAGAGAGATACAGAGATAGATAAATTAAAGCTGCGGCTATATGGCAAGCTCCTCTCAAATTTCCTGCTCGTCAGAGTAGCTCTCTGCATCGTTTTCTTAAATACAGCCCGGCGGGAAAGCCATCAGCTATCAATTTCGGGTAACAAGGAAGACTTGTTGAACACGTTGTTCTCCAGACCCCGGGAAGATGCTGGGCTCCTGGAGCGTGGAAGAGCCAGGATTGTGCCCTGAACTTCACCCACTTGGCAGCTGCTGTTCCTAAATCATTTCCCCTCTCTTCCCCTGCCTCTTTGCCTCCCGGACTGAGAATCTGCTCTTTAAAGTTGGTCTGAAGGGGAAAAGCAGAGACGAGCTTGTGCATAGTTCGGAGGGTAAGTTGCGTCCTCACCCCGTCCTCCCGCCTCCTCACCCCCCATACCACCCCCCCCTCTCCTCTCCCCCCTCCGCGACTAAATACCCAGTAGCGAGCCTTGAGATCCGCCAGGAAAGGGTGCAGGTGGCGGGGTAAGGGAGACGGGACTCCCCGGGAGAGCGGCACATCTTCCATCCAGGGCTGAAAGGGTTACAGAGGGAGCGCGAAAGACCGACCGATCGACCGACTGCGGCGGTACTGACTTCACGGCGGAGTTCGCGAGGTGCGAGTTATTCGTGACTATTCCCAGCCGGCTGCGGAGTGCAGCAGCATCGCTCCGCAGCCGCTCCCGCAGGTGCCGGGAGGGGTGGCCGCAGCCCCCGCCGACCGCCCCCGCGGGCCGCGCCGCGCCCCAGCCCGCAGTCGGCCCCTCGCCCAACGGCCCCCGGGGAGCCGAGGATCCCCAGCTCCCCGAGCACATGACCCCTGCAGGGAATTTAGCCTCCCTGCACCTGCAGGCTCTTGTCATCCCTCCTCCTCTGCCTCTCTCTTTTTTTTTTTTTGAATCCTCTCATCCTCCCGTTCTCCACCCCCCCATCCATTCAGCTTTTCTTCTTTTTTTTTTTTTCCTCCTTTTTATTTATTTATTTATTTTTTTAAACCAGAAGGAATCCAAACAGGGGAAAATAATATCAATCAGCTCCCTCCTTCCTCCCTCTCCGCTAATAAAAAAAAAAAAAAAGCAAAAAAAAAACCCCAAACCACCACTTGCTAACATTTGGAAAAACAACAGATGACCACTGACTCTTTCTTTAATTTTCACTCACACACTCAGTTGAATGAGCAAGGAAGGGGGAGACCTCAACAGCCCCTTTAGACGTGGGGCTCAATTGATGGGATTGTGATTTGTAGGATTTCTCCACATAGTCCCTGCCTCCTACTTGCTCTCCAGCCACTCCAAAGTCTCTTCCCCTCTGTTTAAGCAGCGATTTCTTTCAATCTCTCTCTCTCTCTCCCTCCCTGTGTCTCTCTCCCTCACACTCTCCCTCTCTCTCCACATACACTCATCTCCCCGGAGAGAGAGAGAGAGGAGAGAAACTCAACTCCCAAACACCGACCAGATGTCGAAGAAACGCAAAGCCCTGGAGGGTGGCGGAGCCCAGCTCCCCCCTGAGGACCCCAGAGCCTGCTTTGGGGCCGGCGAGGAGCAAGGTAGGGCGGCAGAGGCCTGCAGGTGGTCGGGCGGTCGGCAGCCGGGAGCCCACCGCAGGGGCACGTCAGCCTGGCTGGCCTCCCACAGTCCACCGACACCGGGGTGACTTTGGCATTTGGGCCAGGCTGCTCCCACCTCCGAGTTCGAAACTGCAGGGCTGTTCCTACTGCACCGACACTGAACTTATGAGAGGGGAAGGGTTAAGGGGGGTGAGGGGGTACAGGAGGGTGGCTGAGGGAGGTGGTGGGTCTGCTGAGCAGTCTAGGCTCCCTGCCCCACTGCAGTTTGTTGCTGGCATGGGCACAGCCATGCTGCCACATTGATTAGTAGCTCGTGTAAATCTCTGTTTGCAAGGCGCTCTGGGCTTGGGCGGCGAATGAGTTATAGGCACCTAATATATATGTTGTGGTTTTGCGTGGGTCCAGTTTCCTTCAGCAAACCCCCGTCTCCAGTATGATTTTGGTTGCGCTGCACTTGCAGTGCACTTTGCATCCAGTTAAAGTTGGTTTTCCCCCCAGCCTTGGTGCTTTGCTGTAATTTTCAAGCTCCAAGTATTTGTGGTGAAAGCTGCTCTGTACTTTTTGACAAGATAATATCAATGTAGCAGCCGAGTGGTTTAAAATCAGCTATGCACACAAGTGTGAGGGAGTTCTGCAGCCGAATTTCTTCTTGTTGTTTAGCCAGCCCAGTAGGTTCCCTTCCTTTGTGTTTATTTTAACTGAGTGGGCCCAGATGAACCAAGCTGAGCTACAGGGCTCTGGGCTTGTGGCTGTAATGCAGAGGAGAGGAAAGAACTGATTGGATTCAGAGCAGAGTTTCAGGCTGTTGCGAATGGCTCCGAAGGCTACAGTGGGAGATAGTGGGTGTGTGGTGGGTTCAGACGGTGATGTGAATATGTCTCTGTGCGTGCTCAGATTGAGAAATAAGGTGCTTCTGCTTGGGCAGGTGTACACAGAGCAGAGAGGGGTAGAATGAATGTGTTCTCCAACATGGAGTCTGTGGCCCTTTTTGTCAAGATTGTGAATGATCATTATGTCATAAGTCACCCAGATCATTGCATTCACTTCTCACCATGGATGTTTCTGCTTTTTGCAAGGAAGTGTCTCCAGCACAGTGGCTGGTGGGCTCTTCTGGTTTCACTAGAAAGGAGCACTGGTAGTGATTCACCATCTCTCTCAAAATATATGGTTTAGGGTTTATGTTGTGGTTGGTTTTAAATTGCCTGGCTCTCCCACAAGAAAATAAGATCCATATTCACGTTGTTGTATCACTTCTCTGCTTAAGACTAATCTTGACATGGGAGAAACATTTTCAGACCCTGTGAATGACTTTATTTGCATGACAGCATTCAATGTTTTTGCAGTGTGGAATTTTGCTGTTACTAACCTGGAAAATCTTACCTCTTTGTCAGCAGTGGAGGAGGTTAAACACAGAAAGGGCATTCAGCAGAGACCTGGAAGTTGGCTATAGATTCCACGTAATTTAAATTTAAATGTATGCCAATAGTGGGTGCAGGAGCACCTTACACATTATTGTGATGCAGTGATGTGTGCCTGGTTTGCTTTTTCTTTTTTTTCTTTTTTTTTCTTTTAATTATTTTTTTATTATTATCTCCACAATAGTATTTCCTATAACCCTCTGGTTATGTAACAAGAAACAGAAAACAAAAGATAACTTTAAAGAGGATTGTTTTTCTTGATTTCGGTGTGTCCAAACCATGTTAAATGCAAAGTGAAAAAATATTTAATAAAGCATTGATGTGTGTTTAAAGAGAGTCAATAAGGTATCATTTTCCTTGTGAGGGGACACGGGGTATTTTGTAAATCAAACTGATTGAAAAGCTGTGCTTGCAGCTAGGTAATCCAGGCTTGTGTCGTCTTTGACACAATTAAATGAAACTAAATTAAAAATGTTGGTTTATTTCTGAGCTCCAATTTATTTTTGTGAACTTTTATTCTGTTTATTTTCTCCCCTTTGTTTTACAGGAAGGAATGTTGCTTGTTAATTACATTATCTGTGACTACGTAACTGTAGAAACCATTAAGAGTGTGCAATGTATCACAATGTAGTAGAGAGTGTATTTTTGTGTGAGATGGTGGATATGAAGCTTTCTTAAGGCATGAGATGTGCAGGTCATTTGGTTTGATTAATCTGAATTATTTCACTGTGAAGCACTGCTCTCTTACAGCAGGTTTGCTACCTCTGTGGAGACTGCATACTTGCTAGTTTGGAGGAAGAGTATATAGTATTTGCCCAGAAGTATGGAAAAGCCATGTAACTTCTGGGTTTTAGCATTAAAACGTGTGTGCACTGGGAGCAGAGAGGCGGAGAAGGGGAAATGGGCATTAGTAAACGAAGAGAAGAAAAATAGAGAGCTCAGGTTTCTGGAGGCTGCCAAAGTCTGTGTTCCTGCAGAAGTCAAATGCAGAAGCCCTGCTGTCCTTGGCTAACAAGGTGACTTCTTTCGATGACAGAAGCGCAAGTGTGCGAAAGCCTGGATCCAGGTCAGCCATCTTACGTCTCTGTGTCGCCTGGTCAGCTGAGAGCATGCGCTGCTCACGTATGAATCTCAGACCCTTTTGAGGGTCTGCACTTCTGTTTTTAGAACTTAAGAGAATGCAGACTAGTTCTTAGCTGCTCCAGACTGTTGTATATTTGGCCAACTGAAGTGTGTGCTTGCGGAGTTCCATTCAGCTCTTGTTTATCCTCACTTGGCAAAGCTGTGGGTGGACACACACTATGTAGGCCACGATATAGATTTTTCAAACTTCTCTGGTGAGGTTTTGTTTTTACTCTTCTTCAAAGTATTTTAGGAGAACTCTGTAATCCATACCGTAACTTTGTCTTTTGTTGTGGGGTCCAATGCTGTACATTTCAAGCCTCACAGGTGTGGAGAAGAGATAAGGGATGAGTGTACTCAGCATTTCCCACCTTCTAAACAGTGAAAGCCTGAGCCTGTTTGTTTAACTCAAGGCCCTTTACTGCGTTACCTTATTAAGAGGTGAGCTTCCAAGGCTCATTCTCATAATCAGTGGACACACAGAGGCATTTCTGGTTCAAGTTTTTGTGTGAGCTGAATTGTCTCTTGGAGGTGCCCCTTTCTTTCCACTGACTGTGCACAGAGCCTAGGTTACCTACACTGGTTTACTTATACCAGCCTAAGTGACAGAAACTCCAGCAAAGCTTACAGGGTCTTAACAGAGGAACTAGATGTAGTTCTTCAGTGTGACACTTAGCATGGAAGATTTGTCTATTGAAATGCAGCTTTCTGAATTCCCTTTGCAGTCAGGAAGCAGGACATTTCTAGGGAGCAATTCATCTCTTCCTGAAGTGGAAGTCTACATTTAGTCAGCAGAATCAGATCTGAGAAATACTGTTTCTGCCAATGGAATATAAAGATAGTCCAAAACATCTAGCACAGATGTAGACAACTGTATTTCAGCAGATGGCTCTTGCCTTTTGACCAAATTTTTCAGCTTTCAGTGAAAGTCAAATGGCAAATATGTTTTTCAGCTGCATTTGAAGCAGGGGCCATCCCTTCTGGTGATAACACTTTTGTTCAAAATTGTAGCACGTGAAAAATAATGAAGAAGGTTCCTGTTTTCTGTGAATCGCTATTTCCTATGAATGTGTTGAAAGCTAGTGCGGTAGATGCAAAAATGGAGGGTGTTGGTTTAAAAACAAACAAAATGTGGTCGCTTCTCCGGACCAAATGCAATGTGACATTGTGCCTAAATTATTCAGTAATGCTGCTCACAATTATCCATCAGTTCTTGGATATAGTATAATGCAGCATTTTGGAAATTTTCTTGCAAAGGTTTTTGAGCATGATGGATTCAGGGTAGGAAGAATCTCAAAATTCTCATGGGGCTGCTGTTTCTCTATTTGGATTGCGTGTGAAGATTAAAATAAACAGATTTCTTCTTCCACTTCCCCTGTGGTCCAGTCATTTGCACTGCTGAATGGTCTCCATTGTCACAAATATGAGTGATAGTTGAGAGTTTTTGCTCCACTTTACAAAATTGGTCTCTGAAGAGAAAACTGTTGCAAAACTCTTTCAGAGACAAAGTTGAACTCCTATCTGCCCAAGAGCAACTTTTAAGATGTGATTACTTTCTTTGAATTCAATGGGACCAGCCACTTGCATAGAAGTTAATCATGTCTATAAGGAAGTGTTTGCAGGATCTTGAGGGTCTTTATTATTAACCAAAGCCCTCTTGAGGATCACTTCTTTGCAAAGGATACTTCTCTAGTAATTACTAGGGGACAGAGTTTATAGTAAACTATTCTGTCTGACTAATACTAGGTGATTTATGTGAGTTCTTAGCATTCACATTTTTCTTGAACTTTGGTGTTAAGTTATTGTTTCTTAACTCTTAATCATCAGACAACCAAATTCTGTCCCGTTATATATGGCTTACATTGATGTAATGGAAATCAGAATTGAACCAAACTTCTGAATTACAGTTTTGCCCCCCGTCTTCATTGATACAATGAAAGTTAAATTCTTCATTCCATTTATTGTCTCTTCATGCAAGCAAGTATTGGGATTCCTTCAAGCTCTGTACATTGTTGTTGGTTCTTCATGTTTCTCTGATACAGGTAGAAAAGCAAAGTGATTATTCCCTCTTGTGAGCAATTTGAGGTTTCAGTTTCTTCTATACTTATTTTCTCCATTCTCTGTGTCATGGTCATTCTTTCCTCTCCACTTAGCTTCTGATCCCTGAAACAAACAAGCCCTCTCTGTCTCTGGATCCTACTCTGGAAGATTTGGCTACTCAGAGTTAAGATGTTTGGCAACAGAGACTTAGGTGTTTGTGGGAAAGAGAAGGGAATTATTGTACAGCTTTAGTTTTATGAAGATATTGTAACAGCATAAAAAAAAGGTGCTTCTTTTGACTCTTTTTTGGAGGAAGAGGTTTGTATCATCAAAAAAAGAGACAGAAATGCAGCAGCAGTGTTTTAAGGGCTTTGTTAATGAAAATAAATTACGTTTGCCAAATCTGAGTAGCTCAATGGTTACTGATAGTTTCCTGTGCTAGTTTTTGATTTTTGATCTCTTTCTCCTGCAACAGTCAAGGATCTGCCCTCCAGATGATGTGAGTGATAGATTGGGTCTAACTTTTGAGAGGATCAAATTCAACATACTGAAAAACAAGATGGTTTTACCAACCCTCTTCAATGTATCTGAAGCTGAAAACTGAGAATCATGGAAAGTTGTAAAGCTAAGGAGAATTCAAAATGTTTGGGAAGAGAGAGAGGGGACAAGGTATATATACTGTGAAATAGCATTGTAAGCACTCCCTGGAAAAAAATATCTCATTTAGGTGTTCTTGCTGACTTGTCTTCTCATTCACTGTCTCATAAAGACTGTTAAGGAGCTTTTCTGTTCACATTTGTTTCAGAAAGGTATATTAGTATGTGTCCAGGTATAAGTTTATGAGCCTTCTTTGAAGTAAAATACAAAGGCTAATGCTTAAGTGCTTTGCTGAGTTGATGTTTCCATATAGGAGATGACTTTTTCCTCCAGCAGCGCAGTATTGCTTTGTAGAGCTTGGTCATGAGCTGCTGCTAGCAGGATGTGAGGTCGCTATCTGTGTTCTAGGGGAAAAAAACCTATCCCAACTGGCATCATGATGCAGAGACATAGGGAAAAGGGTGATGTTTTAAGTACTTGACATAGTTGCTTTTGTTGGAAAGTTTGACTTTGGGTGAATTACTGACTTGCCCTATAAATAAATTTATCCAAACATTTTAAAAATGGAGATGACTTTTTAATTATTTGTGGGCACTTGGATATTTCAGCTATGCTGCTCACGTAGTGTGTATGGTAATGCTATAAAAACGTCTAGTGAGTTAGGGATTGAAATTTCAGTGCAAAGCAGTGAAGTCTCCTGAGTGGCTTTTAAAAATGGGACTTTGGTTAAATAACTGGCTTTTCCAGGAAAAGCATCTCTTGAAACTTTGTGATAACTACTTGAGACTCTGTTTTGGGCTCCATAAAGTTGTACCGCAATAATGGTGCTGTAGCCTCATTTCTATCCAGCTATGTGTGCAAGATGTTAGTCCATCCTCTTGACTGGCCCCAGCCTGCATATGGTGGTACTCCAACATACTATCAAGTGTTAACTCAAGGTAGCAACAGCTGTTAAAAGGAGTCAAGTTGTGCAATTGGCTGAGTGGTTGCTGTTCTCCGTACCTACAAAGTAAGTGGGGAGAGATAGAGGATCTGAAAAAGCACTTCAATGGAGACATTCTTCTGACTGCATGATGAGCTCCCGTGGCCTCCCAGAGAGCACTGGAACTGCTCTTTGGAGAGCTCAGCCCTCATCTGGCCTCAGGTGCTTCTCTGACTTGTAGATATTCTGCCTGGGTAATGGAGACCCTGGTTGGCAAAGAAGAAAGGTTCTTAATTTAAGGTGCCTTCTAAAACTTGCAGAAAGAGCAAAATAGGGAGGATGATCATAGAGGTGAAAAGATTATGAAGGAAGTGAAATTGAAAATGTAAAAACTTTGCATTTCTCCTTTAATTTCTGGTAGAGTGGGAATCTCTGTGAATCTCCTGAATTTACTAATGTGTTGTATTGTTTCTGTTTATCTTCCTTAGCCACTCTCCTCTTTCTGTAAATAAATAAATAGATGAATGAAAACTGTTCTACCCTTACTGTGAAATGTATGAGCGAGAGTCCTAGTCTCCCTGTTACAGTGTCCACATTCACCTGATCACACAGTGTTGGCAGAAGGCTGCTTTTTATTGATGATACAGCCTTGCTGTGGTTTCAGAACATATCTGAGTCCAGTGCTTCTATATGGGAAAGGAGGAGGAGGAGAGCTGCATGAGCCAAGTGACATGAAAATGCAGATAGTTTGAATTTTTAAAGGCATTGTATTGTTAATATGCAAAACCAGAATCACTGATCATCTCTTATGAAGCACTTGTTTATTATTAACGTCATTTTGCATTTTTGCTTGTGGCTCTAAAGTTTTTGTTGTATTTGGGTGTAATCCTGTTTTTAAGTTACTAGTGATAATGCAGAAACCTTGGCAACTTAGTAAGCAACAGTTGTGGCTTTATGCTGGAGGAGGAGAAGAGGGACGCTATCTGGGTTTGATGGGCTAGAATACAGTTGGTTTGTGTGTTTATCACTTCAGTCACAGTGTGATGGCTAATAATGTTGACATTTAAGGTTTGCCCACGCATTGGGCAATTGAGCTTGTGCTCCTAAGCTCATTCCTAGTATGTCTGCTGACATGTGGAATGAGCAGTTTTTTTTCAGGTGTCAAGCTGTATTAAAGCCATCCATACTGTGTTTTAGTTGAGTACCATACCTCAGCTGAGAGGCAGTTGGTAATAGCCTGATTGTCACATTATTTTTCAGTTAGTGTTGGGCCCAGACATAATACAGGGAACTTAAAAATTAAAACTAGTACAGCATGGATCAGAGGTGAAGCCATACATGACAGCAATATGAAATGGTAATTCTAAGAAATGAGAGAGGAAACAAAGATAATCCTCAGATTGTACTTGGAAAGCATTAATAGGCTTCCAGCCTTCAAGGGAAATCTTACTTAAATTTAGAGAAGAAGGCAGAAAAATGACAGAGCAAAGAAACTTTTCTGCAGAAGGTCCTATCTGAATGTTGGTCATTCTGATACCACTTGTCCTTTCACTTGCATAGCCTGTTTGTTTCAAAATCTGTATGCTTACTGTAGCTTGAGGAAATTTGTAAAGACTTGGGATTTCAGTGCCCTATGAAAGAACCACATGTTGAGATTTAGGAAGGGAGTTGAAGGTGCACGAGAGACAAAGTGTTTGACCAGATGAAGGCCTACACTTGACACATCAGTGATGACAGGATACAGCTCCACAGATTTAAAACTACCCAGGAAGACAACTGTGACTTAGACATACATCTTCCTCTGCCACATCTGGAGGAAGGAGAGGCTCACTGCAATGAGTCTGTATCGGGAGGGAGAAAGCTACAGATAGTCATCATTTCCTTTCTGTCATGTGAAATACAAAGCCACAGTCCTGACCAGTGATACCTAGTACTTGCAAGGAAACCTAACTGTACACCTCTGCTAATGCAACTTTGGAAAAGATTTTCCTGAAGGTGTGAAGCTGCTGAATGCAAGGAAGGAGTGGGTTACCACTAGGAAGAGACTGATGTAGTTAAACATATATATGTTGTATGCAAAATTTTTATTAGGTTTTGGAGGACCAAAGCATCTAGATGATCCTTTGCAGCTAACGATGCAAGTGGCTTCTGGTAGGCAGCCCCTTTCAGGATGATTTTGAGACATGACATTCATTCTGCAATTGCAACATGAGTCTTGGATGCTCCCAAGATTTTCCCTGGTAGAATTATGTCTTCTCACCTTCTCCTTGTATCATTCCTAGGTAAAGGGAGAGTAATTAGGAATAGGCTGTGCCTCATTGGTTTTTAAAGGCAGAAGATGTGGGACACTTAACCTTTTCTTTAAAAAAAAACCCAAGCAACTATAAAAAAATTGCAGCAGTCATTTTTGGCTGGGAAACTGCAGAATAAGCACTGCTAATCTTAAAGCATATATATTTTTAATTTGGGATTATAATAGGCTATGAAGGAAGGAGGAAGGAAAAAATGTTAAACCTTAACATGAAGGAATATTTAATTTTATTCAGGAAACATTTTGGCAAAAATCCCCTGGATCTGTACAGAACCTACAGATTTAAGATGTCTTTGCACAGCCAGAGGCTGAGATCATGGCTGTCTAAGTACAGTGGGATATTTTCATATCTGCCAAGTTTAGCCTTAAATATATAAATAAATAAATGAAAAAAGATCATGCTCCATGCTTTGTTCTAACTCTTTAAATGGTTCTCACTGAATATTCTAGGGGATAGTGACCTCCCTTTGAAGATATTGTCCTCCTCAAAATCCTGCATAGAACCAAGAATATACTAGTTTAAATGAAGCCATGAAATGTCTGAAGGTAGTAAAATGACCCTGGTTCAAGAAATGTGCCCTCCAGGAGTGCAGTAAAGTCAGTCTCTGGAAATCTATTAGTTGTGGGCAATTGCAAGTCTGTTACCCAACATTAACCCACAAAAAAGAAAATTAACACAGTTAAAAGTAGCTCTTGCCAGAGACAGATGAACAAATAGGAGCAGAAGCTGAGTGGGAAGCTTCTAGCAGCAGGAGGCGGGGACTGTAAAGATCATCTGTTCAGACATGCTTTTTTACTTCTCCCTATGCAAATCCCCAGGTATCTCTCTCTCTCTCTCCCCCTTTTTTTAAAGCCACAGATGCAAATATACCTAATAGCTGCTGTGAAATCTGTAATAAGGATCAGCTAGCCAGGAGGCAGTTTGCAAGGACCACTATGATTGAGGGTAATGTTTTTACAATGAGGTCATGTCCAAAGGCAGCCTCAGCTGATGGCAAGCTTGAACTTGAGCTATGAATAAGCACCTTGTCTTGATGGTCCCTGTTCCAAAGGACCTGCAATCTAATGTATCTGGCACCCACATACAGGGCTGTATTTGTAAAATTGCTCATTTTTTGGTTTTTTTTGGGTTAGAGTTTTTGTTGTTTGTTTGAAGTCATTCAACTCTTCTTTATCTCCCTCTATTTGCTCATCTCTTCTCTATCTTAGTACTCCAGCAAGCCAACTGTGTGTAAAGTGGTGTGTTTTGTTTTTTTTTTACCTCACAGAAATGCTATCAAGTCCTCTGGAAACAACCATGAGATCAACAGAGGGGAAACAGCAAACAGACAGTGTTTTCTGTTAGGCCTGTATATACTGCAGGAAGTTCTGTCTGCTTGCTCCTGCTTTCTCATTTATTTACAGTTTTCTGATACTATTTCCCATTTCCTCAGAAATGCCCATCTCTGTGATAGGCAGCTTCATCCGTACTCTGCAATAATGTTGCCGTTCAAATGGCAGGGTGGAATGGAGAATGTAGTTGGGAGAAAAATACCCAAATTCAAGTAGGATTTGGCTAGAATGTTTTGCTTCAAGACTTGTAAGTCAAAAAGGCTCAGAAGAAATGTCTTGCCTTGTTCACCTGTGTTCATAGTTGAGGCAAACCATATAGTGTCTTACATGCCATTTCGTGACCTCTGAAGTAATGACTTCTGTTTCCAAATACATATAGACTGTTCAAGCCTTTGCTGGCTAGTCATGACTTGAATGACACCGGTTAGTTCATACAGATTAAGTTGTGAAATAGCTTGTGATTTGTTCTGGTATGGTAAGGTGGTGCCTCTTCTTCACCAAGTTAAGCATCCTATCTCCCTTTACTAAACACAAAACCCAGTATGTTTGGAAGTAATGCTGTTAGACATAAATACATTCTTGTTTTATCATATTATTTTTCTTTCCTGTTTGGAAATACTGTTCTTTAAAGAAACTAAATGTTCAAAGTTCTGATGTGAAAAGTCTCTCTCTTATCAACAAAAACCCAAAAAACAACAAAAAGGGAAAAGATAGTTCCCTCATTAAAACACCTTGCTAGGGGTATTTAAAGACACTGTTTGTTTATCATGAGGGAGTATTGCTATATTTATTTATTATGGGGTTTTGTTTGATCTATGGAGCTTTTTGCTAGTGGTTAAAGTGCTGGGTGGGGAGAGGTTTCAATTTGTCTCTTGAAATACAGGTTGAATTTGTTTCCTTACAATAGAGGCTTTTATACAGATTTATTAAGAATAGGAATCCAGGAAACGATTCCAAACAGAGAATGCTATGACTTTGTTTTAAAGATTCCTTAACTATATTTCTTGCGTTTCATGATGGATTTTTCCTTTTTCATTTTTCCCTCTATGATGATCTTCCAAATTCTCTTGCAGGAATATTTGTGCTTTATGCTTAATTTAGAAGACCTAAATAAGTGCTATAATAATGTATAAACTAATGATTTTCCTTAAATATTTTCTTCTATCCTCCAGATATCTCTGGAGTACCACAGGGTACAGAAAGTTCATTTTGAAATGAGTGCTGGGTTGGACTATATAAACTCCATAACTACTTGGATGTCAGTTGGAGGAAAAATAATGTCAGATCATCACTGGAAACTGCTGGCACAGCTCTGCTTTTCAGTAACTTTTAGTTCTCTTAATCTTTCTAATTTTATTAGAAAATAATAAGAGACATTAAGTAGCTCATCTGTGTTGTATCCTTGCATAAAAAGGAATGCTACACTGGTGCTATTAGAAGTGCTGTTGAATGGTATTTGTAAAACTCCACAAGTTATTACTACAGTCCTGCATAATTTTTTTAATATTTGTCATGAAATGCCAATACACTATTAATTCTTGTTTAGGCTTGTGGGGTTTTTTTGTGGGTTTTGTTGTTGTTTTATTTTTATTTGGTTGATTTGTTTTTTCTAAGTAGCTTTTTGATCTGTAGCTGTCAAGCTTTGTCTCACAAAGCTACACTTGTTTTTATTTAAATGATGACCACACATGATGGGTCTTATCCTATCATGACCTTCAGCTGAGTTCAGGAGCTGTGAGCTTCTTCAGCTATTTCATCAGCTTGGCAAGATTGCTGAAAACTGATATTCTCTCTCACAATTTCCTAAGCCCTGAAGACCACAACAAGGCAATGCTGGACCAACCCAAACATCTCTACTGCTGTAGTTGTACCCGTCTTGCACTCAGAACTTGCTTTCCAGAACATAAATGAATACCATCCTGTCAGCTTGGGGACTTGGTAAGGAGTGGGGTTAGGGACTCAAGAAGGAAAAATAAATGAGTTTTTATGTCTTCTCCATCTCATTCTGCAGACTGAATTAGGGTATTTCTTACACTGGTTTGTTGCATTTGGATAGTAACATTTAAAACCAAATTAAATTTGTGAGTTTGTCAGGTAGAAGAAGATGAGAAGCACCTGCTCCAAAAACACTAGCTGAATTATCCAGGTGTAGCAGATGATACTTAGTAAGAGTTCAAGGATGTACTGAAAGAATGGGGGAAATGGTTATAAGAGTGGAGTGATTTCTATATTTCATAATAATAATAAAAAATTGCTATATTTGCTAAGGTTTAAACTTTTCTGTGCAAAAACTGCTTTTGTCCTTTTTTCCTTACCTCAATATTCCTCAACTTGAATATTGGTATTGGTTAACTGCAGACCAGAACTTCTCTACCTGCCACAAGAGATACCTTTAGTTGTGAGAATCTATAGATTTTTTTTGTATGTTTCCCTTTTTAAAGAAAATTATTTCTACCAGCCTACCAGAACTGATTTACATTGATATTTTTAGATAATAGATTGCTATTTATCTCCATTTTTCAATCTAAATTATAAAGTACAATACTTTGAGTGTAAGTAGGATAAGATTCATTTCTGGAATCAATGTTGTCTTTCCTACCATGTCACAGAATATGATACATGATAGTAAACCACAACCTTATGGAGGGAAAATTGTTAGTTAGAGGTATTGAATTGGTCAGTACAATTGGGCTCTCCTTAACTCTCTAGAGCAACAGATTGATTCTGCTTGGGAAAGGGAGATTGAGATGAACATTCATCCACTGTTCTCAACCTTGCTTGAGCTGTTGAGAGGCCTATTACCAATTTTCCTTATGTAATTTTTAAGGTAATTGGATTGAGTCTGGCATGAGACAATATGCAATTGTTACTGGAAGAAATATGCACTTTTGTGTGAGTTACACTAGTGTGTAATAGTATTTTAAAATGTCTACTGAACATGTATTTTCTGTATTAAACTTCTGTGGCGTTCAAATATCCTCTGTTGTCTTTTCATAGAAATTTCACATTTCAAATACCTTACATGTGTTATGAGAATCCTTTCACCAGAGGATGCAAATTATCTGGGTAATCTTTATTGTGAGCAAGCTTCTTTAGTAGAGTTGGAGCCTACCATATTCTATATTTGACAGTTCTACCTTCACCCTAGTTTGGGAGTCAATTACTGTTTGAAGCTTGGCTTTTGAGTTTTCCCAAACTTTTTTTTTTTTTCTTTATCTGAGAAAGGGGTTTTTGCCTCCAATATTGGATCGTTTATCTTACAGTAGCTTCAACAGACATTTTGTATCAAGGTTACTGACCTCTCCTGCATCAGTCTTAGTGACAGACAGGGAGTATAAACAACCCCTTCCCCTTGGAAAACCCTTTGGATCACCTTGGGGTAAAAGGGAAGGGAAGGATTTTTGGGGGGCAGGATTGTTTGGCTTTAAATAAAATGGATGTTTATGACATGTCTTCTGTTGTGTTTACTGGAACTATCTCCTAGCACTAGGATCCGCTGGAGGAAGACTAACTGATTAAAGCACAGAGCCATAGTAGCTTTAGGGGGAGAGACAGCCGGTATTGGTTTTGTTCCTTTCATGCTTTCATATGTATGTAGGGATCAAAAAGGTAAGTTCTGTCAGTGGTTCACGTCAGGACAGCACTAGAAAGGGGAAGACTAGATGCTTCTCAACTTACACTATTTAGGTGTTTCTTATATCCTAAGAAGAGACCAGAGATATACTGAGAAATGTTACCTGGTGTTTCCTGGCAGACTCCCTAGTGCTAAATTGGAGGGCCAGCTTCCATCATGTTCCAACAAAAAGAAAGCCGAGAGCAAAGTTTCTAGTAAATTTGTTAAAGGGAAATATTTTCACTGCTTTTTGCTGGCAGGATGACGCACTTGTCTGTAATTTTTAGGTTGAAGTCAGAGCACACTCTCTCAGCATCCTTTACAAATGATCCCTTCACCTATAGCAATCTGCTCCATTGAAGTAGTTCCATTCTGGCTTTTTTGTTGTTGTTGTTGGAAATGTAAACAATTTGTCAATGGAAGCTTTTGGGATATTGCTAGTAGTGAAGTGCTAGGATGGGATTTGGGGATTTGATACCGTCCAGCCATCTTTCATTTACTGATGGCTTTCTATAGTGAAGCTCTTCTTGAAGATCACTTTCCTTTCAGGCTTGCACAATTCAGAATGAATGCTTATTACAATAACTTAATAAAAACCTCCCAGCTAGAGAAGCCTCTCTCATGGGCTGCTAACAGTCCTTATACAATTTTTTTTCACTAATACTTTTAAAAATCCTTGTTACTTGCAAAGGTTTTCTGTCTTAATTTAGTTTCTACTAGGGCACAGACATCAGCTACAGTTAGGTGAGAGGTTCTGTGTGGTGTGAAATATGAAAGAAACTTGATATCAAGGAACAAATGGGATCTCCAATTTCACTGAGGTCAGGTGATCACACAGCAAACAGTTATCTCTATCTTGGAGTCTGCTCATGCCACTGCATAAAGCACTACTGTATGTGCTGAAGACAAGTTGTCACTTCTAGGGGCTTTGCTTTCAGCAAAGTCTGATATGTAGAGCCCTCTTACACTTCTTGAGGTTTTTGTTTTTCTAAAAACTCCCTGTTCTGCAGTAACGTCTAAAGGCTGCTCACTAATCCTGCAGGAAGTGTATGGTTCCTAGGCTTTTAACTTACTTTACCCAGTGGACTATTTTTCTTTCAGTCATTAGTAAAATGGCTTAGTTGCCTGCAGAGATCCCAAACTGTGCCTCCATTTGCCAAAAGATGGAAGTGGACACCTTTCCCAAATCTTCTTGGGACCCCACAGTCTTTGCTGTAAGACATAGCCCTGGTAAGTGTCATTGTCCTAAGTGCTGTACAAACAGAAGTCACATAACAGTTCCTTCTTCAAAGAGTTTGCAGATCAAAAAAAGAAACCTGATAATAAATTGACATTTTAGTTAAAGCTAGATTCTGAATATACCAAAGCCTTTCTGAAAGTGCACAGTGGCTTAATAGTTTTGAGAAGAATGCAACAGAATATCCACTATGAGTTGGTTCTTTCTTAGGACTGGCTGTGGATTTGTTCCACTCTATGCTAAGCAGAAACTCTGTGGTTTAATCCTGAACTTGGAAGACTTTTCAGCATTTGAGATGCTGAGATTTATGTTCTGCTTCCATCTTCAGGTAGGAATTTCCACCAGTTCTTCAGCATGGCATAAACTCTCACAGGGCAATATCACCACCAGTGATATTAAGGGATCTCTCTTGTACAAAAGGTAGATGTAGATTTCTGTTCTCTTTCTCTCCCGAGATGAAGTGGTTTCAAGTGACATTTAACCAAGTGATGTCTTTTATTGAGTTTAAACACCTTTGCAAGTAATAACAACCTTCTGCACTGGCTGGGGAGAGGTGCTGAAATTCAGGTTCCCTGAAATTCCGAAAGTACTTAAGCCTTACTTTTGATCCTGCTCCTTCCAAGTCCAGCATGCTGCCTTCAGCAGCACTTTTGAGATCCCTGACAACAAAGTCTTTCTGTTTTTTATTTCCTCCTGAAGTTTTGGCTGACTTGTCTTTTACATACTGGAATCAAAGCTTTTTTGTCTCTTTTATACCCCTCTGTCCCGTGGCTGCATTTTTGAGAGGTTTGCTCCAAACATTAAATTATCCCTTCTTCCTTTTTTTGCCTATGAAATGAAAGTATAGTCAGTCAAGATTTTGAAGTGTAGGTCTTTTTCTTTTATCTCTATGATTAGTAGGTATGGGTTTTTTTTTTTTAAAGATTCTTTCTTTATGCCCATTTGCTCAAACACTCATCAATCAAAGACTAGTGAAGTTGTTAACAAAGAAGTTATTAACAAAGAGGGAAACCTGTGGTGCCCACCAATATGAGTGGCTGGTTTGTGGTATGCTGCACATAGCCAGGGCCATGAGGTGTTTTGCGGTGCTTCATATGACACTGGATTGCTTGAAGCCCGACTGCTGGAAGGAGCAGTAGTATAGATCCTCCTTCTGTGGTGCATATGGCAGTGAAAGGAGAAGAGATGGCATGGGAAAGAAATTAGTGTTAGGTGGGGAGTAGCAGAAATAATGGTCTATTTGTGAGGAGTATATTGCTAGAAAGGCTGACTGGGATGTCTGGGGCTGAGATGGGGCACATTTGGCTGACTTGAGTTGGGAGATTAAATAGTGACAGATGGTTCACATGGGTTTCTAATGCAGGAGAAAGTATGAAGCACGTCTGTGTTTGTGTGAGAGAGTGCCAGAGCTTGGAGGATTGATTAAGTGCAAGAAGCTTAACATGTGAGCACAGTGTTTGTGTGCAAGCATGCAAAAGCAGGAATGTTGGTGTCAAAGAACGTGCGTGTGAAAGAACTTGTCTAGCTGGTGTATATGCATACGGAAGGGATGTTCTCATGTTGATGTTGTATTAAGAGAGGACCTGAACATATTTGTGTAGACGGGTAAGTTTTGTTGTGAAATTATTATTATTTTCTTAAAATTTAAATCTTGCCTCACTATAAAACCATAAATGCAGCAAAGATATATTTCCCTGCTGAAATGTTCTTTCCTGCAAATATTATAAGCTCTCAAAACCTCATTATTTTTAATAAGGCATTCTGTCATAGGACATAAATTTATCTTCTGAGGTTTTGAAGTGTGATGAAGCCAAGTTTTGCAGTCTGTACCGAAGTCATAACATATAGAAAGCACTTAATTTGTGGACAATTACAACATACTTTGGATTATGTTATGGCCAAAAGCTGTGACTTAATTTACCCCAAAAGTATCGTAATCACATTAAAATGCACTTCCGGAACTCTCTTACATGGGCTCTTTTAAAATTTTATTTTATTTTTCTTTTCCCCAATAAGAAAACAGTCAGCTCTGTGCATTTAATGGGCATGATGGACAAGAATCTGATATTGCTGATAGTGTCAGGAAACTTTGGTTCTACCTGTAATTTTCCAGTCCTGTTATAAAGTATAGACAAGTACAGCAGTTTTTAATTTACCTAGATTACTTAATGAATAAATAAAAATCAAACCAATAATACTATTGCTTAAAAAATCATTGTGGAGAATGATCAGGATTGGACCAAAGTTTTGTGATTGCCTCATGGCTGTGTTATTCAATCAGAATACTTTAGAAGAGCAAAATCAAATATATCAAATTTGGAAAAAATTTTGCTATGATCTTTATTATGTATTTTATTGTCCTTTTCAGACTTGTTGTGTTATTTCTCCTGATTCACGGTCAGTGTGTTGAACATATTCTGTGAAATCTATGCAGTCACTAAATCTTCTAAGTATAATACGACCTGTCCTTCAGAAACTGTTTTGTTTTTGTTTTGTTTTCTTTTTTTCTGTGGTTTGGGTTAGGGCTTTGTTTTTTTTGTTGTTTTTCTTTTTTTATTATAGGACAGCCTTTGGTGAATTTGCTCTTCTACAGTCCAAGCTCACTAGAACAAACAAGAAATTTATGAAGAATTAAAGCTCCATCCTAGTAGTAAGAGTCTTGTTGCAGACATTAGTCTATGAGCGGTTGGTTGGGAGTAGGAAACTGAACATTTTTTAAGGATGGCCTCACTTTGGCTCTCAGCTTACTGAACACGTTGTAAACTTCTTCATTCTAATATATATAAAAATAGCATGCCAAGAACAGCCAGAGGGAGAGGTGTTGAGCATGAAGTTAGGCTATTCTTTTTTTAACTTATTAGCTAGTCTGACACGTTAGGATGATGTGTTCTGCCGCAGTCATACTGCTCCCCCATCAGCTTTATCCTGCTAAGCAGGGAAAACTGTTTAGTGGGAAACTGACAGGTTGGAGTTGGATGCTATGGAGAAGTCATCTGGGGGGCTCTGTGAGTTCTGCTCCATTCCATAGGAGTGCCCTTGCACACTACCAGGAGCAGTAAGCTACTGAAAAAATTGCATTGTAGTTGGGAGGTAGGAGGAAAGGCCTCAGGGATGAAGGAGTTGATGCTGGACAGCTGGTGTAATCCCACTGTCTCGTGTCATCTTGGATTCTCCCAAAGGTCAATTGGCCATTATGGAATGGGTAGGAGTGTTTTCACAGTGTGTTCTCAAACCCAACCTGATTTTAGAAGTGCTATCACCACAGAAAGTAACTCCATATGCACAAAACACGTTTATGTGTGAGTGGGGAGCACATGAACTCAATGGCAACTATAGTGGCACAATGACTACTGTAATTGATGAAGACTAAAAGGGATGTTTATAAATGGTTTCAAAATGATTCTGGTCTTCCACTTCTATCTAGGAAGTGAAGGAGTCTTCTTGTTTACTGCTCTCCAAACTGACTTGCTATTAGCAAGCTCTCTGATAGCAACTGGCTTCTTCCTGTGTCCCCAGGCTCAAAAGACGTAGTCTCCAAAGAGCAATGAAAGTGAGCTGTAGAATTTTTTTCTTTTACTTTGGTGGGTGCTTAAGCTCATCTGTTTAGATGTGGATTTTTGTGGTTTTTTTTTTCAAAT
>WBNH01010548.1:125804-153009 GCA_013401255.1 Urocolius indicus | reverse complement strand
AACTGTTTCAGTGTTTCAGTGACTATGAGGGGGAGGGAGCTCTGGCCCAGGCTGCCCGGGGAGGGTGTGGAGTCTTCTTTCCTTGTAGGTCTTCAAGATCCACCTGGACACATTCCTGTGTGACCTGATCTAGGTGAACCTGCTTCTGTAGGGGGGTTGGACTGGATGAGCTCTAAAGGTCACTTCCAACCCTACCATTCTATGATTCTATCATTCCATGAAAGAGAAAGATATGACTTCTTGTGGTTTCTGTGTCTTTCTGGATGACAAATCAGGATGGAAACTCCTCATTTTGGAAACAAAAAAAAAGAAGTGATGCCTCTAGCAGCTTGATATTGTGACACCTGGATTTGGACAGATCTTTCTGGGTCAAGATTTCCACAGCTATCTGAAATGACTGTGAGGGAATGGAAGCAAGGCAACGTAAGGTTTGAAGTGTCAGGCATCAAGACTGGTATAAATGTTTAATCACACTGCAGGTAAAGCTGATATCCAGGTAACAAATAAATCTGATGAGAAATAAAAAGATTGTCAGGTACTGGAAGAGCTCTACTTGTACAGGACACAATGGGTCTGATTGTAACATTTGAGATCATCAAGTCCTGCAGAAGCACAACGAGAATGTGAGTTGTAAAGATGAAAACGTGTTCCCTGAGTTTTTCCTAGCTGACTTCACCCTGCCATTGAATATGTCATCATGATATATTTCACGATTTATCTGTGTTCTCTCAAATGAGGATTGTCTGCAGAAACCTCTAAGAGATTAATCTTTTTCTAAAGAAGCACAGAAAGAAAAGGGAATTTGGAGCATAAGTTCAATTTCTTATGGATTTCCACCCAACTAGTGAAGTTATGTGGAAAATGATAACCTGAACTGGAGGGTCAACAGTGACTAAACATTGTGATAACACTTATTAACATGAGTCAAGGCCAGTAGCACAATGAGATAACCTTATACTAAAGAGAGCTCTGCTTTATATTAAGCTTGACCAATACAGCTTCCATAATCAATTTTTTTTTCCCTTCATGTGAGTTTGCCTGAAGAGATGAAATATGAAATAAGTGACTGGTCTTTTTCTCTGGTGACCTCAGGGGATTGTGAAAAAGAGGTCACCAAAATAAGGGTGATGGTGATTTGTCAGGAAATGGTACGTGCTGGGATGAAATTCTTTGCTCATTGCTGGAGTTGTAAAGACAACCATGAGGTTGGGACAGCATTTTTGGATGACTAGGGGAATGCAGCCACCCTCCATCTAAACAGGTTCCTAGCACAGAGATAGCTTCTGGTGTGCCAGTTGCCCTTATTGCCCAGGAATTTTTCCAGGTACATTGAATATTTGAATGCAGAGAGAGTCTCCCCAGGAAAAAAAAAAAACACAACCCATGTTGCATCTGCAGCTTCTATCTCTGCAAGTTGATGGGAATTTCTGCCTTTGCTTTGCTGGTTGCAACAGTCTGCAAGGAGTCTTAATTCAGAAAAGCAGGTGTTTGTGTGCATTGCCCATACAGATGAAATCTCTTAAGTTTTATCTGACTTTCTTTCACCCATTAATCAAAGAATCACAGGATCTCAAGGGCTGGAAGGGACCTTGAAAGCTCATCCAGTGCAATCCCCCTGCCAGAGCAGCAGCACCTAGAGTAGGGCACACAGGAACTCACCTAGCTGGGTTGGGATGTCTCCAGAGAAGGAGCCTCCACAGCCCATCTGGGCAGCCCCTGCCAGGGCTCCCTCACCTCAACAGGGAAAAAGTTTGTCCTTGTGTTTCCTTGGAATCTCTTCTGTTGCAGCTTGTCCCCGTCGCCCCTTGTCCTATCATTGGCCATCCCTGAGCACAGCCTGGCTCCAGCCTCCTCACACCCACCCTTGATGGATTTGTGACATGAATGAGCTCACCCCTCAGGCTCCTCTTCTCCAAGCTGAAGAGCCCCAGCTCCCTCAGCCTTTCATCACAAGGGAGATGCTCCACTCCTTTAATCATCTTTGATCTTGCACTGAATGGAACCTTGAATTAGTTTTTTCCCCCCTACAAAAGCTGCCAGTGAAAAAAAATGGAGGTTTCAGACTGAGGATGATGAGCACAAAGGGCACTTGCAGCCATGTCTCTTATTTTACCTTCACCAATGTATGACAATAAAGCCTCAAATCCTGATCCTATGCTGAGGTTGAGTGGGACTTTAATTATTTCAGTGAATCTGGTAGGGATAAAAAGTGCCATTCTATGGATCACTGTACAAAGTAAAAATAGAGAGCAGGTATTTCTGTCCCAGGGCAGGGATATTGAAGACACCTTCAGAAATAGGTACCTAACACTGTTAGAGTCCCAGGCTGCAGTTTTCATCCTGACAGAGCCTGGTAGTGGCAGCTATGACACACACACACACACAATAGGTTGCAAGACCTCCCTCTGAAAATAGATGCTGAGGTATAACAGGCTGCACTAGTAACCCCCTCAAGTTAACGAGGGAGATTCGTTCAGAGTGTGTAATGTTTCTTGTTCTATGATTAAAGGAATGATTTGGCAGTAAATGTGCTATGAATGAGCTGACAAGACTCTATGCACCAGCCAGCAAATGACTGCAACACGCTGTTTTTATTAGAGCATGTGTCAGCAATGAATGTTTATTTAGAGGTGGAATCCCAAGAGAGATGCAATGCACCTAAAGGTCATCGACTCTTGAAGTTTTCATACTGAGCTCTCTTTCTTTCCTGGAACAGGTGAGTAACCTCTCTGTTTCACCCTTCCTCCCAAATTCCCTTGAAAGGTATTTGTTTCTCCTCTTGCTGTCCATGTTGGTACACAGAAGAGTGGTGGTGGGGTTTGCTTTGGGTTTTTTTTCTACACAGCTTTGAAGAAGCAGCCTTTGGGAATACAAACAGCAAGAGAACAAGAGAGGTACCAAGGCTGATAGTAATTTTCTGGGCCTCGTCACCTTCTCAGATACATGATTTGTCACCAGTGTGTAAACCTTTGCCCTAGTCCTTTCCTCTGCACTAAGGCAGAATCAAGGATACCTACACTCTGGAGCATGTTTGCCTCAGGTCTTCTAATAAACAATCAAGAAGTTTTCACAGCCTTTCCAGACAACATTCACTCTTCACTTTCTTTTACAGCATTTAATTTCTCTTCTTTGCTGGAAGTTGAGCAGATTTCTTGTTATTCTAGTCACCAAGGGCACAGAACTATTGATCTTCATACTCTCCCTCTCCTTTGTTGGAAGAACATGTACCTGGCTTCCTTTAGGTTTCTCCTTCCCAGGCTGAACAAATCCAACCACTTGGCTTTTTCTTCACTTCTTGTTTTCACTTCCTCTTCTCATTTTCACTGTTATTCTCCAGGGGTTTTTCTGTGTGTGTGGACTGTGTCTTTTCTTTTTTTTTCAGGCACTGTTGAAATTAATCAGATTATTGAAGTCTGTGGCTTTCTGTTATCCAGTGAAAGAAGGCAAAAAAGGATGCTGACCTCCAGAGAATCCTGAAGCTTAACTCCTAGAAATCACCCTTAAGGAAAGAGCAGATAATTTCATCTCATTGGCCTAACTGCTCCTTTATCTATTTGCTCAGACTGCTGAAAAGCCTGAAAAATGATCAAAGCTTCTTAGTAGGGATTGAGACCATGGAGAAATGAATCCCCAAACTCACTAGAAATCCACTTGTCCCATCCCTTCCACCCAGTAGTCTTGGGTAAATTATTTGCCCTTCTCCAGTCAGGAATTTGAGCAAAGCTGGGAGGTGGACAGACTCCTCCACTCCAGGGATAGACAGTACCCAGTGTCCAGCACAATGGTCTTGCCCTCCCAGTGCCCTCTGTGTTCAGTGAGTGGGATGGAAATTCTCATCCTCCTTGTCCTTAATCATAGAATCAAAGAATGGTAGAGGTTGGAAGGGACCTTTAGAGCTCATGCAGTCCAACCCCCCTGCACAAGCAGGTTCTGCCTCGATCAGGTCACACAGGAATGTGTCCAGCTGGATCTTGAAGAGCTCCAAGGAAGGAGCCTCCACACCCTCCCTGGGCAGCCTGGGCCAGGGCTCCCTCATCTCACACTGAAATAGTTTCTCCTTGTATTTAAATGGAACTTTTTGTGTTCCAGCTTCATCCCATCACCCCTTGTCCTGTCACTGGATGGAACAGAAAAAAAAGTTCTGCCCCAACCTCCTGACACCCATCCTTTAGATATTTGTAACTATTAATGAGATCTCCCTCAGTCTTCTCTTTTTCACAAGTCCTTCAAGATCACTGTGTAGAGACTTTTTGGCCTCAATAAAGATCATCTTTGCTAAGGGAGATGCAGAATTTACCAAGTCACTGGCCCATGGTCTTAGACTGCCTGGAGGTGGGTCTCATGTGAAATAGAGGAGTCATCAGGGCCATCAGGCAAATTAACACAAGGAATTATTCTGCATTTTAATGATCAGATCAATAGCTGCACTGAGACACGAGTATTGGTCTTCATAACAGCAGTTTAAAGCTTAAGGTTCCCTACTTGGAGATGGCAAACTTCAGTTGGAAGGTAGAGTTACTTGGCACTCCAGCCCAGGTCCATTTCTGTTTCTAGACCACAGAGGCAGTCTACAACTCATGGAAGAAAAAAATCATTGTCTTGCCTATTTGAAGAACAGTAAGTCCAGTGTGGGCTCCCCAGCTCAAGAGGGACAGGAAAGTGCTGGAGAGAGGCCAGTGCAGGGCTGCCAAGATGATCAAGGGACTGGAGCATCTTCCTTCTGAGGAAAGGCTGTGGGACCTGGGGCTGTTTAGTCTGGAGACTGAGAGGGGATCTCATTAATAGTTACAAATATCTCACTGGTGGGTGTCAGGAGGCTGGGGCAGCACTTTTATTGTATCAAGCAACAGGACAAGGGGTGATAGGATGAAGCTGGAACACAAAAAGTTCCATTTAAGCAGAAGAAAAAAACTCTTTCAGTGCTGAGGTGAGGGAGCCCTGGCCCAGGCTGCCCAGGGAGGGTGTGGATGCTCCTTCTCAAGAGGTTTCCCAACCCACCTGGACATGTTACTGTGTGACTTGATCTAGGTGGGACCTGCTTCAGCAGTGGGGTTGGACTAGATGATCTCTAGGGGTTCCTTCCAACCCCACCATTCTGTGATTCTGTGAAATTCCAAATGCAACATCCTGCCATTGCCAGAACCAGAACCAGAAACACACAAATTCATTGACCCAGCGCTAACAGAAGTGTTGTCTGACAGTGAGCTCAGGCAAGCTGTATGGCAGGGTAATAAAGGTTTTCCTTAGCAATTCAGGTTTAGAACAAGACCTTAGGGGGACAGAAGAAAATTTTGAAGACAAAAATAGAAGACTTCGTTTTTCAAGAGAAGCATATTTTCTAGAGCGTTCTGTTTAGTGCTGCCTTTGAGACAGAACAGAGGAGGATGTGACCACACAGTTGATGGTCAAAGCCCTGAATGCCTTTTGCAGGTTGCTGCTTCAATCCAACCCCTTGTTCTCAGTGTCTTTTGTGAGTTATAACAACTTATGTAAGAGGAGGCTGGTTTGAGGAGAGAGGTTTTCAAATACAGCCTCTACCCTCAGGAAGAAAAAAAAGAAACAACAAAAAACTTGTCAGAAAAATCTGACTATGGATGGCATGAAGCTTTTTCTCAGTAATCTGGAAAAAAAAACTAAAACAAAAAAAATCCAGTTGTCCCAGGTGTTTTAAGGCATCAATCTAATCCTGAGTGTCATCGGGAGGCACATACAGGTTAACCAGGGGTTCAGGCCCGGCCAACATGGCTTTGTGAAAGGCAGGTCCTGTTTGACTAATCTCATCTCTTTCTATGATGAGATGACCTGCTTAGTAGATGAGGAAAAGGCTGTGGATATGTGTTCCTGGACTTCAGTAAGGTCTTTGACACAGTCTCTCACAGCATCCTGCTGGAGAAACTGGCTGCCCATGGCTTGGATGGACCTACTGTGAGAGGGGTGGAAAACTGGCTGGATGGCCAAGCCCTGATAGTTGTAGTGAATGGAGTTAAATCCAGCTGGTGGCTGGTCACCAGTGTGTTCCCCAGGGCTCAGTGCTGGGCCTGTTCTATTTAACACGTTTATCAATAATTTGGATGAGGAGATGGAGTGCACTCTCAGTAAGTTTGCAGATGACATAAAGTATTGAAAGTTGCCACAGGGGAGGTTTACATTAGACATTAGGAAGATCTTTTTCACCAAGAGGTTTATCAAGCATTGGATCAGGCTGCCCAGGGAAGTGAGTCCCCATCCCTAGAGACAGTCAAAAGATGCATAAATGAGGTGCTAAGGGACATGGCTTGGTTTAGTTTAGTGGCAACCCAAGTGAAGTGACTGATTGGACTCAGATACTCAGATGCCAACACTGAGCATCATTAAGGAATTTCCTTCACCAGGTAAGTTTTTTTTCTCTGATTTCCTCCAACTTGAGAGGAGATTTCTCCCTAATAAGTCCCTCACAGTTGTGTGCCATAAACCAGGTAAAGCCAGACAAGCCTTCAGGTATGCCAAGTAGGAATAGCTGCTCTGTGAAGCTGACTGCACAAGCAGCAAACCACAACGGTGATGTAGTGTGCCAAAGTCTGAGATATTATTATTCTTTTAATTAAATTCAAGCCTGCTCTGCAGATACTATTTACTTTCTCTGATTACTGTACACAGACTTGTGTCTAAGGCATTAGGAAGTACTAAGTGGGGATGGTTACCAGCACAGCTATTGAAGCCAACAGGGAACATCTGGATCATTAAAGATTTAGGGAGATAAAGATTATGAAAAGTGACAGAGTTGGAAGATAACTCTCCATCCCAAATTCAGAGAAGACAACTCTTAGTTCACTGCAAGGATAAATGAAGATGTAGGGAGATGATTTAACCCTTTAGATGATGTGAGAAAGGCAGAACTGTGAATTAGCCAGTCCTGCTCCCTGTTTTTCAAACAACTGGGCAGTAGGATGCCCTTTGGGGCTCTAAAACTATAAAATATAATCATATCAGCTGTGCATTAGGACTGGTGCACAAAGCAGGGGCTGTGAGAAATGATGCACACTTTCTAGTAGAAGGAGAGTAGGTTACAACGGCAATAAAGGAAACCCAAAAGGAATGCATGCAGGGATCCCAGGACAAGGTTACATCTGAACATAATAAAATGTACCAAGGATCATCAGACTTGATCCTCACCTTGTCCTGGAGATTGACTTCCCAGCTCATTGGATCTGTCTCATTCCCATAAACTTGATTGGTGGTCTGTCCTGCTTATTCTGCTCAGGGATGGGGTAGGTGGAGCTGCTGCCTGGCCATTCATGTCACAGAGAACAGTTGCCAGCTCCCCGTACCTTAGGGAGTGGCTGATCCTTGCTGCTCCCTGACATCCCTGTGGAGTGAGTTGCTGAGGGATGGCAAGAAGGAAGCCACAGATGCAACAAAAAAATCTCATTTAATCAGCCACTAAGAGTCAGATAAGAATTTAAGCCAAGATGCATGGCTGAAACAGCAGAGCTTGCACTGTTCCTGGAAGAAATACAGTTGGATCATTTAACAGGCTTCTGCATCTCAGTGATAGATGCCCAGAGGAAGATAGCAGGAGCTGCTGCCTTCTTACAGGAAAACCCATCATCCATAGCCTTGTGCACAGAGGTTTCACAGCCCTCTCTTTCTCCTGCCCACAGGGTAGGACCTCCTTCACTGGTTATTCCTTGCCCATGAACTCACCCAGCTGGGTTTGAAATGTGTCCAGAGAAGGAGACTCCACAGCCCATCTGGGCAGCCCCTGTCAGTGCTCCCTCATCTCAACAGGGAACAAATTCTTCCTTATGTTTCTTTGGAACATCTTCTGTTGCAGCTTGTCTCTATTGCCCCTTGTCCTATCATTGGCCATCCCTGAGCCCAGCCTGGCTCCAGCCTCCTCACACCCACCCTTCATAGATTTGTAAACATGAATGAGATCACCCCTCAGTCTCCTCCAAGCTGAAGAGCCCCTAGAGCTCATCAGCACATACCAGTAAGGGAAGCTTGATCATCAATGACACCCAATATTTGTTCCTGCATTCCTGTTTCTTACTCTTCTTCATTCCTTATTGCTTACTCTCAGAGGCATCTTCAAGGCTTGTCCTATCCAGTGCTACTAAAAGGAAAAGCCTTCCCACCAGCACATCCCCTTCTCTCCACAGAACACTCACGAGAGACTGTGGAGCTATAAAAGTCCAGAAGTTCTGGAAGTTCTACAAGTGGGAGTAAAGATAAAAGAGAAAACAAAACCTGGATATTTTAAGGAGTAACCAAAAAGATATCTTTCTAACAAGCAGGTTGTATCTGCACCTGTCCTGTTGCTTCATTAACTCTGAATAAGAAGCAAAGTGTATGTGATATACATCTGTCATAATCTGACTGTAAAGCCCTGGAGTGCTTCTCTTGATCTTTAATGGCATTGCCAACAAAATCCCTTCCCTGAAACAAAAGTTGTATTTCAGCTCAGGATGTCATTTTCTTTTTGGGGAACTTAGACTGTGTGATGAACTTCTACTGGGAATCTAGAAACAACCTAGAAGTGAAGCCAAAAAGGTTGCTGTTTAGGGAACACCTCCCACTGACCTCAAAATCAATAACACCAAGAAAAACACGATTGAAGTCAAGCACTTCTGCCCCCTTATGGAGCATGGACACTGTTATTATAACTAAAGGCTAAGTCTTAAGCTTTCCAACAAACACATAATAAATCAATGTCTTTTCCCTTCTTTTAATTTCACACACAAGATTTATGAACCTGTATATTTAGACTGTTTATTTAGAGCTCTGGCGTGCAGGCTACTCTTGGCACAATAAAAAAGTTTTCTCTGAATCTATGCTCAGATGCTCTTTTGATTTGGCTTTATTTTAGTGATTTAAATGAAAGAATCCATCACTGCCTTCCAAAGATCAGCCCAAAGTTAGCAAGGGCAAAGGCATGTTTTGTGTCAGTCTCCTTTCCATTGTAGCAGCGTGTTTGAACTACACTCAATTCCTTGAATGACAGAGTCTCTCCTTTCTTTGTAACATCCCTTTGGTTCCTTCATTAAAAATCAACCTTTTGTTGGTCTTCTGCATCCCCCTTGCTGCCCTGTGATCTTATTTCTTCTTTTCTGCACAGAATTCTTGGCTTGTACCCAGGTGCCACCTTGGAGCTGAACTAGGGGAGAAGACAGTTGTGCTCTTCAAATCCTCCCACCAAAGAATATCCTTTGGCTTGAGTCACCAAAATGAGAATAAAGACAGGTGTGTGTACAGCTGTTGAATTCTTTTTGAATTGCTGCCTTTTAAAGAATCATAGAATGGTAGGGTTGGAAGGGATCTTTAGAGATCATCAAGTCCAACTTCCCTGGAGAAGCAGGTTCATCTAGATCAGGTTACACAGGAACATGTCCAGGCGAGTCTTGAAGACCTCCAAGGAAGGGGACTCCACAGCCCCTCTGGGCAGCCTGGGCCAGGGCTCCCTCACCCTCACAGTGAAATAGTTTTTTTCTTATATTTAAGTGGAACTTGTTGTGTTCCAGCTTCATCCCATCACTCCTTGTCCTGTTGCTGGATGCCATAGAACAAAGTGCTGCCCCAATCTCCTGACACCAACCAGTGAAATATTTGTAAGTATGAATGAGCTCCCCCCTCAGTCTCCTCTTCTCCAGACTAAACAGCCCCAGTTCCCGCAGCCTTTCCCTGTATGAAAGATGATCCAGTCCCCTGATCATCTTGGTGGCCCTGCACTGGCCTCTCTCCAGCAGTTCTCTGTCCCTCTTGAGCTGAGAAGCCCAGCACTGACACAGCACTGCAGATGAGGCCTCACTAGGGCAGAGTAGAGGGGAGGAAGAATATCCCTTGCCCTGCTGGCCACACTCTTCTTGATGCATCCCAGGATGCCATTGGCTTTTTGGCCCACGAGGGCACATTGCTGGCTCATGGTCAGTTTATTATCAATCAGGACTCTCAGGTCTCTCTCTGCAGAGCTGCTCTCCAGCAGGTCAGTCCCCAGCCTGTGCTGGTGCATGGGGTTGTTCCTCCCCAGCTGCAGGACTTGTTGAACCTTATGAGGTTTGTCTCTGCCCAACTTTAAACTTTCCCTTTATACTACTGAATCTCTCTCACAGCAGCTCATAGCCTTTTGCATATCAGGAATATTCCTTGCTTACATACACCAAGGACTGTTTTCTCTTATCACTATGGGAAAAGAATGGAGTTCTGATGGTTTTCTCTTCAACATTTCTTTTTCTCCAAAAAAGACCTGATGTTCTGCAATTTTTATCACTCTGACTGTTCAGTGGATCACTTCCTTCCACACAACACGGCCCATGTGCTCAGAGAATTCAATATCACTGACTTCAATATCACTTGAGTGTGGGTGTCTCAAAAACATTAATCACATGTAAATAGTTGGGTTGACTATTTGGTGGGCAGCAGGATGAGCATGAGCCAGCAATGTGCCCCCGTGGCCAAGAAAGCCAATGTCATCCTGGGATGTATTTCGGGAAGGCAATGAGCAGGTTATATATGGTTCTAGATGAGATGTTTAACCTTGTATTTCAATCCCTTAGTAAACCGAGAAAGGAGTTGAGTAAATTATCCCTTACAAGAACAAGAGCGCAGTGGCATTGCTGAGTAAGCTCTCCCGGCTGATTCTGAACATTTCCTTTGGATACATCCTGTGAGTGAGCATGTAAATTGTTCAGTGCAAGTACAGCAGCTTAGCCTTGTACTGAAAAAAAACTTCTTGTTCTCCTGAAATGTTTAGTCAGAGAAACTGGAAAAGGAAAGGACAGCTCAACAAGGACATGATGTCCTCACTTCTTTCTTGACAAACATCCTTTGATTGCAACTGTGCTTGCTCAGTTTTAGTCCAGCAGGTAGAAATACAAAATACAAACAAAAGATTTTTCTCCTCGCTTATGCAGACCTAGCCTGGGCATTCATGGCTTTGCTTAGATTCACCTTTGCTCATTTTTGATCTGACAACGGTGTTTGAACTAAAATCGGAACCACCTTGAGCTCCCAACTGTCTCCATGAAGCAACAGAGTTGCCTTCAGGGCATGACTCAGTTCACTTAACCTCACAGACACCTCCTCCACCTAAAGTAGAATCAGTAGAATCTTGTCTTCCTAGAACCAACAATAGACCTCAAAATCTCACTCATGACTTGTCTAAGATAGGTTTGTACCATGCAACAGAAAATAAATGCAGAGGTGCTGAGCTCTCAGAGACACAGATCAGTAAATGCACCATTAAGAAGACATGAAGGTGACACAACTGAACTCAATGTACCCAGAATCTTTCTGGGCAAATAAAACCCATTCTGTACTATGGCTGTGCCATATCTGTTGATATCTTTCAATTTGTTAATAATCCTACCTGAAAGTAAGGTCTCTCATTCCCATTATCAGGATTAGGACACTGTCCCAGACACTTCCACCTTAATTCTGAAGACTTCTCAGACTAAGCTTATCCCTGTTCAATGTATTCCAATTTATTCTTTCATCAATGTTCCTCCTCTGCTTAAAGAACTCTGTTCCTTGAGCTCACTTAAAGAATAATTATTTTCCCTCTCAGCTTTCATTTTTCCCAGGCTATAAAAAACTTCCAGGCTTTCTGGATCTGGTAACATCTCCATGCCATCAATGGTCCTGGGTGAACTCCATGGCACTGGCCTCAAGTGATATTATTTATCTGTGGGAGCCAAGGGTTCTGTACACTTCAGACTCATCAAAGACCTCTCCTGAGAACATGTCAGCTGAGGCATCCCTTGGATATTTGCTTTTTCAGGGTTATATCATCTGTGAGCAGCAAACACAACATGCCCTTTTCACTCCCTCATTTTCCACTGAAAAACTCCAGCTTTGTAGCTGATTCTCTTGTTATTAATCCCCACATGCACGACCTTGCTGTTTGTACCATCCCATTTTTCAGTTCTCCATTCAATTCACCTCTCTAATACACCAATCCTCTCTTGAATTGCCTATACCTCCCAGCTTTGTGCTTTCTATGAAATTCAGGAGTAAATCTCTGTTTTTTAAGCCAGGGTCACCGATGGAAACATTAAATCACATTAGTCCAAAGAGAGAGCATTGTGAAATTCCTCTATAAACTGCCCTTCAGACTACAAGTTCTCTTCTCTACAGACTACCCAGGTCATTTCTCTTTAGTAGTTACTTACCACATTAGTATGTTGGAAATGATCCATGTTTTCTCCAGTTAATAATATCCCATGTGGCACAATATTGATATTGCTTCATTGAAGTCTAAGTGGATTACGTCTAAAGCATTTTTCCCTTCCATGAGAATTGGTTATCCTTCTCAAGGAAAGATATCAGGCACCAAACAGCCTTTGATAAAGCTGTGTTTCTTCCCATCTTGATTTATTTTCACCTCCTTCTGGTCGTTTATTTTCTTTAATTATTCATTAATTTTCGCTCTGTTGAAGATTTATTCTAAACCTTCACATTTGTGGGGTCAGGTGGTTGCTTCTCTGCACTCAAATATGGACACAATATTTATTATTTGACATACAGATGGTAGCACCCCCAAACTTCATACATTTATTAAAGAGCTTAGAGATGGAACACTGATTTCCTGAGCCAGCTCTTTCTGACATCAAGGATGCTGATTACCCAGCTCCATATCTCCTCCCTTTTCCCTAGCTAAATGAAACTAGTTTAGAGAGTTTTGTTTCCACTTTGGTAATAGAAATTTCCATGTTCACAGTCCTTTTACCATTAATCATCTTGTCTTTCCTCTGCAGGTTCTACATCAGAGTCCTTACAGAAACCCAGGCTGAAGGAGACCTTTAACTGCAAGGTCATATTTCTATTCTCTTTAATGTCTGCCTTATATTTCTTATTCCACATTTTTCTTCTGTCTTGATGTTTAAATACTGAAGAAATCCTTGCTCTGTATTTAATTTTCTTTGCCAGGATTCATTTGAATTGACTCTTTGCAATGCCTGTGCTATCCCTTCATTTTTGGAGCTATAAAATGCAGGTTCCTCTATTGCTCTATTTGCTGTTTGTAAGGCCTCTGCTTACTCTCTCTTTTCTATTAAGGTGATTTCTATTAAGGTGGAGAAATCTCCCTTCTGAGGAGCCAAATGAATTTCATCTTTGGAAAGCACACATTGGTCACCTACAGTTGTTTTTTTGAACCTGATGTGAGACAGAGATTTACTGGCCCTTGTAACTGTTGGCCTAAAATGGGACACATCTGCTCCATCCTCTCCTGACCTACTACCTCCTATATTGCACTAAAGTCATAGAATCACAGAATCTTAAGGGCTGGAAGGGACCTGGAAAGCTCATCCAGTCCAACCCCCTTGTCAGAGCAGGACCACCTAGAGTAGGTCACACAGGAACTCTAGTACAAATATTTAAGATTGTTATTTCAGCAGCAGATATCACCTCGAGGACACAAAGAAAGCAACCACTGTTCATACTTATGAGCACATCACTTCTTATTGCTTCTGAAATCAATGACCATCACTGCACCATCTTCTAATTATCAAAGTTTCCATAACAACATGAGCCTATTGTACCTCTCAGAAAAAAATCCCCAATGTTAGGGTACAGTTTCATGATGTGTCTAACTTGATCTAGCTTCAGGTGCCTGCTGAAGAGGTGATTCCAGGCAGCCAGGGTCAGCTGAGAAGTGGAAGGAACAGGACCAGCAATTCTTCAGTTGGCAGCCCACACCGAGGTCAGATTATATGATATCACTTTAAGATGTTATCACTCTAAGATGTTATCACTCATGATGATGATATCACTCAGGAGATCTGGCTCACTCAAGCAGCAGTTCATTAATATCTTAAGCTGCTGGACTATGTAAAACATTTTCCTAAGTTACTAACTCTCTTTTTCTGTGTATATCATTTTGAGGAATGGACTTACTCTTCCTACTATCTCTCTTCCTGTCCCTAGTGCCAGTACTGTATTATCTCAATGGCCTGCAGGTGTGTAGGTTTGCCTCTCACTTTATGTGAGAAAGATGAAGTGGAGACATTAACTCCTTAACATGAGGGAGTCAGCCTTGCTCTGATTTCACATTCTTTAACCCTGCTGGGCAATAGGTTTCAGCTCCAATCTCCAAAAAGATAAATAATTTGTTAAAACAATTCCCAATAAAAGTTTTCTTGTTATGATATGCAAGTAAATGAAAGCACTGATTTCAATTTCTATAAAGCCTTCAGCATAAATTATTCAAACGCACTTTGTGAAGTGACGTAGGAAATTGATCCAAAGCCCATTGACTCGGCAGAAGTCCTCCCATTGACTTCACATTAACTTTGGACTAGGATGAAATGCAGCTGAGCCATTGCTGACATACAGCCACTTCTGATCAGTAGTGGAGGGGCTATTCAACAGCACATCAACACCAGTCATCATGTTAAACTTTGGGAAGTGTTATCTAAATGATGCACATTGTTCATTTGAATCCTTGGTGAAGTTTAGGCAGGTAGAACACAACCTTTTGTCTTGTTAATTACCTTAAAACTAACTTGTCCTGTCTTATCCATCCTTATCTGTTTTTCTTGAGTGCAAGTGATAAAGAGTTTTAACTAATTCAGGAGAGAAACTCTCCATAACTTGGTATCCTCCATGACAAAAAAGTAATAGGAAAGATTGCTTTGTGGGTGTCTTGCTGTAGCATCCAGCCTCTTCCTTGGAGACCTGCCATCAATGATAGCTTTGACATCACTGGTGAAGGGTCTGGAGAACGACTCTGATGAGAAGCAGCTGAGGGAACTGGGGATGTTTAGTTTAAGGAGGATAAGGAGAGAAATTATAGCTCTCTGCAGCTCCCTGAAAGAATCTTCTGGGCTGGGGAGTCAAGTCTCCCAAGTAACAGGACAAGAGGTAACAGCCTCCAGTTGCACCAGGGGAGGTTTAGATTGGCTATTAGGAGAAAATGTTTTCACCAAAAGCAGTTGTCAAGCCCTGGCACAGGCTGCCCAGAGCAGTGGTGGAATCAGCATCCCTGGAGGGATTTAAAAGCAGTGGCACTTAGGGACATGGTTTAGTGGTAGATGTGGCAGTGCTGGGTTCATGATTGGACTCAGTGATTGTAAAGGTATTTTTCAATCTAAATAATTCTGTAATTCTATGGTTTCAAGAAAGTTAATTTAGTAAATGTTGGTATGAGGGATGAAAGATGGCAGATACTGTGGCATAAATCCAGACCTAACGTTCCAGGGTTACAAGGCCGTGGTTCAGTGCTACTGTGTTCCCTCTCCAGTTAGACACACTACACAGGCCTGTACTCATCTCTCCCACTCATGTAACAATGAGTACAAAGCTGTTGTGATGAGAGGCAGGGTCTATTTGCATGTAGCATTTAATTCATTTAATAAAAAGGATGTTTGGTCTGAAGGGAATTGGTGATAAAACCTCTCCTATAAAACATACAGCTGTAGCTCACTCCAATAGGTAGTAAAAACTCATTTTTAAGAGGAAAGGAAAAGTAATTTTACAGTACCTAGGCAATTTATTCAAGAGCAAGGATGAGGTGCAGCAACATTACAAAGGTCATCCACTGAGGAAGGCAATCTCCTTTCTTTGGTGGGACACAACCTCCAGGGAAAAGCCTTTTCCAAATAACAATGAGAGAAAATCAAGCAAATTGCACCCATTGCTTCCCTCTTCTTTATCATGTCAAATACGATTGCTTTGTTTTAACTTTAAAAGTCCTCTGCAGTACATCCTTACACCCCCTTCTACTCTCTCTTCCAAGAGACTAAGAGGATTGCCCTCTGATGAGCTACAACATTATGTTTCTTTTTGTCTCTTCCTTCGTTGTTCTTATGAAGCTTAAAGGCCTTTTCATTGCCCAAAGGCACAGCTTTGCTAAGCAGGATGGAAAGCAGCTTTAACCCAGCTGCACGATTAGCACATTTTTTTCTAGGACATGGGAATGGTAGATTGGAAACCTCCCAACCTGAGAAGCTCGAGTCCAAGCCACCCACTTCCTATTATATTACAAAAAAGGACAGATTTTGCATTACTAGACAGTCAACAGTGTGACTGATGATCATCACATGCACACAGAACATGCTTTTGAGATGATCTTTGAGATGAGGTGTTTGAGGACAGAGTGACAGTGTCGTGAATCTCACAAAGTGCTGAGAAGAAACTGCTCAGCTCCAGGATGTGCACAGGAGAAAATGTCAGATATCTAATGTTTCACAGCAAAAGCACGAGCATTTGTGGACATGGGTGCCTAAAAAGCCTAAGAAATCTTTTTGCAGGCAGTTTTGTAGAGTAACCACCTCAGGACCTCATTGCTAAAATTCCCTAAAGTGCCTCTCTTCTCCAGGGCCAGAGGCAATCAGAGATCCAATCAGCATTGGCAACCTGTACTATGAGCACCTCGTTAGCCAAAGTGCTTTGTGTGGGTCTGCGTGATATCTTGTTGTTTTATTTCTTGCTCCCACTGTTGCTACGTGCAGTCACGACACTGAGAAAGTTTAGGAGAGATTTAGTAACATAAATAAGGGCAGAGGAAAGCATATTTCCACAATCACAGACTATCTGCCAGCCATTCAGATGGGAGGGGAGGAGTTGATTTAAGCTGCTAAATTTAATTAAAGCGTATGCTCTTGGGCTTTGCAGATGAATCTGCTTAGATCTCCCTCACTTTGTCTCCTTTTCAGGTCATAAGAAAGTTTAAATCACGTTGAAAGGTTCTTGTTTCATTATCACAGAATCTTAAGGGTTGGAAAAGACCTGGAAAGCTCATCCAGTGCAACCCCCCCTGCCAGAGCAGCAGCACCTAGAGCAGGGCACACAGGGACTCATCCAGCTGGGTTGGAATGTCTGCAGAGAAGGAGCCTCCACAGCTCATCTGGGCAGCCCCTGCCAGTGCTCCCTCACCTCAACAGGGAAGTTTTTCCTTGTGTTTCTTTGGAACCTCTTTAATTCCAGCTTGTACCTGTTGCCCCTTGTCCTGTCATTGGACATCATTTTTTGCCTCCTCTACACTTCCTCCAAAGAAATAATATGGAAACTCTCATCAATGAGGTATTAAGACCATTTTCAAGAGGATGGCAAAATTAAAATGCTCAGAGTATCAATCAGGAAAGAAGTTAACACCTATTACAGGCATTGAAAAACAGAAGACAACATAATTCATTGTTATAACATGCAAAGGAACTTGGAAGATTAGAAGCAAGTGATGAGTAGTCTGTGCTCATGGCCAAATGGGCATCAATTACACAAGCAAGGGAAGTCCTGTCATTGGAGGCAACATTAAGGCTCCTGGAAAAGGAAACCAAAGACAAGAACCTCTATGGTAGTGTTTTCTGAAATGCTTCCTTATCTCTTTTAAGTCCTGGGAGTGTGGTGGAGACATAGAGCAAGAACTTCAGATAGTTTCAGGCTCCTCTGATACATGTAGAGCATCGAAAGCTACTACAGGAGAGACAGAGTTCATCTGAGGCATTGTCACTTAAAACAAAGGAGGCTGTGAGCGTGCTATTAAAGTGAGGAGAGAGAGAAGCCAACCGGAGCAGAAGAGCATATGGTTTGGGATGACATTTCTAAAGATGAAGACACAAACATAGGTACTCTTCAAGGAAGAACAGGTCACAGGAAGTAAATAACCAAACAGAAAATGGAAAACAAATAGATTGACATTAGAAAAGGTTGTCAAGGCAGCAACTAAAGTGATGGTACATGTGTTACTACACACATGATGGAAACCTCCAAGACAAAGACTTTGGGATTGGCCTTTTTGAGCCCAAATGAAGAGATGGATACACATGTATCAACAAAATAGTGGAAGGAAGCCAAAGGAACACTGAATCAGGTAAGATAATAGGCTGCAAAGAAGGCTGCAAAACACCTAATCGAGAATATCTCTGAATTAAATCTCCAGGCTAAGAAGGAAAAAAGCAGCATTGAGTCAGCAGATCTCACTGCTCACCAGCACAGAAGCACTAGCTGCTGTTAACAGCAAAACAAAATGAAACAACAGAGAGGTAGGAAAGGCAGGAAATAAAAGCAGATTGGGTGACTGGAGTCCCCAACAGAAGGACATGGACCTGTTGGAGAGAGACCAGAGGAAAGCCACAAAGATGATCCTCTGAAGAGAGCTGAAGAACCTCTGCTATGGAGACAGGCTGAGACAGTTGGGGATGATCAGCCTAGAGAAGAGAAAGCTCTACAGAAGACTTACAGCCACCTTCCAGCTCCCAAAGTGGCCAACAAGAAATCTGGAGAAGGACTTCCCATGAGGATATGGAGTGATAGGACAAGGGGTAATGGCTTCAAACTGAAAGGGAAATTTAGATTAGTTATTAGGAAGAAGTTCTTCCCTTTGAGGGTGATGGAATTGGAACAGGTTGCCCAGACAGGTGGTGGGACATGTCATCCCTGGAAGTGTTCAAGGTCAGGTTGGATAGGGATTGAAGCAACCTGGAAGTCATCCCTGCCCACAACAAGTTGTTGGAACTAAATGTTTTTCAAGGTCCCTTCCAATCTAAACCATTCTAGGATTCTATGATGAGCTCAGTTACCTCCATGGGGACAAAGCAAAGGTCACATTTGAGGCTGAAGTAGCAGCTGCTTACTGATCCCAGAAGAAGACGTGTAACCCATGAGTTGATATAAAAAGCTAGTTTTAAATCTCATCATGAAGTCAACATCCTGCAGCAAATTCCACAACACACCTTACACCAACATCCCTAAGGAAGCAACAGGGGCTGAGCAGTTCACCAAAGCTTTGCCCAAATTCAGCAGCAGGACCATTTAAAAATAAGCTCTTTAAAAACTGCAAAGGGGAAGCTAGAGGAATTAAATCCTTTCAGGTGTTGACAGTACTGAAGGGTGTTGAGTAGGGAATACACCATTGCTGTACCACCTTTTTCTGTCTTAGAAAAGCCTGGAGAAAAATGTATGCCAGCATGGCTGAGCAGAAGTGGAAAGGCTGCTATTAGAATTAAGAAGGTATCCTTAAAAAAGCTAATGCTGTATCCAAAACTAAAGCAAACAGAGTCGGGAACTCTAACAGATTAAAACAGGGCCAAAGGAGACCAAGGAGCAACAAATGAAAGCAAACAACAGCACTACTTAATTTTTCTTTCAACACATCAGGAAGGAAAAGCCTGCCTGTAAGACCAACTGAGAGCAACTGTGTACGAGAATCACTCACAGAGAAAAAAGTCACTGTGGAGTACTCGAGTGAATCCTTCGCACTGATGTTTGCTACAAAAGACACAGGAGTGATAAACAGCCCAAGTCTTCTTTGAGGAGAGGATTCAGCAAAGAGCCTGCCTGAAATGGAACTAAAGGTGCAGCTTAAAAAGACAGGATAAGCACAGACAAAACAGCAGGGCTAGGTGTATTTACTCAGGAGTTTTACAGAAAATCAGAAATTAAGTATCTGAATTATTAACAGCAATGTGCAATGTTCCCCTGAAAAATTCCCTGGGATGTGGAGACTGGAGAGGATCCAGGAGAGATCAAGGGAACTACAGACTTGTAAACCTGACACTTGAACCAAACAAATCAGCTGAAACTTTGATGAAATAAAGTAGAAAGGTTTCACTTCTGGTGAATTGCACCTTACAGATCTCTTGATTTTGTGGAATGGGTTCATTTGCTTGTGGGTATCAATAACCCAGGAAGAAAATGTTCTTGGATTTCCTTCCTCTAAAAATAATTACCAAAAGGTGTTTAAAGGAAATAAGCACCCATGGGAGAACATTATCCTTTCATCTGCTCCTGACCAATAAAAATAAGCCTTGAAAGATAGGGAGCAGAAGGTAGGAGTGACAGTTTCTCCTAGGGTGATGGTAGAAGGATATGGGCTAAATGGGTCTGAAACAGCAGTGCAGGGCCACAGAGATGATGGAATGGAGCATCTGCCTTCTGATGAAAGGCTGGGGGAGCTGGGCCTCTGCAGTTTGCAGAAGAGGAGACTGAGGGGTGACCTCATTCATATTTAGAAATACATAAAAGGTGGGTGTCAGGAGGTTATAGCCAGGCTGTTCTCAATGATGGCCAGTGATAGGACAAGGGGCAACGGGTACAAGATGGAACAGAAGAGGTTCCAAAGAAACAAAAGGAAAAACTTCTTCCCTGTTGCACTGGCAGGGGCTGCCCAGATGGGCTGTGGAATCTCCGTCTCTGGAGACATTCCAACCCAGCTGGATGAGTCCCTGTGTGCCCTATTCTAGGTGCTGCTGCTCTGGCAGGGGGTGTTTCACTGGATGAGCTTTCCAGCTCCCTTCCAGTCCTTGGTATTCTGTGATTCTGTGATTCGTGTTAAAACAGACTGGGCTTCTTACAGGCTTAATCAATACAGTTCTTCATTCTGATGTTGTTGAAATCACAGAATACATAGGGCTGGGAGAGGTTTCAGGCGATCATTTGATTCATCCCCCAAAATATCACCATGTAAAACACTTCCACAGGTAATTTGTGATTCAATCAGATTTTGAAAACTTCCAGCAGCAGAAAGTATCCTTAATACTGGATAGCATTTTTTCATATCTAAATTGAATCTTCTTCCAGCAATCCAAGCCAATCCAAGCCAATGGCTTCTTGACCTGTTCTCAGCAAGTGTGGAGAAATAGCTTTTACTGTTTCTTTTTGCAGAGTATCTGAAAAGTTACTCCCATTTCCTCATATCTTCTATTTTCTAGATTCAACAGGCTCATCTCTTTTAATCTTTGTTCATAATTGCATCATCTAAGTCTTGAATCTTTCTTGCTTTGTGGACTTTCTCTCGCTGCCTTATAGCTTGGACGGAAACCTCGACAAAGCTCAGTCCCTATAAACGTTGGGAAAAGCACATTTACATTTGCCAGCGAATCCTCAAAACCTTGTGTTCACCTTTGGACCTTTTTAAATGTTTCTTTCTGAGGTGGCAGATTTTATGACATTTCTCAGGACAGCATTATTGTTTAAAAAGGATTGTGCAGTGGCACCTGCAGACTGAACACAACGGGAATCTGTTGGGAGAGGTGTAGGAAAAACGTGCAGAGTCCTCCTATATTTTCCTCAGAAGTGTGTCCTTTGGGATAAAACCATATTAATTGTATGAGAGCAGAAAGGAGAGTTTTTGACTGGTCAGTGGGAGCAACTGCAGCTGTAGTAACAGTAAGGAAACAGAGACTTGACTGTAATGGAGAGAATTTGACCTTAAAACCAGGAAATGAAACTATTTGAGATTTTTTGTTTTGTTTTTTTTTTTTTTTAGAATGAAGCCAGAAATAAACATTTGAGACCTGGATGATATTCTCCTTTTCTAGGTATCTGTGTATCTACTGGTATTTCAGGGCTCCTTGTTTTGTATGACGTGCTTACTGGTTTCACAAGCACATCATAGACTGGAGTTACGCTTTGGATCAAAGAATCACAGAATCCTTAGGTTGGAAAAGACCTTGAAGATCATCAAGTTCAACTGTTCCCTCAGCATTGCTGTGGCCATCACTAAATCATGTCCCTTATTCCCACAGCTACACAGCTTTTAAATACTTCCAGAGTTGAGGACTCCACCACTTCCATGGGCAGCCTGGGACAGGGTTTGACAACACTGTCACAGAATCATAGAATGGTAGGGGTTGGAAGGGACCTTTACAGCTCATCTAGTCAATCCCCCTGCAGAAGCAGGTTCATCTAGATCAAGTGACATAGGAACACGTCCAGGTGGGTCTTTCAGTGAAGAAATTTTTCCTAATCTCCAATGTAAACCTCCCCTGGTGCAAACTGAGGCTGTTCCCTCTTGTCCTAAAACTTGTTTCTGAGGAGAAGAGACTTGTGCCGTAGATCATTCCCCAGCTCTGGTGCCCAGCTCTGCACACACTCTCCAGCACATCATTGTCCCTCTTGTAGTGATGGGCTCAACTCTGAACACAGCATTTGACACGTGGCCTCACTAGTGCCAAGTAGAGGGGAACAATCACTTCCCCAGTCCTGATGGCCACACCACTCCTGATATAGGCCAGGATGCTGTTGGCTTTCTCAGAATCACAGAATCTTAAGGGTTGGAAGGGACCTTGAAAGATGATCCAGTGCAACCCCTCTGCCAGAGCAGCACCACCTAGAGTAGGGCACACAGGAACTCATCCAGTTGGGTTTGGAATGTCTCCAGAGAAGGAGATTTGCCAAACCAGTCAACTGCAAGGAGCGTAGGAACAAATAGAAGTTGGTTTGAATTCTTCAGAACAAGAAGGCTGATTCTTATTTCCAGAGATCTGTTACAGTGACCTGAGATTCCCTGAAAACAGTTCAGCTCGCAGAGCTCATCACAGCACATCTGTATGTTGTTACCTGTGAGCAGTTTAATAAAAAAGATATTATAGCAACAATAAAAGGAGACTAGAGAATGCCAGTTAATCCCTGCACAATCTTATTTCAGTCTATTTAAAGTCCAAGAGAGACTTGAATTCCGGGACCCAGCAGATTCTGACATAAAACAGATGTTTCCATCATCTGCAGAGGCAGCTGTACATGTCCCAAGCTGGTGACTATCTGGCAGGACCTGTACTTCACAAAGAGGAATCACAAGCCATAAAGAGATGATTTTCAATACTTTGCACTCTCTTCCTGCATCAATTACACCTGGGTCTATCTGCAATAGCTGCAGATTTAGTGGCATTATGCCTGGATTTATCTTACCATCACTAAACTGGACCCCTCCTTTCCTAGAAGCACGTTATTGTGTGTGAATTAGGAAAATAAAAGCCCTGAGCCAGTATAAAGAAAGAACCCTTTGTATCTGAGGCAGTGATAAGTCAATCACCTCATCAACAAAGTGTGGCCAATACTCTCAGTAATCCTAGTGAGCAGCTTTGTTTAGGAAAGCTAGGGGTATTAAACTGAGCTCCTCACCGCTCTGAGCAGGGATGACAAGTGGTGATGGAAACGAGTGTTGACAGAAGTGAAGGAGGACACGTGCTGAGCTCAACAGACGTAGCATAATGGAGAGAGAACAAGGCTAAACCGAAGCTGGTGGGGAGGAAAACTTGAAAGTTGGAACAAATCCCTCATTCCAGTTAATGACAAAACACCATGGGTGAGTTGCTCGGTTCAGTAATGCAGTTTCTGCTGCACCTGTATAACACAGAGGAAACACTGGCTGATGCAGAGGAGACATGGTACAGGAGTCATAGATACAAAGCAAAAAGCACATAAGGAGAGCATCCTGGAGAGTGAACTGAGGAAAGATTCAGCTCTCCAAGTCTTAGTATCTAGTTCTTCCCTCCTAAAAGTATCACAGCACTGTGTCTTGTATCAGCGCTACTGTGGCCAGCAGGACCAGGGCAGCGATTATCTCCCTCTGCTCAGTAGTGGTGAGGCTGCACCTTGAGTGTTGTGCTTAGTTTTGTGCCCCTCACTCCAAGAGGGATGTTGAGGAACTGGAGTGTGTCCAGAGACAGGTAACAGAGCTGGGGAAGGGGCTGGAGAACAAGTGCTGTAAGGTATGGCTGAGGGAACTGGGGGTGTTCAGCTTGGAGAAGAGGCTGAGGGGAGACAGGAGCACTCTTTGCAGCTCCCTGGCAGGAGGCTGTGGTGAGGTAGAGGTTGGTCTCCCAAGTAACAAGTAATGGGACAAGAGTTGCCACAGGGGAGGTTGAGATTGGAGATTATAACAAATTTCTTCATCAAAAGGGTTGTCAAGCCCTCACACAGATTTAAAAGACATGTAGATGAAGTGCTGAGGGACATGATTTAGTGATGGACATGACAGAGCTGGGAGAACAGTTGGACTCGATGATCTTAAAGATCTTTTCCAGCCTAAACAATTCTGTGACTATGATTTTCTTTATCATATGTCAAACAAAGAGATTCATTTAGTCACATAAAGACATGGCAGTGGCACTAGAGGCTGCCGATGAAAAGCCAGGAGGTACAGGTTACAGCAAAACCAAATCAACACAGCTCAGGAAAATGTAACCAAGATGACAACAGGATTACCTTTCTATAAATACTTCAATAGCAGAGCTATTAAAAGGTTATGATTGAAGATGATTCACAAAGCAAATCAGTGAGCCAAGGGGAAACTCCTTCCAAACACTGGAAGAAATCCCCTAAAGACACAGTTGGCCTAACAGGATGATCATCTCAGCAGGTAGAGATCCTCTGATGCATCCAATTTCATCTATGTAGAGGAAGCAGGGCAGTTTTCCAAAGCAGAAGCACACCAACAACTTCACTTCCCTGAGTCATCTTTGCCAGACTCTTCCAGGAACAAAGCTCTGACCTCCAATGAGTTTTGTTAACCCTGGAATGAAATCATGGCTTCCACCTTGGGAAATGCTACGCAGCAGCTGGCAAATAGGCAACGTCCTCCCAGGAAGATGCCAAACAAGATTAAACTGTTTAAATAAACTTATGGCCTGTGAGGTTTTTTGTCTCCATACAGCTGATGTGATATTTTTCAGATTTATAGATTTTTTTTTGCTATGGGATGGAAGAAGGTTGTTTTGGGATTGGTTTTTTTTTTAACTTCAATCAAGAGAAAGACTCCTCTTACGACGATGCAAAATGTTTTTCCTGCTTCCACATCATGCCAAGAACCTTCCCTTGCTACAATAGATCAATAAGCAGCTGGAAGTAACAGTCTTGACAGCCACCCTATGAAGGTTTGCAAAAGCCCAAATCCCTCGGAATCAAAAAGTCCCAAGGGAGCACACGCTATTATTGTTGTATGGATGAAACACTTATTGATCAAGCAGCATTTCTCCAGCTATGAAATGCCAAAGCAGCAAGCTGCAGACTGCAAAGCGAAGCAGCCACGTCAGGTTCCATCTCACTGTTAATTTTTATGATTGCTGCCCCTTGGAATATCTTGCCATATATTGGTGCATGTTTATGTACTACTCTTCTTTACTTCTACTTTACTACTTCTTCTTATCTACTTCCATGAGGCTCACACTGAAAGCAAATATGATTTGCACCAAAGATTTTGGACTGTAATCTGTGCTTCTTGAAGGATTAACATGCTCTTCCTTCCTTCCCAATTACCCCCCCTCCTCCCTTCACCAAAAACATCCATCAAGACACAGGATTTTTCAGAAAACAAGCAGGACAGCTGTATTTCGTTATCAATGCACTTTTATGACCCTTCTCCTAAGGGATTTTCTATAGAGTTCACAGAAATTTACCAGCACAGCAAAAGATCAGGGAAACTGCTCTGATAGAGGTTTGGTGCTGTAAAACCCCTGAAGTTTATGGAGGCTCAGGTGGCCCCTCAGCCCTTTTAAAACTTTTTTTGGCAGGGTTGCAGAACCACATTTCTGAAAAAGCAGCTGGCTTGTCAACCCCTTGTTAAAATGAATTGTTGTTTAAAGGCCCTATCAAGAAAATCTTTGCTTTATAACACCTTTTTTTTTTTTTTTTTCTTTCTTTCCAAAGCCAAACACCAAGCACAGCTGCTGTCACTTCACAAATAAAAAGCAAACCCCTTACAGGTACAGTGGTGAGTTGGGCCAAATGCCCTGTGAGTCAGACTGCTCTATCAAAGCACTTTCCTGGTGAACTTCCACTCTACAGCTCGTGGTGTTTGGAACAGGATTAGTAGCTGCAGTAAGCAGTGAGTCGGTGATTGCTGCTTATTTCTTTATTTTCCTGTGTGGGATGTGCCAGGCAGAGTGTGACTGCAAAGGAGGGCACAAACCTGTCCTCAAAAAGCTTCTGCTGCTCTCAAGAGTAACAGTGTGTATGTATCTGTTAACAATTAAAGGAGAATCAGCTGGAGGCGGAAGGACTGCTCAGCTGATGAAATCAAAGAGGATTCAAAGAGGAACCACACCACTTACAGTTCCACCCCTATGAAAGGCTGACCACATCACTCACAGCCATACCCTGGGGCTCCTCACTGAGTAGGTGTCTGTGGCTGGATACCCAAAGAGATAGTTGAGATGTTCACAGAATCTCAGAAGGGTGAGGGTTGGAAGGGATCTCCAGAGATTATCCAGCCCCAGCCCTTGCTCAAGCAGGTTCCTCTCGATCAGGGAGCACAGGAACGTGTCCAAGTGGGTTTGGAAATCTCCAGAGAAGGAGCCTCCAAACCCTCCCTGGGAAGCCAGGGCTCCCTCACTTCACCTCAGGACTTTCTCCTGTGCCAGGGGCACTGCCTGTGTTCCAGCCTGTGCCTGTTACCCCTTCTCACTGGCCAGCACAGAACAAAGACTGGCCCCAGCCTCTTGACACCACCCTTCAGTGATTCTTCAGCATTGACAAGGTTCCCCCTCAGCCTACTCTTCTCCAAGCTGAATAGCCCCAGGGACTGCAGCCTTTCAGAGAGTCACAGAATCTTAAAGGCTGGAAGGGATCTTAGAAAGATCTTCTAGTCCAACCCTCTTGCTAGAGCAGGGGCACCTAGAATAGGTCACACAGGAACTAGTCCAGGTGGGTTTGGAATGTCTCCAGGGAACCAATAAGATGCTCCAGTGCCCCCAGCATCTTGGTAGTCATCGGCTGGCCTCTCTCCAGCAGCTCCCTGTTTCTCTTGAGCTGGAGAGCCTAGAACCATACACAGGACTCCAGATGAAGCCTCAGCAGCTCTGGCAGAGCAGAGGGGCAGCACAGGCTCCCTGTCCCTGCTGCCAACACAGTCTCCTCAATGCCCCCAGGCTGCCATTGGCTTCTTGCCCACCAGGGCACGTTGCCGCTCATCGTTAGTTTGCTGCCCGCCAGAACTGCCAGGACACTAATTTCAGTGACGATACAGAGGAGGCGCGCACACACACACAGTGGCTGGGAGTGGGGGTACAGAAGGACTTGGGCAGTGAGGAGCAGCTCCGCACGGCGCCGGGAGGCGCGGATGGACATGAGGGGGAGGGCGGGCGCTGAAGGGGCGTGGCTATAACAGCCCTGCAGCGATTGGTCAGGATTGGGAAAAGGGGGCGGGGGTTTACTCGGCGCGATGCCTCCTGGGAGACGTAGTCCGTGGCGGCACTCGCGTGGTTCGGGCCTCCGGGGGGCGGAGGCCTGCGCGGTCACGTGATGTTTGGGTGGCCGGGCGGCACGGCGCAGCCTCGCGGCGACGGGGGCGCTCGGCGGCAGGTGAGGGGCGCGCGCTGCACCTTCCCCATCCCCAAACCGGCACCGGGGTGGGCTGCGGGCTGACACCCGGCTTGGGGACACGGGTGGGCTGGGACAGGGGGTGTGTGTGTGGTTTGGGGACACGGGTGGGCTGGTACAGGGGGTGTGTGAGGTTTGAACACAGGACTGGGCTGGTACAGGGGGAGTGTGTGTGGTTTGGGGACAGGGCTGG
>WBNH01010548.1:32104-115925 GCA_013401255.1 Urocolius indicus | reverse complement strand
ACCTGGACAGGCTGGAGAGCTGGACAGAGAGAAACCTAATGAAATTCAACAAGGGCAAGTGTAGAGTCTTGCATCTGGGAAAGAACAACCCCATGTACCAGTACAGAACTGTTAAAAGGTGGTGTAGGGGAAAGGGATTTGGAGGTGCTGGTGGGCAGCAGCATGAGCTAGCATCGTGCCTTTGTGGCCAAGAAGGCCACTGGCATCGTGAGGTGAGGTATTAGAAGGGCTGTGGGCAGTAGGTGGAGAGAGGTTCTCCTCCTCCTCTACTCTGCCCTTGTTAGGCCACATCTGGAATATTGTGTCCAGTTCTGGGCCCCTCAGTTGCAGAAGGACAGGGAGCTGCTGGAGAGAGTTCAGTGCAGGGCTACAAAGATGATGAAGGGAGTGGAGCATCTCCCTTGTGATGAAAGGCTGAGGGAGCTGGGGCTCTTGAGCTTGGAGGAGCCTGAGAGGTGAGCTCATTCATATTTACAAATCTATGAAGGGTGGGTGTGAGGAGGCTGGAGCCAGGCTGTGCTCAGGGATGGCCAATGACAGGACAAGGGGCAATGGGGACAAGCTGCAACAGAAGAGGTTCCAAAGCAGCACAAGGACAAACTTGTTCCCTGTTGAGGTGAGGGAGCACTGGCAGGGGCTGCCCAGATGGGCTGTGGAGGCTCCTTCTCTGGAGACATCCCAACCCAGCTGGATGAGTCCCTGTGTGCCCTGCTCTAGGTGCTTCTGCTCTGGCAGGGGGGTTGCACTGGATGAGCTTTCCAGCTCCCTTCCAACCTTTAATGTTCTGCAAAAATGATGTATAAATGTCATGCTCCCAGCCAAGGAGGTTGTAGTGTATGTCTGTTGCTGTCAGAAAGGTTATTTGTGTTTTTTAATAACACACCATGCTTCCACAGGACTATTGTCAAGATAAGAATCCTGCTCTCTATGTTTTTTTATTTTCTGCTTGCCTTGCAAATGATGGGATGTAAGATTAAAATAATGCAAAAGAGTTAAATTAATCTGATTTAACACTTGCAGGGAGGTTTCTATTTAAAACTCTTCTTTTTCTTCATAGTGTCACTAGTCAGGAAACTCAGTAGGCAGGTGCCACCTCTTTGTTGCAGCACATGGGCATGTCTCTGCTTTTAAGTGTTTTTGATAGAAAAAAAATAGCATTTAACTCAAAAGAAAAAAGGGGCAGGATGGGGTTTTCTTTTGGTTTTTTTTAATCCACATTCATTTTGCTTTCAGCACCATTAGAAGAATGTAAAGATTGCATTGGTGATCAGTTGCTTTTAAAATATATTCTGGAGGGAAAAGCTTTCTCAAAGGCAATTTTTAGGTGTGGTGGCTGCTCATCTGCAGGGACATTTCAAGCAAAACCTGCAAAAGCATTTTCCAGCTTCTTGAATGAAGTCAAACTCAACTGCAATACCTACGCTTAGGTTTTTATTTTCTTTAGGAAATTAACTTTTTGGTTGTTCTTTTCTAAAAGAAGTGCTCATGTTGGGTTAGGCTGTGCAATTCCTTTGCTACCTTTTGTCACCTCTTCCCTAAAGAAAAGCAGAAAATAATTGCAAAATGTTTTATGCTCTTCATTGTGTGCTGCTTGTTTGGGTCTTGTTCTATTATCATTCCCCCTCTGCAAAGCCACATGTTGCAAAAAAAGAAAGTAATTTTCTTTTTATTTTTGGGAGGTTCTTGGGCACTTTATTTGTCTTCCTTCCCCCAGTGCATACATTTATTATGATTGTAGTCTTGAATAACTTGGCCATGTATTTCTTTTTTCCCTGTAGGACTCCTCCATCATCTGGTGCATGGAGTAAGGAGTGCAGGAGACAGCCATGCTGTAGGATTTTTTTTTTCCCCCCTCTTGTGCTGTAGTTTTACCACAGTCCTTATTTCTGTAAAATAAAACATTTCTTTTTCCATGAGAGTCTTTGCTCGTGCTCATTGCTGAAGCTTGTTGCCTTTTTTTTTTTCACTTTGTTCAGGTTATAATGAATCTTCTTATGATGCTTCTGCATGGAGGAGAGAGATGGCCTCAGTTTTCTGCATGAGGAAAAAGGGCAGATTGGGAGGGATTGTGACACAATTTTTTTGGATGAACCTGTTGTTAGTAGGTGGAGAGAGGTTCTCCTCCTACTCTACTCTGCCCTCATGAGATGGCATCTGAAATCTTTTGTCCAACTCTGGGCCCCTCAGTTCCAGAAGGACAAGGGAGCTGCTGGGGAGAGTTCAGTGCAGGGCCACAGATACGATGGAGTGGAGCATCTCCCTTGTGATGAAAGGCTGAGAGAGCTGGGGCTCTGCAGCTTGGAGGAGACTCAGAGGTGACCTCATTCATGTTACAAACCCATCAAGGGTGGATGTGAGGAGGCTGGAGCCAGGCTGTGCTCAGTGATGGCTAATGACAGGACAAGGGGCAATGAGGACAAGCTGCAACAGAAGAGGTTCCAAAGAAACACAGGGAAAAGTTTCTTCCCTGTTGAGGTGAGGGAGCACTGGCAGGAGCTGCCCAAATGGGCTGTGGAGGCTCCTTCTCTGGAGACATTCCAACCCAGCTGGATGAGTCCCTGTGTGCCCTACTCTAGGTGCTGCTGCTCTGGCAGAGGGGTTGCACTGAATCATCTTTTGAAGTCCCTTCCAACCTTTAAGATTCTGTTGCTGGGTGAGATGTCTGAGAGGCAGATGATATGAGGGAACTCCCAAACTCGTTAATGGCTGCTTTGTAAAAAAAACCTCATATGATCAGATAGCTCAGCTCTGTGATGGAGACTTACACAGTCATGAATGCTGGTTTTCTTAATTGTTCTTTTATTTCCCTGAAATTCTCTTATTTATTTATCATCATGTGATGCTTCGTGATTGTAGTCATAGACCTTGAGCGATGGTGCTCCCTCTTCAGCTCATGTGCACTGATTTTAGGGTGTCTTGGTGGAGAAAAATCCTCCCAGGCTGTTGGGAAAGACTTGGATGATGTCTCACTGGCTGTGTGAGCTGTGCAATGGTGACTTCCAGTTTAGGCAAAACTGACTGTAGGGAAGGTCCAGCCTGTACTCTGCAAAGGTGGAGTTTTTCTTCCAGAACCACTGCTTTTGGCCAAAACTTCTCCTGGACTTTAGAGTCATGGAATCCTTTTGTTTGGAAAAGCCTTTTAAGACCATCAAGTCCACGGCCACTAATATGCTGAAGGGCCTGGAGCATCTTCCTGATGAGGAAAGGCTGCGGGACCTGGGGCTGTTTAGTCTGGAGAAGAGGAGACTGAGGGGGGAGCTCATTCCTAGTTACAAATATCTCACTGGTGGGTGTCAGGAGGTTGGGGCAGCACTTTTTCTGTTATATCTAGTGACAGGTGATGGGATGAAGATGGAACACAAAAAGTTCCTTTTAAACAAAAGCAAAACCTCAGTGTTTCAGTGAGGAAGCCCTGGCCCAGGCTGCCCAGGGAGGATGTGGAGGTTCCTTCTTGGGAGGTTTCAAAACCCGCCTGGACACGTTCCTGTGTGACCTGATCTAGGTGAACCTGCTTGAGCACAAGGGTTGGACTGGATGATCTCTAAAGTTCCCTTCCAATCCCCACCATTCTGTGATTAGCAGGAAAAAAGAAGCTTTTTATCACAGTGGTTGCAACTAACTGTAGATAATTGCAGGTACATTTGAGCTGAATTATTAGCAGATGCTTTGCAGCGTCCCATGAAACAGCCTGGAGATGTTTTTTATGCTCTAAGTTCTTCTAATTTTGGAGAGGAGAGATAAAAGTGTGCCATACATCTGTTTGGTGGTAGGGAAGGCTGATGATGCTGCAGGAGCTGTGCTGACTATCAGGGTAACACCTTATTTGAAATAACTCTGTGCAGGACAGATTGTATTTGTTTGCTATTTATTGTGCTTCATCTGCCAGGAAATGAGAGCTGCAGAGAGTTATCATAGAATCACAGAATGGTAGGGGTTGGAAGGGACCTTTAGAGATATCTAGTCCAACCCCTCTGCAAAACAGTTCCCACCTAGATCAGGTGGCATAGGAACATGTCCAGACGGGTCTTGAAGACCTCCAAGGAAGGAGCCTCCACAAACTCTTCTGGGCAGCCTGATCCCTTGAGTTTATGTCATTTTGCCATTCCTAAAACCATAGAAGAGGTTTGGTTGGAAGAGACTTTAAAGATTATGTAGTTCCAATCCACAGCCATGGGCAGACACTTTCCACTGGACCTGGTTGTTCTAAGTGCCGTTTAACCTGCTCTTGAATACTTCCAGGGATGAGGCAGCCACAACCTCACCACTCTCACAGGGAAAAAAACTTCTGCCTAGTATTTCATCTTAATTTACCCCCTGCTGAAGCATCCCTTTTCCAACATGTTGGGTTGATGTTTTGCAGGGAGATGAGGCAGATGCTTTGCTTTGCAGTGCTGGTTGTGCACAAGCACTGTTCAGTATCTGGCAGGTGATTGAGAGTCCTTCATTTTCCCATCTATTTGCCATGGAATCTTTATTAATGAGAAAGCAAACTTTTCAATTGGTAATTGCTAAAATAACTTGAAGTTGGCTCCAATGAACTGCTGTTTTTTTTTCCCAGCTAAAAAAAATCATGTGGCTATATGAGACTAGGTACTGTGCCCTGAGGTGTAGATTGGTCTACGTTGGTTTTTCACCACCTTCCATCTTTTGCCATCCTTCTAGTCAAAGCTGTTGATCTTCAGCTTTTCCTTCTTGTAAAGTGAAGCAAGAGCTAAGACTTGATACAGCTTTTTGTCTCCCCACAAAACAATTGGTTTATGATCCCTTGTGACACTCTAAGCTTTCTAAACTCTCGTGAGAGCCTCCTAATTCCTAAACCACCTAATGTACACCCATTTAAACATACTGTTAAAGAGCCTGATACGGGATTTATCTTTCCCAAATGTTTCCATGTCTTCTGTCTGCCTGATGTGTGCCCAGCTGCGCTCTTACCTGAATGCCTATCACTGCTGGAGAAACCCTAATGTCAGTCCCATCAAATATGTAGTGACCAGGAGTGGATGCTCTGAAAAAAAGGATGAGAAACTAAACCTTTAAACATATCTATATCATTAAATAACAATTTCTATAGGTAGGGCATAAGACCCTATATAATTCACACATCTATAATATTCATGCATAGTTTTGTTTGCTTTTATGTTCTGGGTTTGTGTTTGCTTTTGTTTTAAATAATTGCAAACTTCAGTCCTTTCTCTTCTGAAGCCACTGAGCAGTGGGATCAATGTGGACAGGATCAGGCCACGGTGAATATGTGTAGCTGTGGTCAAGGAAGTGTGCCCAGCCTCTTACAAACCTTGTAGAGGCTGCAAAGCTTTCCAGATTTGTAGTGATGGTGAAGAGTCAAGTCAAGAATCAAGGACTGCTTCTCTTAATGATAAATAAGGTGACAATAAAAAGGTGGTACCTGTGTTAAGGCCACTGCTGGATGTCTCAGTGTCAGGGACCTCAGCTTCCATTAACTGGCAGTAGGTGGTAAAATGTGGGTGTTGAAGCCTCAGAAACGCCGTCCTAAGCTTTGTGACACTTCTGTTTTGAAAGTAAGTAGATGCTTTCCAAAGCCCTCTGAAATATTGATCATGGACCACAGGGAAGGTTCGTAGGTGTGGGTTGATTCCTAAAAATTGAGGGGATTACTGTCACAGCCAAGTACCAAAACTGATCCCCTGGAGATGCACCTTAGAGACTGGTGCAAACAGTGCTGCAGTATTTCAGTACAACAGGACGCTGAAACTGACTCGCCCTTGAGTTTCAAAGAGAGACTGACAATCTCACTACAGATATTTTCCTGATTATCATCTTTAGAGCTTCAGGCAGATCAGTTGCTTCTCCCCTTTTTCTTTTCCCCAAACATGGAGCAATGGAAAAGATGTAAATTATGTAGTTTGCTTTGTTTTCTCTCCCTTCATGGAAATACCTGCAGGTTAATTGTAAAGATCCTCTTCTCGGTGTGTGGAAACAAAGCTGTGCTTTTTTGTTTCCCTCTTTGCACATTATTTGGACATATTCTTGTTTCCTTTTGTATGTAGAGATGTCCCATAGGCTCTAAGGTCTTGAGGTTTGCTCTTCTCTCTTTGTCCTGTTATTTCCCTAATGCATTTTGTTTGCCATCCTTTTTAAATGAATGACCATGTAGTAGAATCCCATAGCTGGAAACAGGGCTGTGGGTCCTCATCCTCTTTGTGAAGTGTTTGAATAGTGAATAGATAGTGTGCAAAAATCAGTCTGGAGGTCCTCCTGTCCCCAAGGTGCTCACCTCCTGCCTCCCTTCACCTCCTGGCTTTGACCATCCCTTTTCCTTTGGTTCCTGGTAAGACCAGACAGAGCTTTTGCTTTTTTCTTGGTAGATGCCTCATGGGCTGGAGATGCTGCTGGCTCCTTTAGCCCCATTGGGGTGCAATATCCTGCTGCTGGGAGGATTCAGCTTCTGCTGCTTTTCTCTGCGGGCTGAAGGAAGAGCATGAACCTAAAGCTTGTCTCTTTGCAAACAAACTGCTTTTCAAAAGCTGTGGTTCTTCCTGGGTTGAGGCAATAATCAAACTCCTTGGAAGCAGGCAGAGTAAGGCAGTGAGTGGTCTTGATCTGTCATTTACATGCAGATGGAGCCCCTTGGCTGCTTCCTTCTACCAGAGCCTTGATGGAGGAAGACTTGGGGACCTGATGTCCCTCTTGCATAGCCCAGAGTAGCAGGTAGCTGTCATGGTCAGTTAAGGGCTGGGTGGACATCATCTCAATGGATGTCATCTCAAAGCCTATCAGCCCCATGATAGTGATTTTTTTCTGGTGGTTTATTCTGCTCCATTTCCATTACTTACCTTCCTGGGCTGGTTATTTTACCTATCTGGCTGCACACCACTTTGCAAAGTTGCTTTCCTAAGCAGATGAGGGTGACCTTGCACTTGCTGGTTTGGGGAACCGGGCTCTGACACTGGCTTCCTTCCCTGCATCTCATAAATAACTCTGTCTCTCATTTCCAGTTTCATTTCCAAGACCTGTTTGCACCTTGCCAAAAATAATTACAGGAGAAACCTTGGGAGAGGGGGTTTGCTGTGTGAAGGGGAGGTGGGCACACAAAAACCTGCAATCCATGTTTTTTTTTTTTGGGTGCTTTGAGCAACATAGTGCTGCCAGTGGGACTAAGATATCCCTTCTGGAGCATGAATCAGGCTGCTCTCGTCCAGCATCCCTTCTCTTCAGTGCATGAGGTTTCTTTCTCTTCCTCTCTTCAGCATCATCTTAAATTCATGTCCTGGGTGATGCCTCCCTCACCTGCTTTATTACTTCTTAATGTGTTTTTCCCAGCTATTACTTGTGCCTTGATAAACCTCCTCTGCTTGCTTTGACCGCAAAGCTGCACCTTTCTGGGGTCCATCTGCTGCGTTCATCCCTTCCTCCATCCATGCAGAGGTACTTTTCAGCTTCTGAGCATGGTTTTCTGAGCCTTTTGGAGCTTCTGCATTCCCTTCAAGAGGCGGATGGATGCCACTGCTCCTGGTTTCTCATCCGAGGCGGCATTAGCTGTGGTCATGTGCGAAAACCGGTTGGGAAAGGCAGGAGTATTTTTAGTGTGTGCTTCTGTGCTCTGCTCGGGGGGCCGCCCACAGTTGAGTATTAAAATAATAGCAGGGACATTGGGTAAGCTCTGCAGCAAAATGTTGATATTCAAATTGCCATCTTAAGAGCAAACCTCAAAGTGATTTCTTTTGGCAACGCACTCGAGGCTCCGGAGTGGTGTGGTTTGAATAAAGATTACAGCGAGGGATTTCGCCCAGAGGGCACGCTCAGCTCATTTATTCTGAAGCTTAGCAGAGCTAGGAATTCAGTGTTGGTAACCAACAGGGTGAAATGTGTGCACCTCCAAAAAGGTATTAGATTAGCATTGGCAAAACAAAATGTAATGTCACCTCTGTAGCTTGGATTTCCAGCGGTGCAGAAGCTGTAAATCTGGTTGTATTTTCATTTGCAAGTAGTTCCTGGGCACTGAGCAGGGGAAGAGGTAGTTCTGAGGTGCAGATGGGGTTCTAGAGGTTTGGAGGCATTATCTGGTACTAAATGAGCTTGACTCGATGCTGCTTTGATTTTAATCTTCAGGTTGGTGCTAGGCAACTTCACTGTTTGAAACCTTTGGTAAGAAATTGGATAAAAATTGAATGAGTCACTATTTTTTGTTTGTTTTGTTTTATTTTCCTGGTTACTGAGTTCGTGGTGGCACTGCTGGCAAGGAAACAGCAGTAAAACTGGAGAACCAAAGCAATGGTTTGATGGTTCCTTCCTGACTGTCCCAGGTGGTCCTGTGTCCATCAGTAATAGTGAGAGATTCCATTTTCTTCTTTTGCCCACAAGCTCAGTAGTATTCATCAGCTGCAGCTAGGTAGCTGTGGTGGATTTTCATATAGGTAAAGCAAATACAGAACTACAGAATCCCATAATGGTCAGGCTTGGAAGGGCCTTCTAGAGCTCATCTAGCCCAAGCCCCTCCCAAAGCAGGTTCCCCTTGATCAGAGGGCACAAGAATGTGTCCAAGTGGGTTTGGAAACCTCCCAAGAAGGAGCCTCCACACCCTCCCTGGGCAGCCTGTGCCAATGCTTAATAACCCTTGTGAGGGTCCAGTCTGTCCATTTGTCAAGCTGATTGAGATCCCACTGAATGGCAGCACAGGCTTCCAGTGTATCAGTTACCCTGTGTCAGTAAGGCCGAGGAGCACTGAGGGAGAAGCTATTACATGACAGAATCACAGAATGATGGGGGTTGGAAGGGGACCTCTAAAGATCATCTGGTCCAACCCCGGTGCTAAAGCAGGGCTGCCTAGATCAGGTTACACAGGAACGTGTCCAGGCAGGTTTGGTAAACCTCCAGAGAGGGAGATTCTACACCCTCCCTGGGCTCAGCAGAAGTTGCCCTATTTAATATTTGAGGAATGAAAAACGGTGGCAGTTTTAGCCTCTTGGCAGTACCTTCTGCACTGGCATAGCTTCGTTTCTTACCCACTCTTGCATAATATTCTAGTGTTCCTGCTTTTGAACCTTTATTTGACTTGTGGGGAAGAAGTTGCTGCACAGCTGCTAAACTGCAGCAGCAACAGGGAGTGAGAATGTGAGAACATCTCTGCACACAACAAGGTCAATGCAGAAGGAGGGGGAAGTGGGTGCTTAGGCCCTGGAAGAAAGACTCCACTGTGCCCTGTGGTGCAGCTCATGGTGAGGCAGCTGTGCCCCTGCAGCCCATGGGGGATCAAAGACCCACTGGCAGCCCGTGGAGGAGCCCATGCTGGAGCAGGTGGATGCCTGAAGGAGGCTGTGACTCCATGGGAAGCTCAGCCTGGAGCAAGTTCCTGGCAGGACCTGAGAGCCTGTGGGGAGAGAGGAGCCCAGGCCAGAGCAGGTTTTCTGCCAGGACATGTAATCCTGTGAGGGACTCAGTCTGGAGCAGTCAGTACCTGAAGGACTGTTCTCCCCATGGAGAAAATAACCACCACAGGTTGTAACTACAGTTACTTAGCAGTTCCTAAGTGTGAGTTTAATTCAGTGGATGTTTTCTGGACACAATTGACCAAATATTTTTGCCTGTGGACCATTACAGTGTTCACAATAATCAATCAGGAAGGCTGGAAGTCTCAAGGACTTAATCAGACCTGAGCTGTGTTGGTTTGATAGGGTGTAACACAGTTAGATTTGAGTGGAGTCAATGTGCCAAACAGAACAGTGGGAGAATATACCCTGGAGCTTGGTTTTCCTCATTGTACATCACATTGGTGTTAGCTTTTTAGAAGTCTTGGTTGCCTCCTTAAGAGGACAGTTGAAAGTTTTGGTTAAAATTGAGGAGTCTGTGCCCAAATCTTCCAAGTTTTGTGTGATGACTTTTTTTATACTGGTCATGTGAGTGCTACTGTGCACGCTTAGGGTATAACTGCTGAAGGAACAGATTTCATAGAGGTTTAGTTTAATTACTTGCAAATTGAGAGTTCTAAGAGACAGAGCTCAGTGGGCTTGCCCTAGTGAGGTGACCAGCTGTGAAGTATATTTGAGTCCTTCCATTTGTTCCAGTTCTTGAGGAGTCAGTACTGTGATTCTTTAAGAAATACTACTTTGTAGGTATTTTCATTATGAATCCTGGGCATGGCTGAGAGAAAAGAGAAGTTCGGATCACAATAAATATGTTGCTGTAAGATTGGAACCTGGCAGTAAATGAGACAACTTCTTGTGAGTTTTGGGGTGGGTTGGTTTGTTTCTTAATTTAATCTCTTTGAGGCTGATACCAATCTGTACCTTCTAAAGGCTGGAGATGGATGCTCTTCAATGGAAAAAGAAATAGTTGGTAGAAGACTTTTCTTTCAGTGTAGCATGGAAGGACCAGGTGGCAGAGAATTTGTAGGAACATGTGCTCCTGACTTTGATACTGTTTTGTGTTGATCAGCTCTTGGTTCACTTGTGTCTTTTTACTTTAATTATACATTCCAACAACGTAAGACTTTGGTATTTAAAAGTTTGAGGGTTTTCTCTGCCAGAACGGCATGGTTTAAGTGCAGATCCTGTTGGCAGGCATCTCAGAAGCTGTTGACTTCCCTCCTTTGTAACCCCATCCTCTCTTGTCTAGATTTTCTCTCCTTAAAAGTCAAACAGCATTTGATAAAATAGCAGACCCCTTAGAAACATTGAAAGAAAGTGCACAGAAACTCAGAAAGTGATGGTCTCGTGAGTGTGTTGCCCTGTGAAGATCACCATGTCCTCCTTGACAATGCAGAGCAAGTAAAAGAAAAACATCTTCCTAGCTTGGATCAGGCATTCAATCAATCTTCTGTCTATCCTTTGCTGTATCCTGCATCTCTATGGCATTAAACACAAGCTGCTGGTTTTATCTTCCAGAGCCCTACTTGTGCTGCCTTATGCCTCGTTGAGTTGTTGACTCTTCCCTCCAAAATCATGAATCCCTGTACTTTGAAATGCTCCAAGTCTCTGTCACTCTGTACTTCTTCCCTCTTGATAATATCACCCGTGGACATTTGTAGGATTGCTCTTAATGTTCCCCAAACCTTGGGTTTTTAGGATGGAGTATCTTCATGGAACCACACAGCAGACTGTCGCGATGATGTTTCTGTCTCCAGTTTGCCTCTGCATTCTCTGATGTTTCCCACCTAAGCTGTGTTTGAATCTGGCTGCATTCAGTCTCCTATTTTAAGGTCTTTAACACAAGAATCATCTTCTTACTCTGTATTTATACAGCATTTAATGTGATGCAGATGTGATTCCAAGGCGATGCCTTCCAATTGTTGTGGTAGTTAACAGTCTTGGGGATGCTTTCCTTTTATATATCTAAAGATATGTCTGTATATATAAATACATATTGGCCAGCTAAGACAAAAGCTAAGACATTTTAAATGAACATTTGAAAACCTCCCAAATAACTAAAAACATGTGGTTTTGTTCTGTCCTTACCTTGTCTCATTTGGCAGTTACCACCTACTTTGTGTGGGGAAACTGGAGTGATGAACTCTGATCTCCCTGTGTAAGAAACGTTTCTGTAAAGCTGTGCATTCAGACTAATTCTGTCTCTCATCCAGGCATTTGACAGATCTTAACTAGTGATGCTGTGTCTTGTCAATCAAAATGAAACGCCTACCTCTCTCCTTCCTACTTTCTCTCTCTTCCAGTTTTTTTTATTTAGGTTGGTCATTAAAATTGCTTATAACCATAGAAACGAGGAAAACCCGCCCCTTGCTTTCCAGATCTTTAGAGTGATATTCCTGTACTGATATCATGGGAGTTATATACATGATGGCTTTAAAAAAAAAGCCTCTAAAACCCCTGCAATTAGGCAGAGTTCTCATTAATTCCTCCCTATAACAGAGTCATTCCTACTGATGCCAACTCAAGGTCACGTCCCTCTTGCATTGCAGTATGGTGTCCAGCAGAAAGGGAGACCTTGCTGGGGAGAAACTGCCTGACAAGAACTGGAGAAGAAAACAGATAGATCCGTGGGATGGGAAGGGTGGGAGGATAAGGAGAAGTCGCATGCGCAGCGTGGTGCGTGTTTGATAATTTCAGTGCTGGTTTCCATCCTCCTAAGGCTGCCTTGCACCATGGAGAGCTCTGAGAAATGGGCATCATATTGCATACTTCTGTGAAGTTGGGCTGCCAGGTTTCAATGCTGAAGGGCCTTGACTCCCCAGTTGGCAAAGGGGGATGTGTGATGGCTTAGCTTGTTCTGAAGCATGAAAACGAGTGCTGATTCTTGTGTGTACAGGCAGTTTAAAAACGCTTGGCCCAAGGCTGTGGGAAGGTGATAGAAGCTCTTACCTTGGGAGCCATCAGCATCTTGAGATTTCAGTGCTGGACTCTGTGTGCTGGACAAATAGTGCTGTTTACATTTGGAGCAGGATTGTTAGGTGTGAGACTGCTTTAGACAAGGTTTCTGATGACTTCTCCCCACCTGAAGTTGCACTAAATCACACAAATGTCACTTTGTTTATACAGATGGAAGGAGGAACTGATCAGATGATATTCATTAGCTGCCAATATTGCACGCTAACTCACTCAGTTTTGCTCTTATTATGAACTATGAGAACTTGGTAGCACACAAAAAGCTATATAGGTGGGCAAGGAGTGACTTTCCTGTATCTGTGATGTCAGGGTTGGTGGGATCCTCTGCTTCTTTCACTTGCTGGGACATCTGATTACACTGAGATGTGCTATGTGCTCCTAAGACTGTTGAATACATAGACTGTGTAGTTACCAGCTTTGGACCTGTGAATCAGTAGACAATGGTGCTTCATATTGACACCTCCTTAGGTGTATTCCAGGAGGAATAAGATTTGTTCGAGGAATCTTACACCTCTGTGGTGACAATGCACGTGCTTTGTGTGTCACTGTGAAGTGATAACAGAGAAAGAAGTCTGCCTCCTTGAGAAATTGCAGTGTGTCTTGATGTTTGGAAGGTCTCCAGGATGCACAAGTGGATTGTTCCTGAGGTAGCTGGATGTGGGAGTTTCATTACTCCATCTATAGGAAGGCTTGTCTCTTGGGAAGGTGGATTTTGACCTTTATTCAGAGAAATAACAAGAAAGAAGTGTTGTGTGATGTAGTATGACAACGTGTTGCTGAGCAACATCTTAAAATGTAAAGGTCTTACTTATTTACCTTGTCTTTGCAAGCCAGGGCCAGATACTGTACTTTATCTTAAAGGCTCTTAATGAGTAAATTTTTCCACGTGTTGGAGCTTCTGTTGTTGGGTTGTGAAGGTGTTGATTGTGTTGATCAAATAAGAAGAAAGGGTGTTTCTGTGTGCTTTATTTCCCTAAAGGAAAGGGCAGGAGCTTCTTCAGCACGTTTTGCTGCTCTCTCCAGCTGCAGTGTCATCTCATGTGATTTGGCTTTCTCCACCATCCCTTCACAAGGAGGGATAAGAAAACTTTGAGCCCTGCATGACAATTCTCCTCCTGCTTAAAACAAACCCACCAGTCAAAATTTTCACAAGCTCAATAATAGAAGAATAAAAACAGTGTAATACTTCTACATCCTTTACTTCACACAGTGTGAAAGAGCCTCTACCAGAGTTGCCTAAGCCATTCTTTTCCTTGCTTTCTGTTTTATTCTGTATTCAAATGTAATAAACTGGTTTAAAACCATGTTAAATTATTTCTGAAGCATTAGTTTCCAAGTCTGGGACAAAATAATTCAGTTGTTAAAGTGTATGTGTGTGGGAAGTGGGCTTATCAACCTTGGAGGCTAGTTTAAGGATGTGTTTGAGCTGTCCTGTCTTTATGGATGCTGTTCTAAAACACTCAGTTGTGCATCTGTCCATATAAACAAGTGCTCTCTGGCTATTGCTCTATACACAAACGTGTGCACGGGCACTCTCGGATGAATAATCCTCCCCAAAGCAATTTTACATTTTTCTATGTGTTCTTAGTTAACAATCAATTATTAAAAATGTCATAATGATTTTTCCCTCTCCTGACAACATTGCTTTCTAACAGTTTGGCTGCTGCTGTAAAACCACGCAAAGGTTTTACTCTTCTGTGCTGATACCTCTTCCAGTGCTGGGTCCACTTGGTTGCCTCAGTTATGTGCTTCTAGCTCAGCAATCCCTTTCACTGTGTGGCCTTTCTTCTTGTAGGAAATGTAGGGAGAATGCTGACAGATCCTGCTTAACTAAGACTTGAAATATGAGATCACTAAGAAGGGAGAAATGACAGTTATGTGAAATCACAAATTGCAGACAATGACTTGCTGTATCTCACTGAGCGTCCCCTGATGCTCACACTCTGAAATTAAAGGGGAAGAGTGGTTTTTTTTTGTGTGTGTGTTACATTGTCAAGAGATATTGTGTAGGCCAAAAGCAAAGCTCGCTTAAAATACATATATATTGTTTTCTTTAATAGATTCACAGGGTGTGAAAACTCCCAAAGGCAGCTCAATCTAAAGATACAGCTACAGCCTCTGTCTTGGGAATGCCTGTGCTTCAGGACAGGGAAAACAGAGCAGATAAAAATTTATATGAACTTTACAGTTCTGCTTTTCATTTTTTCCCCCTTTTCCCTGAACAGAGATGATTCTGCTGAGATAGACCTTGGGTCCACTGGGCTGTTGCTACCTACTGCTTAAGCAGTGGCTCCAAAACACCAGGGAGTAAAACTATGGATGACATGATGGGGTGTTTTATTTTGCTTTTTTTCTTTCTTTGACAATTCTTCCAGTTTCAGATTCTTTTACTTTGGTTGTTTTGATCCATATCCCTTCAACTTGTTGGAGATGAGGCTACTTCTTTGTATTCTCAACCTCCTTCAGGATGACTGCAGGCTCAGAGCTTGCAGTTGTTCTCTGGATGTCATTTTCTGCTCTTGCAGTGGCTTCCCTGCTTAGTCTCCATCCAGATTCTTCCTCTGACAGTTGATCTTGCCTGACTTGTCTGGTTCATTAAGCTCTGGGATGGCCCACACTCACGCTGCCATAAGTTGAGTTGAGCTTTCTGGCCAAAGCGAGTGATAATGGGTGCTCTCTGCTAGGAACAGATGGTCAGTGATGGTTTCATTTTTCAAGGCATAATGGACTGTATTTGTAAGTCCTTTAGAGTTTTATACCAGCAGAAATAGTTTTCCTAAACTACATCTGCTTTTCCCACCTGGATTACCATTAACTGTAATTTGTACCGTGGCTAGAACAGTTGTTTAATGTACTCCAACTTAATAGTAGGAAATAAATCTTTTCTTGGGAATTCTTGGTTTGGTGTCTGTTGCTTCTTTATAGAATACTCAACAAAGTATTCTGTAATTAGAAGGAATGCAGGGGTTTATATATTTATCTGAATCAATTGGTTATTTTGCACTTCTGATCGAGAAAACATAGTCTTTGAAACCAGATCCTTAAAAAGGACTTGATCTCTCTACCTCGGTTTCCCATAGCATGGGGAGGGAGCATTGGCATGTTCCAGCCCTGTTTTGGATACAGAGCTAGAGTTGTAACATTCAGCAAATAGCATGCAAAAAGTATGCCCATTAACATCCTGAGTAATCACCAACAACAGAGTAAATACGAGGTTAATGAGATTAATGTGAAAGAGGGAAGGGAAGCGTTTGAGTGTACCTCCCCATGGACCCTTAGCTGGTGGCAGCCCTGTTGCTGTTGACAAGCCCAGCATGGCTATAGAGGGTAACAATGACTTTGCTGCTGTTCTCAATGCAATGCTTAATGAGTTCCTACTGCTGACATTTTTCTTTAGGTACTGTATAATATGTATATAATATGACTAAATCCCGCTCCTTGCAAAAGGGTTTGATCTTTCTTTTCTTTTTTTAGTAAATATTTATTGCTATTTGATCACTGTTTTGTTTCTAGTGCTGGGACACACTGATAAAACATATGATTAGTATGTCTTCTGAAGTCTTCTTTCAGGTATCTGGTACCGTCCTAACTGTCTGCTTAAGGGCTACCAGATGAACTGGCCCAAATCTTTTCTGCGAAACGTGCTTCCATCAGGATATTGTGCTCAGAAATGCATTGAGATTTAACCCTTATTTTCTTATATCAAGCTCCATCTTAACATGATTTTGTTTATCCTTTGCCTTTCATCTTCCAAGTGCTCCGTATCACCTGCTCTTCATCAAGTCCATTTCCAAGACATCCATTTCCAAGCAAAAACATGCCTTTTTTTTTTTCCCTCTGCTGTAGTAGGTTAGTGGCTTTTCTGGACTTGATGCTCTCTGTCCATCTTCCTCTAGAATTTTTTGACAGTAATTTTCTCCTTGTCACTGCGACAGAATTGTTTATTTGAGTTTTCTCCACCCAAAACTGCATATGGGTGATTGGCTCAAAGTTCTAGGCACCAACTCCCCTTACTGGTCAGTCGACAAACTGCAACCTATTGGGTTGTTTTTTAATGTTTTAAGTGAAAATGCCTTACCAAGAAACCTATTATGTTTACTCAAGATAAATCTTGTACTTATGACCCTAACTTTCCTTTTTATCGTGATTCTGATTAAATCAATCACCTTCAACTTCATTCAGGTAGAGAATGGGCACTGTGTGTTGCCTACATGAATGATTTGCCTCTCAGCTTTTGCTTTTGTTTGTTGGCTTTCTTGTATTGTTTTTTGGGGGTGTTTTTTTTTTTGTTGTTGTTGGCTTTTTTTTGTTGTGCCCAAGTGGTCAAGAAGGCCAGTGCCATGCTGGCTGGGATCAGCAGTGGGGTGGCAGCAGCCCCAGCGCAGGGATTGTGCCTCTGTGCTGGGCCTTGGCGAGACTGCAGCTCCAGGGCTGTGTCAGTGCTGGGCCCCTCACTCACTGCTACAGGGACACTGAGGGGCTGCAGCTCCAGGGCTGTGTCAGTGCTGGACCCCTCACTCACTGCCACAGGGACACTGAGGGGCTGCAGCGGGGCCAGAGCTGGGCACTGAGCTGGGGAAGGGGCTGGAGCACAAGTGCTGTGAGGAGCAGCTGAGGGAATGGGGGTGTTCAGCCTGTAGAAGAGGAGCCTGAGGGCAGACAGGAGCATTCTCTGCAGCTCCCTCACAGGAGGGATGTGATGAGGTGGTGGTCAGGCTCTTCTCTCAATTTACTAGTGACATGATACAAGGAAGTGGGCTCAAGTTGCCTCAGAGGAGGTTTAGATTGGAGATTAGGAGATATTTCTTCCCTGAAAACTTTGTCAAGCTGTGGCACAGACTGCCCAGGGAAATGGTGGAGTCATCACCTCTGGAGGGCTTCCAAAGCCGTGTAGATGTGTTGCTGAGACATTGTTTAGTGGTGGATGTGGCAGTGCTAAAGTAACAGTTGGACTTGGTCTTGAAGGCCTTTTCCAACCTAAACAATTCTATGAGTGTCCCCTATCGTAGCTTTGCCTGGAGCTGAGATTTCCTTTCCAGACTGTGTTTCTGGAAGTCAGCCCAGCGTCTTGGCATTGGCTGGGCAAAACAGAAAAGCTCTGAAGTGCTTCACCGATGCTGTGGGAGGGAAGAGACATAATTCCACCACATTGCTGTCCAACAGCACAGCTTGCAAAGGTCTTCTGGGTTCGTCTTGACATCATGATGTAATGGTTTGCTGCTCTCTAGAAAGCTAAGAATGATGGAACCTTAGGGTTGTTTGGATTGGAAGGGACCTTTGAAGGTCATCTCATCCAACCTCCCTGCAATAAACAGGGACATCTTCAACTAGATCAGGTTGCTCAGAGCCTCATCCAACCTGACCTTGAATGTTTCCAGGAATGGGTTATCTTCCACCTCTCTGGGCAACCCATACCAGTGTTTCACTATCCTCATAGTAGAGAAACTCTCCCTTAGAAACTATGAAGTTGGATTTTTGTTGAGTTCTTTCCTTGCCTTGTGACCATATGATATAGAATCATTTTTGCTGAAGATCATCAAGTCCATATAGAGCAGTCTGAAGGAGAAGAAAGTAGGTTTTGAGTTTTCTCAGTGGGTTAATCTCTCTCCCCTCTCCCTCAGTTCCCATTATGGTTGGTAACTGGGAGACCAGTTGAACTCAACGATGCTCTCTCTGTGATCTGTCATCAGTCACATTATTGGTCAGCATGCAGAGATCTCACATTGATGCTTCCAGATGTTGCAGTTTAGCTGCACAGAGAGGTTGCTGTTATGCAGGACAGCAAGACCATCCACGAGGGGAAGGTGGTGTTAAAAGCCACAGCACGATTGCTTATCACTTGATTTTGATTTCTTTGCGACTAGAGAAGTGATAGAAACAGCAAACGTGTGTATGTGAGTGCAAGGGAGAGAGCTGCACGTATTCCTGTGTGAGGGCAGGAGGAACTATTCAGCTTGCTGCAGCATGTTGCTAATATTTGTTTATGAGTGCTTACAATTTTACAGGGGACGTTAAGGTTTGAGAAATCTGCTGTGTTACCTCATAAGTGGGTGATTCTTTTTCACTGTGGGGTTCTTTAAGTCGTTAGGCTTGTTTCCTTTAGAAATCATATTAAAAGCAAAGAGTGGCTTCATCATTTAGTTATTTATTTATTTATGGGAAGTGCTCTTTGCCTGTTGTATGCAAAAGCACTTCATTTGATCTTTCAGGCGCTTGAGAAGAGGGCAGAGAAGAAAATATTTAATGCAATGTGTAGTTCTTTCCAGTTTTGCCTCAAAATGAGAAGGCACTTTGCTAAGATTTATGTATCTAAACACATTTCATGCACACGGTGCAGCTATGTTTTATCTGCCTCCTGCAGCAGGCTGATGCAAAGAAATGCCTTGATCAATGGTATGAACTGGTTCAGGATAACTCCCAAACTGTTGCAGTGATAAATGCTGTGCCAGTTTCTTTCCACCTTGATTATAATTGTTGTATCTTCTTACATTTGTGATTTATGAAGAAAAAAAATCACCTACTTGAAGGTTAAAAGTTAAAATGATGCAAATCCATTTGTTTCTGTGCTATAATGAAGTAGAATAACACTCCATTAAACCAAGAGCCCTTCCGATGCCTTTTGCAGGGCTAGGAGGCTTTGGAGGCAGGTGAGATGACTGTGCCTTGTCTTTTAATTCTTCTAGATCCACAATACAGCATTACAGAGTTTATGCAAGCCTGGCAATTGAACACAGATTGTGTGAACTGCAAAGCGTCCTTTCAGCCAGTGTCAGCACCTCCCCCCTGTCTATTTAAGGTGAGACAACTTGAGGGCTTCAATCCTGTTGTACACTTGCCCTCAAGGTTTGAGGTCTGAACTGCTTTAGGCTGTGCATGCTGGCTGAGTTGGGAGTATTTATGGATAGGAATCACCTTGGTTTGTCTCTGTTGTAGTCAAAGGTCAGATAAAATAGTGTGTATCAGGTCTTGTTTTGGATTTGTTGTGGCTGAGATGTGGGTGGCACAGATGTGTTAATGGTGGTTTGCTCTTTCAATACTAAACATTTCTGGAGATAACTGGAGATGGTCTTGAGTCACACAAATATGTGTCGTGCTGTTGAGAGTGCAGGTGGTAATCACTGAGTTTGAGTATTGTTGTGGGATATAGGTATTGTGAGCTGGAATCTGTGTAAGTGCAAGACAAGAGGGTTAGATCCTGACATGCATATCTTCAAACTTACTGGAGAGTAAAAGGAAGCAAAGAGATGGTGATTGGCATCAAGAGCTGGTCACAGAATCCCAGAATGTTAAGGGTTGGAAGGGACCTAGAAAGGTCATCCAGTGAAACCTGCCTGCCAGAGCAGCAGCACCTAGTGGAGAGCACACAGGGACTCATCCAGATGGGTTTGAATTTGGGTTTCCAGAGAAGGAGCCTCCAAAGCCCATCTGGGCAGCCCCTGCCAATGCTCCCTCACCTCAACAGGGAAGAAATTTCTCCTTGTGATTCTTTGCAACCTCTTATGTCCCAGCTTGTCAGGAGACTGAAAGCAACAGCCAGCCCACAGGAAGGGTGTTTCAGGGCAGAAGATTCTGAGGCAGTGTGATATCCCACAGAGATGCCTTTGAGAAGTCCTCTGGAGCTTGGGAAGACTGTGGAGGTTCAGCTGTGGGGTTTTTAGCACCTTCTCATGCTGGTGAGTTTGTCCATGCAATTGAGTTAAAACACCTGGAAGTCACACGAATGTGTCAAGTAAGCGAAACCCCTGGTTGAAATCAAGCTTTTGATAGTTTGGAAGTTGAAATATGTTGTTTCAATATATTTTTGGGTCCCTCTTATTATTTAATGTTGAGTTTGAGAAAAACCAACCCCTGAAAGAAAACAAAAAAGGGAAAAAAAAGTGAAAACTAATCTAAAAGAGCTTGTTATGAAACCTAAATTCACTTAGAAATAGCTGGTTTAGAAAGGCTTATCCTTAGATGCTCATTCTGTACTTTTATTGCAAAGAAAGTGTTATACTGCTGTAGTATATCAGAGAACTGTGGAAGAGCAGCTCCTCTGTCCTGAACAACTGTCTGGAGCTGTAAGTTTTTGTGTATAACCTGATGAATGTTTTACCTTGGTGTCTCCTGGGGTAAAAATACAAGAGTAGCTGCTCTGAGGGGATTAATATGGAGTGAATTAGATGGGAGGTGAGATGCTGCAATGCGTCTGCCTGTTGCAGATCCACCTAGTGACTGACCAGGCTGCTGTGGGTAAAACAATGGTCTGGTGTAGGTGTGGGGACATCCACTTGGACTGTAGGATGGAGACAGCTGGTTATTTGTTTAATGAGTTCCCGTGTGACCTGATCTAGGTGAATCTGCTTCTGCAGTGGGGTTGGACTAGATGATCTCTAAGGTCCCTTCCAACCCCTACCACTCTATGAGTGCCCAGATAGAGTTAGAGCAAGGAGATGCCCAAGGACTAGCTAGCAAGCAGAGGATGGCTGTGTCCTCTGAATGTCCTGCTCCTGAAGCATCACCACACAGGTCCAGGAGCCAAGCAACATCTTTGATGTAGGTATCTGCTAACTGAAGGTGTTAAGACCCATTTCCCCACTATCAGAGTTACTCTGGTGACCCAGCAATGCCTGGAGCATCCCAGCCCTTGTTCTGCTGGCTGAGCTCGGTGCTGGTGTATTGCCACCTTCTCAGAAATCACTAACTCAGATGGCTTTTTATTTAGAAACGTGCTTTCATCATTTTTAATACTAAAGGCTCTCCTGCAAATGGGGGAGTTTTTGGCTGTTATTTTTAACTGAATGTTTCATTGATGTGATTTACAGCGTGAGCTGGCAGCTGCTGTACGAGCGAGGGCGCGGAGAGGCAGCCATGGTGTGGGACGGGAAAGGAGCAGTGTGGGGAGGTCTTGAGTTATCTCCCTTGTCAGAGCTAATGCATCACAGAACTGCAGCCCAAAGATGTCTTTTTTTGGATCATTTGAAGCCAATAAAATGAGCTCCACTCTGTTTTAAGTGGATCTATGGACTTGAGCCCTAGCCAAACACTTTGGCGTTGGTGTGCTGGTGCCTGCATGGTGAGCCAGGTCAAAAACCTGATTCATTCAAAATGAAACCTCACCAAAAAGAAAAGAAGTGACTTAGGTTTTGGGTAGATGAGGTGTAGTCTAAGCTCAAAAAGGCAGCTTGCTCTGGCTTGGGTTTAATTAATCTTACTTGTCTCCCCAGCTGAAGAAGGTGAGTGCCAGCCATCACAATGCAGATGGGACCTTGGTTGGTGTGGTAGAGTGAAAGATGTTTGCTTCTGGGCAGTGCCATTGTTTGTGATGTGGAATGCAAAGCCTCCATTATTGAGGCTTTGCTTACATGCTCAGTGCAAAACAGAACTAGGAGCACCCGAAACCTTCAGTGACAAGTCTGTGTGTTCAGCTCAGTCCTAACCAAGCTGGAAACCTGAGGAATGGGTTATTTTTTCTACTTGGTGAACCAGAAAATTAAATACAAATACGCTGTTTGAGGCATGGGTGTGAAAGTGAGAACAGATGAGAGCTATTAAGTTGTTTTCAGAGGTGGAATTTTTTTGGTCTGAAGTCTCTTACTTCCTTTGAGGCTTTCTCCTGTCACTGTCTTCTGCCTCTTCCACTTTAGTAGCTTGGTTGAGTTAATCACATGAGGTAAAAAAGAGTACACTTCACTGATTTGGGCTTTTCTCCTCTACCCAACCAGCAATGAACATGTTCATGAAGCACATAAGGACTTAATATCTCAATGTCCTCAAGGGAAACAGAAAAAATCAGCTATTATCTATTTCTTTTTGGTATCATCCAACCAGTTAGCCCATGCCCAGGTCTAGGTTTACCCATGTATGTTGCTTGCTGCCTCTCTAGTACTTCAGAGGATGTTTTGGAGAATGAATTGAGACATAGATTGGGCTTGAAATGGCAGAGGAGTGTACATAGATATAGGGAGATTGTGACACGAGCCTCACAGGGATGCAGAGTAGGGGAAGAGGGGCAACTGTGGCAGGAAGCACTGTGTAAGGGACATGAGCAGGGATGCTCACCCACTGTTGGCTTAGAGATTGTGTTGCTCTGCGATATTCAGTGCTGTGCAGTGTAGGAATGTGTGGTTTTATTGCTGATAGGCATATATTAAGCAAAGAAAGTGGATGTGGCGTTTTAGCCCAGGCTAGGTGCCAGGTGCCCACCAAGTTGTTCTATCTCTTCCCCTCCTAAACTAGACAAGGGAAAGAGAAATGTAATACAGGACTCACAAGTCAAGATAAGGACGGGGAGATCGCTCAGCAATTAGTGTCATGGGCAAAACAGACTCAGCTCAGGGAGAAATGGTTTCATTTATTAATGAACCATCAGAAGAGAGCAGGGAAATGAGAAATAAAACTGAATCTTAAAACCTCTCCCCCCACCTCTCCCCCTTCCTGGGACTCCCTTTCCTTCCCCTCCCAGCAGCACAGGGGATGGGGGTTGTGGTCAGTCCATCACAGATGGACTTTGCTGCTACTGCCTGTCAGAGGGAGGCCTCACACTTCCCACTGCTACACTGTAGGGTCCCTTCCCACAGAAGACAGTTCTTCATGACCTTTTCCAACATGGGTCCTTCCCAAGGGCTACAGTTCTTCACACCTTGCCCCAACATGGATCATCCATAGGGAGAACAGCCCTTCAGGTACCAACTGCTCCAGTCTGAGTCCCTCACATGGTCACAAGTCCTGACAGCAAACCTGCTCTGGCCTGGGCTTCTCTCTCCCCACAGGCTCCCAGGTCCTGCCAGCAACTTGCTCCAGGGTGAGCTTCCCACGGAGTCACAGCCTCCTTCAGGCATCCACCTGCTCTGGCGTGGGCTCCTCCACAGGCTGCAAGTGGGTCTTTGCTCCCCCATGGCCTCCATGGGCTGCAGGGGCACAGCTGCCTCACCATGAGCTGCACCACAGAGCACAGAGGAATCTTTCTTCCAGGGCCTGAGCACCTTCCTCCCCCTCCTTCTGCACTGACCTTGTTGTGTGCAGAGATGTTCTCACATTCTCACTCCCTGTTGCTGCTGCAGTTTAGCAACTGCTCAGTAACTTCTTCTCAAATTCGTTAGTCACAGAGATGTTACCTCAGTCATTAATGGGTCAGCTGTGGGTCCATCTCAGAACTGACTGGCAGTAGCCCTGTCAGCTACAAGGGAAGCTTCTGCCAGCCCCTTGTTTAAAGAAACCACCTCTGTATCCCCCTGCTACCAAATCCTGGCCCTGGCAAAACCACTGTAGTGGACTTGGAGACTCTTCAGTTCAAGGGAAGTGTGACATCTTTCAAGGTCCTGTTCTAGAAGTTGAACATTTAGGGCATTTGCCTTCCTGATCCAGAATAACTGAATTGACTGGCATTCAAGATAATTGATGTATCTCACCTGTCTTCCCCTGAAGACATGGTAATGTCAAGGAACCTGATTATGCAAAGCAGTGCCCCTGTGAGTTCAGGGTGACTACCTTTATGTTAGAGATCCTGAGCTGTTTGTGTCTATGTGGATGGGCCAAAGTAAGAAAGGAAGGTACAATGAGATTCAACCTGTCCTCATGTTGAATGTGTTCACATTTGCCTGTTGTCTCCTTTGGCCTCAGCATGAAACTCCCAACTAGTGTTTGGCCCATGAAGTCAGTGACACAGTGCTGTGTGTCAGTTGTCTGCTGGTTTGAGTGGACAAGGTGCTGGGCCATCTTGTGTAGACCATGTATTTGCCAAGAAAGGTTGGGCAGGATGATCCTTGAGGTCCCTTCCAACCTGGTATTCTATGATTCCATGGGGACATGGAATACAGACCCCTCCATATTGTTATGCCAACAATACCACATAGTTTCTCCTTTACTTGAGAAACTGTGTTTGCATTCAGTGGTAGTGTTCAGAGGGGAAAAAAAGTGAACTCTACACTTCTTGTCTCCTGTAGCATTTGCAAAAAAGGCTGAATGTTTAAGTCTAGCTAGCTCAGGGCTGCAATCCTGTGCACTTTGCTAAAGGGAGATCCTGGCTACTTAGACTTCTGTGCTGAAAGGAATGAGCCATCTGGGAAATGGGAGATGACTCCAAACTGTTCTTTGTGTGGGTATGTATGGCTTTGCCAAGGAGGAGGTTCCTGTCACACTGAGTGCTACTATTGATGGCACTAATACAGATCTCATGTGCCTCACCATAGGATGTTCTGGGCCTCTGAAGATGAAGCTTACGCCTGGGGTGAGAAAGGCTCTTTCATACCCAGTCTTGCTCTCTGGTTGCTCTTTTCACTGAATGCCCAGATTAGCTCCCTTTTTCTGTTGAGATGTTGTTTGTAAACATTTCCATTACCTTCTGCTTACTTCCATTTACCAGTGACCTTTCTTGCAGCCTGAATGCAGTGTTCTGGCACCGTGAGCAACAGAAACTGTCTGAAATTATACCTCTCACTCTCCATCCATCTCAGTTTAGTTTTGCAGGAGGATCATGCAGTATCACTTGGAGTTTGCCTTCAGAATTGAGGATGGTGATAAATGCTGGTGGTAGAAACAAGAGAACATGGGCTGCTTTAGCTAGCTCCATGTGTGGAAAAGAAGAATGGCTTTTTAGTTTTTTTTTTTTCCTTTCCATATGCCTTGGATAGATCTTCAGCCTACATTTTCTGGGACTGTAGGCAGAGGAGCTTATCTCAGCTAATATTTTTCCCATCTCACAACTGGAAATGCCATTTAGGGTTATTTCAATAAAGGCAGCTGTGACTTTGTTAAAAGCTGGACTAATGCAAACTCATGTGCTTGCCTTTTCATGCTTCCTCTGCACCTGGAATTGCATCCATCTCCACGAGATGACTATTGATTGGAAACCTACAGGTGTGTTGCTGTGTTTTTCTCAGTAATCTCTGGCACTCCCTTAATTTTTATGCTGCAGTTTAGTGGAAGGGCTGTTGAGATCCAGCTGTGTTGGCATTCATCAATTTGGCTCTGACTTGACTGCAAACAAGACTGTGTGTTAGGTGGCAAAACAGAAAAGCAAATTCTTTCAGTGAAGAACGTAGATGTATTTTTTCGAGCAAAGTGACACAAAATCAGATCATTGTTTTAACTGAAGTACACTTTTCTGATGGTCCCCTGCTCTACTTAATTAAAGTCTCAATCTCTTGAACAAATAAGTGAGTAATGTGAGTGGATGCTGGAAGCACACTGTGCAATTTGCTGGTTGGGCAATGTATGTTTAGGGAGCAAGAATGGAGTCTTGAGGTTGTGGAACATCAGCTCCTCATGGAAGGTTTTTGGACAGCAGTACACTGATCCTCTGGTGCATGCCAGACTATGTATATGTGAGGATATCCAGCTTGCTGAAATGACTTTGAGGCTGCAGAAGTAGTGACTGGCTACACTACTGTTGGCTGCACCACCAAGATTGGCCTTGCTGTTGATGGGAACACCAACCAGGATGTCACCAAAGACATGTCTAAAATATAAGCCTCAGAAGGAAGATCTTCATCTGCTCTCCATGCTCTAATATGCTTCAGACCAAGTAGAAGGGACCTGGTTTCCTACAGATGTGCCTTTTGTGTCCTCACACATCTTCTGCCACTTGCCCTCTCTAGTTGTTACACCAACCACAAAATCAATCATAACTCTGGGTGGTTGCCCATTTGCTTACTCATGGATAATCCACATGTAGTTGCTGCAAGTGTTGTGTTTTGGTCTACTTCTCCACACTGCTGATCACTGATCTCTCTTTCCTTGATTCAGCCCTTAATATTTCACTCAACTGTAAGGGTGGTAATTGAGTTTTAGGATTCTTTCTCTTTTTTTTCCTCTTCAATTTTTTTGAGGCTGGCCAACAGCTTCAAGTTACAAGAGCAGCTGAAAGGGAAAGGGAATGAGTCTAGTAAACAGGAAAGTCAGTGTAGACCATTCATGCTTCTTGCATGGCTGTAATTCTTTGTGGTGATCATCACTGTGTTGCTGGGAAAGGCTGAGAAAAGTGGCATCTGTCACTCCATGACCTTGAGAGGCTGGCCATTTGCTAATATGGAAGAAGTATAGGGTAGGTGTCTGAAGCAATGCCATGGTAAAAGACTTCTCTCTCTTCTGCAGAACATCTGCTGGGGGGGGGATGTCAAGAAATGCATCTCCTGTGACTTCTGCATCCCTTATGACACTGCATCTCTCTTGACTTTTGGTATTTGTGGAAGTATTCAGGGAACATATTCTCCTACATATTCTCCCATCTGTCTTTTTTTTTTCCCAAATTCCCTGGCCTTAGTGTGTGCTTAAGAATAGATTTGCTTGCTGTCTTATGTTCAGAAGGCAGTTAAGAATTTATTTTTTGACCTTCCTGTGTTTAGATGATAATATTTTTAGATTCTTACATGATGGCTGTTTCTGAGTTGAGTTGTAGTTTGGACTTTCTTCTCTCTTTTAAATGCAGAGGTGGAAAGCATGATCAATGTCTCAATCCAAAAGATATTTCAGAGGGTACTGTTACCTGGACCAGGTTGTACAAGAGCTTTTTTCATGGTTCCTAATTACCCTTTTACCTTGTTTGTAAAAGACTTTTCCAAGAATGGATGAACTGGACTTGCAGCATTTAACTAGCTACAAGAAGGTGCGGAACCCTTAGTGAATTTGTAGGTGACACCAAGCTGTGTGGAAGTGTTGGTCTGCTTTGAGGGTAGAGAAGCTTTACAGAGAGATCCAGACAAGCTGGATGGCAGGGCCAAGGCTGATGCCATGAGTTTCAATAAGGCCAAGGGCTGGGTCCTGCACTTGGGCCACAACAACCCCCAGCAGAGCTACAGGCTTGGGGAGGAGTGGCTGAAAAGCTGCCAGGCACAGAGGGACCTGGGAGTGTTGGTTGACAGCAGCTGAACATGAGCCAGCAGTGTGCCCAGGGGGCCAAAAAGGCCAAGGGCATCCTGGCCTGGATCAGGAACAGTGTTATCAGCAGGAGCAGAGAGGTGATCATTCCCCTGGCCTCAGCCTTGATGAGGCTGAACCTCCAATACTGTGTCCAGTTTTGAGCCCCTCTCTACAAGAAGAACATTGAAGCTGGAGAGGATCCAGAGGCAGCTGCCAAGCTAGGAAAGGACTTGGAGCACATCTCAGATGAAGAATAGCTGAGGGATCTGGGGCTGTTGAGCCTGGAGATAAGAAGGCTCAGGAGAGACCTTCTCACTCTCTGCAACTACCTGAAAGGCAGCTGTAGCAAGGAGGGGGTGAGTCTGTTCTCCCCAGTAACAAGTAATAGAACAAGAGGAAACAGCCTCAAGTTGCACCAGGGGAGGTTCAGGCTGGATGTGAGGAGGAATTTCTTTGCTGCCAGGGCTGTCAGGCATTGGAACAGCTGCCCAGGGAGCTGCTGGAGTCACCATCCCTGGAGGGGTTTCAGAGCTGGGTGGGTGTTGCACTGAGGGCAATGGGCTGGTGGCTGATAGGGCTGGGACAGAGGCTGCACTCCATGAGATTAAAGGTCTCTTCCAGCTGGAATGGTTCTATGATCCCATGATTTGACTTTACAGGCCCTGAGTAAGCATGGATAAAAAGGAGCCCAAAAGATGACCCTTCCCTCCCCAAAAAAGTGTGAAATAGGGAAGAAGAGCTTGTTTCACTATGCAAATAGTTTTAAATTACTTCTCAGGTTCTTCTAATTGTCTTCCCCAATGAACTTTCTTCTTCTGTTTGGCACTTATCCCATCTTAAGCTTGTTTCAGGTAACTAGGAGCAGTCTTTTGTTTTCTAAAGAAAAGGTAATAAAGGCAAAAGCATCTCAAAGGATCTTAAGACTGTAAGAAAAAGCTTCCTATAAGATTTTACCCATTTCAGGAGCTGCTGTGTCTCTATAGTGCAGTGTAATTGGAGCAGGTTCAATGGTGGGACTTTTGACATAGGTTGGCATCTGGTTCTCTGAACACTTAATGGTGCTTTTAATTAGTAGTAGTCTAGGAATTGCCTAGTGAGACACCAGGTTCATTTAGCTCAAGAATCTCTCTTTTGGATGCTGACCAATAATAGTGTGCCTAAAAGAAGAGGGAAGTAATGTCCTGATATGCATATGTGGTGGTAATTCCTCCCTGGGTTTCTCCTGATGGTTAATCATTAAGGCTGGCTTAAGCATTTGTGTTATAACTTAGTTATAACAACTTTGGCTGATCTTGTTATGTATTTCCCTATGCTTTTGGGTGCTTGAGTTCCTGGCCTTTACAACCTTTGTTACAGCTGGATTACTCAAAAGATTTCACTTACCTCTTGAGCATTTTCCTGACTTGATTTTTTTGTGGGAGATTTCCTCTTGGTTTTTCTGGACACGTGGTAGGAAGCACAGAAGTTGAGATGTCTTCTCTAAACTGTTCCTTATTGAGTTTGTTTCTTCTGTTGTTGGTGTCAGTCTCCTATCTAAATCAAACCTATTCCATTGGTGTGTCTCCTCCCTTCTCCCCTGTCACCATGGGGCAAAGAGCTGCTCATCTCTTTAATTTTATGATCTCCTCCTTCTCTATTGAACAAGAGCCAGAAGACACTGCACCACTCTCCTATTATTATTCTTCTGTTTTCTTTCCTATACATCCCATTGCTCATATGAAAGTAGCAGCCTCGGGCAAAGTTGCTTTCTGAGGGGCCAGTGATGATGAGATCCAGTTCTCTTGACTCCATTTGGTGTTAGATGGGGGCATGTTGTAACGTTTCCTCTCCATCATTGCTTTCCTGTGCATGGCATAGCTAATTCTAACACATAGCAGAGTACATTTCCCAAATGCTTTATGTAAGAAGGGGGGGAAAAAAATCAACTTGCATCAACCTCACTCTGCTACCCACACTCTTCTTGATGCCCCCAGGATGCCATTGGCCTTGGTTACTTTATCAACCAGCACTCCCAGGTGTCTCTCTGCAGAGCTGCTCTCCAGCAGGTCAGTCCCCAGCCTGTGCTGGTGCAGGGGGTTGTTCCTCCCCAGCTGCAGGACTCTGCCTATCCGGGAGCACTCTTTTTCACTCCAGCCTCCTGGCATCTCTGTGAGAAAGGGAGGTATTGAGGACTTTGTGGCATGATGCCATTTTGTTACAGTGTGATCAGGGTAGAAATCCTCAACAGAACATTGTTCTCAAGTTAGTGGGGAAGATTGATGTTGGATTATATCCCATGTGATTATTTTTTCCATTTATTTTCTTGCTGCATGTGAGATAAAGAAATGATTATATTTACCTTCTTAATAGCTGGTATCAGAATTGAAACACTTCCAATGAATCACAGAATCTTAAGGGTTGGAAGGGACCTCAAAAGATCATCTTAGTCCAACCCTCCTGCCAGAGCAGGACCATATATCTAGATATATGAAATATATCTAGATTTCTTCTCTCCCCCCAAATAACACTATTTCCTTAGCTTATATCCTTACATTTCCCCCACCCCTCTTTAAATAATCCTAAAATCTGGTTACAAGTTGTTTCCCCCTGCCCACACTCTGGTTAAAACATCTCTTTCCAAAACCAGCAGAATAATGTTACCTACTATTTGTTGTAGGAAGAAAAATAGCAAGTTGGAGGTGAAAGTTATTTGAGAAGATAGGAATTGCTTTTGAGGGTTTTTTTTTTGTTTTCCCCTTCTGTCTTATGGGTTTTTTCCTGTTGTCAATTCGGTACCAACTGTGACTGTGACCTGGTGATGGTGTGCAGGTGCCACAGCTATTACTGGGACAGTGAAGGAACAGCAAAGAAAGGGCTTGTGAGAGCATGAGAAGAGTATTTCTGCCTTTTGAGAGGCTACAGAGTTCATTTGCCCATCAAAGCAGGGCTGCAAGGAGTGAATGCTGTTAAAGGGACCATTTCTGATGCTTTTCACCATCAATCTGGGAAAAAAAATGGGATTGCCCTTCCATCCAGCTGAGGTAAAAGAAAGGCAATTCCAGGCAGCTGGAATCTCTCTCTTCTCAGAGGTTTTCATCAGATGTTCTGTTTTAAAACCTGATGATCTTCATGGTTATTTGAAGATGGACCTATGTTACCTGCTGCCCTGCTGCTGAATGGAGGAGCTCAGACGTAGCACTGGCTGCATTTGCTTGTTCAGTGTGGTGTTCCTCATCCTATTTTCAGGGGAGGAAAATACTCTTCACAGTCTGAGAGGGATGCTGGAATAAAAGTATTCCTATATGATAATTTCTGTGCTCCAAAGTTATGAAGAACCTTTGATCAGCCCCATGTATCATTATCTTAACATCACCAAGGCTGATGATGGAAATGAAGGTTTCAAGCTTGACTTGATTCATAAACAGGGAAAGTTAAGATGATTAGTGTGATTATTTTTCCACAGCTGCTTCCAGGGCTGGATTGATTTGAATGTCTGCTGATAAGGTATTCAGACTGCAGGGAAGGGCATCCCAGAGCTTATTAACAGCACTGGGGCAGGAGGAGTGTGGCTTGATCATAGAATGTTTGGAAGGGATCTCAAGAGATGATTCAGTCCAACCACTCTGCTAAAGCAAGTCCACCTAGATCAGAGGGCACAGGAATGGCAGCCTGTTCCAAAGGGTGGGCTAGCTGGGCTCTGGAGCCTTGTTCTAATCACAGTATCCCAGAAGGGTTAGAAGGCACTTGGAAAGCTCATCCCGTGCAACCCCCCTGCCAGAGCAGCACCACCTAGAGCAGGGCACACAGGAACTCGTCCAACTGGGTTTGGAATGTCTCCAGAGAAAGAGACTCAGGTGTTCTGCAATAATTTTGTCTGCTGTTAGCAAAAATAGTCAAATGAATACAATAATTTCTCTTGAATGATGTGTTTCTGGTACTGCTGCTGTAGTTGGTGCATCTCAGTGTCTGGGTTTTTTTTTTTTGCATGGTGAAGTATTTTTAGGGAAAAAAATGGAGTGTAAGCACTTAAACAAACCCTGTTTTATTGGTAAAGTCTTCTCTTTGGTTTATTTGTGTGTTCTGACAATATTTCTATTGGCAAAAGGTTTTCCAGTCCATGGTGAGAGTCTGTCTCAAACCCAGATACTTGTGAAATGCTCATCTGTGAAGTGCAGGACTCAAATTGGATCCATGCTTTGGAAATCTCTCTTCTGCATCTCTGTTGCATATCTGAACATTGCACTCAACTTGGTTTTCTTGCTCCTGTCTTAAAATTACTCCTAAGTATATCTTCCATTCTAGTTTAAGTTGGGTCTGAAAGCTTTGGCATCACAGAAATTCATGGTTGTGAACCTGCTTGGAGGATCTTTTGCCTCCTGGCTGTTGCTGTTGATGAGGAAGCAGCATCTCAGCAAGGGTAACTTTACCGAGTAGGGTAGAGGATGCTGTCTTGACAGGTCCATTATCTACTTTGCATGCTTGCACACTCCTTTTGGAGGCCAGACCCAGATCTGTTTTCAGCCCGTCTTGGTTTACCCTGTTTTCCATGTAAAGCAGATGCTCCACTGATCTACTAAACTAAAGACTCTTGCATCACTAGCCAGGTTTCCTTCAGCACATCCGTAATGTTCCTGTAAAAACAAGATATGCCATCTTAGCTAGAGGGTGAGAAGAGTCTTTCCATGATATATGCAAGATCCTGACCTCCATTCCTGGATGGAATTGGTGCTGATACCACTGCTGATCTTGACAGCCTTTGAGATCTCCCTGAGCTGATGAGATCTTTGTAGCTAACATTTAGATCTGTGTTTGTAGGATGCTGTAAGTGAAAAGGTTTATATTCTTTTTCACAAGAACAATGTAGAATGTGGGGAAAAAAACCGTATATCTATGACATACACATTATATGTATTTGTATAAATATATATATTCTATATAATTATATCAACAACTTACAATGTTGGGGCCTTTTTGCATTGCCAAACTAATAAAGCAACAGGGAGAAATTGCCTCAAGTAGAGTAGCACTAAATCAAATTGATTTTTGCCACTTCTTACTCATTTTAAGCCCAATCTAACCCCCCTCAGTTCCAGCCTTTGCTCTGAACCAACCACCTGAGTGCAGGATCCACGATGAACAAGTTCTGGGTAAGACTTAATTGTTGCAGCTCACTTAGGTACAAATGTGAGAGGCTTTGGAAACGGAAGCAAACATATCCTGAAAGCCTTACAAACAGAAAGCCCCAAGGGATCTGGCTTTCTGGTTTATTGGTTCTGCTGTGGCTGGCTGTGTTATTATATAAAAGACCCAGCACCTCTTGTTGTCATTTTGCAAAGGAGAAGATGGTCCATTCCTGAACTGGAGTACAGGGGATACCAGCTTTTGTCTGTCTGATCACAGCTGAGCAAGGGCTCAAAATGTGTCATTTGCTACTCTTTATTTCTGTCATCACTATTTCAGTGCTGAGATGAGGGAGCCCTGGCCCAGGCTGCTCAGGGAGGGTGTGGAGGATTCTTCTCGGGAGGTTTCCAAATCCACCTGGACACATTCCTGTGTGACCTGATCTAGGTGGATCTGCTTTGGCTGGGGGATTGGACTAGATGATCTCTATAGGTCCCTTCCAACCCCCACCATTCTATGATGATTTTATGATGATTCTTGCATTCTCAACTTGTCCTTTAGATGCCACATTTGTGTATCTGTCTTGACATTAACCTTGTGCAGACACGTGCCCACAGAACTGCGCCGTGTTTGCTCTCTAAGAATTCATCCCCATCCATATGTCTCATCTACTACCTCTGCTTTGCTAAACCTACAAAGAATTAAAGCACCTAGAGGCTGGAAGCTGTGGCAACATGAATTAAAAGCCTTTTATAAATCAGTATTCAGTAGTCTTCAGTGTGCTGTGTAAAGGTAAATAGCTACTGCCTCTCCCTCTCTGGCTGCTTCATGGCTATGTCCTTGTGTTAAGTCCTCAGCAAACCTCCTTCTTCTTTGCATTTCCTCTGTAAATCCTGCAGGTTGTAACAGACTTCTAAATCTTGCAATTTGGTGCAGAAAATATCTGCTATATTTACTTGCTTGTTACTTTTGAGAGAGCCATTTGTATCGGACCAGCTTTGCACTGCTCTCTCTCTCTACATATAGATATATATACATCTTTTCTTTTTATTCTTTGCACAGCTCCTTCTCTCTCTCTGTGTATATATTCCCTTTTTTTAAAGATGAATTCCAAACAGCTGGTCCCATGCTAGGCAAGTTTCCTTCACCTGTTATGATGCAATGCCTCATTTTTATCAGAGAACCACGATTTAAAAGCACAGTCAACATAACCCTGCAGTTCAATGCACTGCTGCAGGGATCTTGCAATAACCGTGCTCCCATCTCTGCCTGACATCATCTGATCGTCTTTAGCTTCTCCCATGTCTGAGCAAACCTGGTGTTGGTGAAGACAGTAACCCTGGCTCAGCATTGATTTGCAAGACTGAGGTTTACCTGGTGCTTTAACTTTGGGAGGGAGCTGTTACAGCATCAGAGCATCTCAAAGGCTGGAAGGGACCTTGAAAGATCAACTAGTCCAGCCCCCCCTCCCAGAGCATCCACACTTCTATATTTATTAGAGAACATAGGTTTATTATTCCTCTCCCCCCTCCCATCACTTTCCAGCGCTGCTGCTTTTTCTGAGATAGAAAAAGCACCAGATACTGAGATAGCAGCACCAGATACTGCTCTGATTTTTGAGTAGTATCTGGTGCTGGGAAGGCCTTTTACAAATGCTGTGCAGTGCTGCTTGCTGGGAACAGCTTCCCATAGCAACCTTCAGCTTGGAAGCTGAAACCACGTCCCCTCCATCTGACAGCTTTATTATGAGTTGGGCATGTGAACCCTTTCGAAGCAGTTTAGGTGGTGGGGAGTTCTCATGAACTCTGTCTTTAGTGTTGGGGTGGTTTGTTTTTTTTTTTTGTTATTTTATAATTTGTGGAGTTTCTTTTATCACTTTTGAGTTTAGGTTTTGTTCATTATTTACTCAGAGTAAATGTTAGACAGGTGAGAGGTGCTCTTCTAGGTAAGACTGAACATCTCTGCCATGCCATGACACATAATCCCAACCGTCACAGAAGCAATATGAAGTCCTCCACTGCTACACATGAACAAGACAAAGCCCTTGCTGGAAGGCAGTGGCAGTAGTGAAGCTGGGCTCAGAGTGTGCTTTTTTGGGGGATTTGTGTTTATTACAGTTGTTCCAGAGAGCTTTAAAAGAGTTAGGGTCCTTCTCCCTCAAGGAACCAAGCAAGAGCTTGAGAGGAATGCATTTGCTATCAGCACAGCAGCCATCTGACAGTTAGCAGGTAGCTTTTGAAGATGTGAAGATGGATGGTGTAACCTTGCCTGCCACTGTCTGTGGACAGTGGGTGCAGTAGAGGTGGTCAGGCAAGGGGTCTGGCCCATTTGGTCAAAGTCTATCTAAACCATTTGTTGGTGGGACTGCAGAGGAGCTGTTGTGCTGTCACCATCCCTTAAGGAAGGAGTTAGCAAACAGGTTGTTTCTTGCAAGCTTCATGGAGTGGATGAGCTTGGCCCCAGGTGGGTCTGGAGTGTGGTTCTGAGTTTTGCTAGGATGGCCTCTCCCTTTGCTTTTGTGGTAGAAGTTATTCCGGCCCCGCTCCATCAGTACTCAACATAAATCAAGGCTGTGCTGACACACATACTATTCCTCTTCTCCAGCCTCTCTGCAAACTTGTGTCACATCTCCCTGCTGGCTTTTGCTTCCTCAAAGCTTCTAGTGCTGAAGGGAGGGCTTGAAAGGGTGGGTGAAGGCTCTGGAGAGCCAGGAGGGACTCCTGAGAGCTCTTGTGGGACCAAAACAGGACATTCCATGTACAGTCTGAGATAAAGCTGGTTACAAAGGAGTTTGTCTTTGGGGCTTTTTGTTGAGTTTGGCATTACTGATCTGATGGTCTCTTTCTTCCCACCAGAAAAGCAACTGCAAAATGACTGCTTGCAGTTGTCACCCACCTACATGCAGCTCAGGCTGAGCTGGTGGCTGCCAGGGCCTGCAAAGATAAGAGACACAATGCCTCATGCTGTTGATGGTACCAACTTGCAGGATGGCCTTTGATGATATTTCACTGATGCAGAGATAGTCTCATCTGTATTTGTGAACCATCAAGACCATGGGAGCAGCAACATCCCTCCTGCAACCAAAGCTCCTAGTTTCTCTTCCCAAGCTCTTTTGGGGAGGAAGAAAGCTCATCAAGTTGTTTTTGAGTGAAGGAGAGGGAGTGGCTTTCTGTGCTGGCTCTAAGCAAGGAGACAGCCAGCCTCAGACCCTGGGAAAGCCGTGGTGATAGAGGAAAGGTTTTGGAGCTCTTGTGAGGAGCTGCCTTTCTTTATCTGTGGCTCCCTCAAAAGCTTTTCAAGCTTTTTTAACAGGCTTTGTGAATGTCTCAGTCCTCTTCTTAAATGCTGTTCCTCTCCATCCCTTTGCACTTTATAGAGAAGCAAGAAGTGACTCATTACACAGCCTACGAGGAAACTTTGCTGAATAAATGTGTTTTAAAAGAAGAAAAGATAAAAAAACAAGAGTTCTGGTCTGGGGCAGAGTGATGCTTTTGCTATCTTGAACTCTGAAAGAATGTTAGGCTGTTTCTTTTTATTAGCTGTTAATTAATTGAGCTGCAACAGTGTGGCTGTGAAGATTAACAGGACTTTGTTGGGGCTGGAGCTGTGGGTTTGGTGGGGTTTGTTTATTATGTGGTTTTAATTTGCTCGAAACGTCAATAGCAAGATTAGCAAATCTCCCAGCTCTGTCCCTTCTTCTCTCCTCAAACCTCCTTGCCACTGACAGCATCCCACGGGGAGGAGGTGCTTTCTGGGCACCTTTGGCAATAATCAGAGGAAAGTTGGTGTCTTCTGAGGCACCCACGATGTTTGGGACGTTGTTGGGAGCTTCTCTTTCCCAGAAGCTATGCTTTTCTCTCCAGTCTCTGACATAAATGTGTTTCTTTAGCTTTCTTCCTTTGCTGCTTTGATGGAAGGAGCCTCAATGATGCTTTTCACCTTTCTTTCTTCAGTAATAAACTAAACACATGTACCTGCAGTTTTAGGATGAAACCCTGTGCATCCCCTTTTTTGTGTCTGCATCTTCTCTTCTGGTTGGGGTCTCTGTGTTTGGGACTCTTGACCCCAGAGGGAGATGACAGTGTGTACACACATTGATGTAATTAATGCAGTGTAGGAATTCTGTACATAGAATGAATTGATTTATAGAATGATATAGTTTCTGTAAGTGCATGAATGCTGTAGTATGCAGGAACAACAGGGTCAGTCAGCTGGAGCTGCTGGTGACAACTGGGAATGTCACTTGGTTTTATTTGAAGGTTGTTCTTTCTTTCCAAGGTTCTCCTTCAATTCAGAAGCTCTTCTGCTTCTCCATAAGCTCCAAGACTCTTCTCTTTGTTTAAATACAGGAAAACAATGTTTTCAAAGGGAGGGAAGAGAGTGAGAAAGAAGTGTGGGTGCTCCTCTGAGATCGAGCCGATCCATTTTTATCTTGTTATATATCATTTTTGCTTAATGCTGTTATATTATTTCAGCTGGGCTTGGTTTTCAGATTCGATGCAGATATGAAGTTGCTATAACAACATGATGATTCATACAATGCCAGCAACAATCTGCTGGGATTTATTTTTCTGTCATGACGACTCAGAATGTTTTTTGGTGGGGATTTCTGTCTATTTTCAGATAGACGAGGCCATTAGCTCTCTGCAGTGATTTGCTTTGGATTACTTGGACTCAAGGTAATAACACCTACACTTCTGGAACAGACCTAGAGATCTCAAAGCACTTTACAAAAGGTCAGTGCTGTCATGCCAGATTTAGGATGGGAGGGCCCTCAGATGTGCAACCACAGCATCTGACACCTTGTACCTGTGCTGAGGTGATTGGCCAGCTCATTCCTTCTTCCAGGGGTAGAACTGATAAAGCAGTTGCTTTTGAGAGCCTCCTGATCCCTATGGTTTCAAAACAGAGAGGCACAAGCTCGAAAAGCTCCTGAATTTCTCCTGGAAACATATTGTCAAGATCTTTGTTACCACCTGAAGGTCCTCTGAATTCACTAGGGAGTTAATGGGGTGGATCTAGAGAATTTGATTAATCTGTTCTTGTCTTAAAAGTTGAAAGTATTTAAATTTCAGTCTGCTGTAATAAAAATGCCCTTTTTTTTCTGAGGGGAGGGTCTTTCAGTAGACAAAATAATGCCCACAATTAGAGATGACTGGTTTTTTTCTGTGGAAAGTGGCAGATTTATCTACTGAGTGCCGAGTATTAAACTGGCCCTTTGCAAAGAACAGTTGTGATGGGAAGTGTTTCAAGCCTAAAGACTTTGTCAGCTTCTCAGTTCAAATCTGAAACTTAAGCAGTGGAAGTAAATGCCTTCAGCATCTCAAAGCCTCATGCTGAGAGCTGTCTCCTCTTCTCTCTCCTTTCTGCCCTGATGCTGAGAATCTCAGATAACACATCTGCAATATGCCCTGGCACCTTTCTTAGAGTTTTGGGTTTTTTTCTGGTCTTAAAGATGAGATTTTTTTTTCTCTTCTTCTAAATGAAAGCTTTTGCTTTCCTGCTAACAAATCCAGGATTACTTCATGGGTGGGTGTTATGGTTGCTTCTCTGATTTTCCTCTCCATGGAAAGCTCAAGCAGGGTGCTGTGCCTTTGAAGAAAGTGCTGCTCCTCCTTGCAGAGTCCCATGGTAATCCACAAACCATCCAGAGGTGGTAATGTGCTTTTGGCCAGCTTACCTGTTGAGCTGCCAAGTCTTTTATCTTCCCCAACAACTGGAATGCAGCTGATCTGGAGGTCTGGACCTTCTGTTCCTGCCTAATTGTGCTAAATTGCATTTAGCACAGGGACTGAGAAAGGATGTTGCAACCTTATATGCATGTTTAAATTGGTAAATGCCATCAGTGGAGTCTAAAGCATCAGATAACTGACTCTAAAGGCCTTGCTGAAGTGTGCTGATGTCTTTACGTCTCTGAGAGTCCTCTTCCCCTGCATTGAATCTCCATCCAGATCCTGGAGGTGTTTTCTGTCTGCTGTATGAGGAGTAAGGAGGAATCAATCATAGCAGAGAAAAGAGCCATGGGAGCTGTAGTGTTTGTACAGGGGGTCACATTCTGACACCTGGCATTGCTGCTGTGGTAGGGCTTTTGCTGTTTACACCACTGTCCACCTGCACCAGAGGGAACATCATCTCCTGGTGCCTTTGCATGTGCCTTAGCAATCCCCACTTTGCTTTTTCAGCAATTGAGAGTTTGGGCACCATGATAAAAATGCAGTGAAAATGGAAGCAATGGAAAATACGTCATTACATTACAATTGGAGATTAGGAAGGATTTTTTTAGTGAGAGGGTTATTAAGCATTGGAACAGGCTGCCCAGGGAGGTGGGGGAGTCCCCCATCCCTGCAGATATTTAAAAGATACGCAGATGAATTGGTGAGAGATGTGGTTAAGTGATGGACTTGGCAGTGTTAGATTAGTGGTTGAACTTGATGATCTTAAAGGCCTTTTCCAAGCAGAATTAATGTGTTCCAAAAGCTTATGAAGCAAGTAAGCCAGCATAGTACATAAGGTACTGCAGGCATCACTAACAGTATTGCCTTGATTTTGCTCCTAGATACAGCCTTTATCTCTTGATTAAAGTGTTCATTCTGACCTGATCTCACCCAGGTTCATCCACTCTCCCATGCCTTCCTCTGCACATGGGTTTGAGGACCTTCATGTTGGGCATGGTGACTCCTTGCATGCTGCCTGGAACAGAGGAAACCTTCTGTTCATCACAGCTGTCCTACAGTTCTGCTTTTTGGGACCGTTGCTGCTTCTTGCCTTGTCTGTGTTTTCTCATGGGCACGTTACAGAGCTCTGCTGGAGGTGGTTAGTGTGATAGCAGTGGCCTGGGACAGAAGACAGTGTCTCATCCAGCTACTTGGCTGCATGTGTGTGTTTCTGTGATGGGTAGAAGATGACTCTCCCTCTGAGTCACGCAATATAGGCTGATAAAATCAGTTGAGGGACAGGGAGGGAAGAAATGGAAAGTGTCTCTGGATTTCAAGAGGGGAAAAAAACAACCACTCCTCCGTGGCAGTTATTTTAGCAGCAGTTTGCATCTCAATTTCAGCCCCAAAACGCAGGCAGCTGAGTTTGCTGAACCAGAAGGTGTCTGAGATGGTGTCAGGTTGTTTTAGCTGTGGTCCTCGTGGTGTGAGAAGGAGGTGTTGACCCTGGGCATAAGGGAGGTCATTTGAAAAGAAAGAGAAAAACCTCTGTTGGGGTTTGCAGCAAGACCTTGGCAATGACTTGGCTTGTCATTTTGGTGCCTGGCTGTTGAACAGGGTGTTCACAATGGGGCCCTGAAAGCCTTGAGATGTTCCCAGTTACAGAGCTGCTCAGCTCAGCTGGAGATGCAGAGTCCTAAGGCTGGGTGTAGCATGGATCATGGGTTTGCTCTGGCCTGGCAGTGCATCTTTACCCAAAACCTGTCTGCAGAGCGGGCAGTTGATGTGTGCAGTGGGTGCAGAAGCACAGACATGTCATTCACAGAAACTCTACTGCCATACCTTGTGTCATGTCATGTCATTATAACTTCCGAAGTCTGTGCTTGCTCCCACATGCTCTTTGGGGTTTTTACTAAGGTCTTTTCCATTTGGTCCTTTTACAGAGTCAGAGAATCATTGTAGTTGGAAAAGATCTTTAAGAGCATCTAGTCTAACCTCACACTGCCAAGCTCAACACTAACCTACGTCCCTCAACACCTCAGGTACATGGCTTTGCAGTGTCTCTTGGGATGGGGACTCCTCCACTTCCATGGGCAGCCTGTGTCCAGTTCTGGGCTCCTCAGCTCAAGAGGGACAGGGAACTGCTGCAGACAGTCCAGCACAGGGACACAAAGATGATCAGGGGACTGGAGCATCTTCCATTTGATAAAAGGCTGTGGGAACTGGGGCTGTTTAGTCTGGAGAAGAGGAGTCTGAGGGGGGATCTCATTAATAGTTACAAGTATTTAAAAGGTGTTTATCAAGAGGATGGGGCATCACTTTTCCTGTAGTGTCCAGTGACAGGACAAGGGGTAATGAACAAAAGCTGGAACACTAAAGATTCCACTTAAAATTAAGGAAAAACTTCTTTACTGTAAGGGTGAAGGAGCCCTGGCCCAGGCTGCCCAGGGAGGGTGTGGAGGGTCCTTCTTGAGAGGTCTTAAAAACCCACCTGGACACGTTCCTGTGTGATCTGATCTAGGTGGACCTGCTTGAGCAGGGAGGTTGGACTGGATGATCTCTAGGGGTGCCTTCCTGAGATGATGTCTTCTCTCAGCTTCCTGTTCTGCAAACTAAACACCCCAAGTTCCCTCAGCTGCTTCTCATCAGACTTGTGCTTCAGACCCTTCCCCAGCTCCAATGAACATCTCTGGACACGCTCCAGCACGTCAATGTCTTTCTTGTAGTCATGGCCCAACATTGAACACAGTATTTGAGGTGCAGCCTCACCAGTGCTGAGCACTTGTGTCAGTGTGGTGGCAAAGCCAGAGCATGCACGAAACCTTCAGCAATGAGTTTCTGAGAAAACACTCATGGTTGCTGTTTGCTGCTCCAAAGTTATCAGGAAATGTGTGTTCCCCTGATCCTCCCATGTCCATTTGTACTGGGGGATGACCATCATCCCTGCGTGTGAAGGAAAGAGTGCCTTGCTTTGTCTCAAGCAGCAGCTGCTCTGCTGGAACAGGCATGGTTTGGAGCTGGAGCCCAGCTTTGAAGTCTGGTAGCATCAGAGCAATGCTCTTGCTGCTGCAAACACAGCTTCCAATTCTCTTTCAGCTGTCGGGAGTCTCTTGCCGTGACGTGGGGAAGTTTCCTCGTGATGAGTTTCGGGGACTGAGGCGAGGGTGGGTGTACATGTTAATTTTAGTTCTCCATGACAGGACATGCTTGTGAGCCCATCAGATTCATTTTAAAAGCTGTTTTGCTGGAGTAATACAGTGAATTGATTGGGGAATAAGCAAGCAAAGCAGGGATTTGGGCAACAGTATGACCAAGCCTGCAGATATAAGTTAGTAACCACCTGCATATCATAGGAAAGAGGTTCTGACCCTGAAGGACTTTTGCATCTTCAGTCTTTTGGACTGTAGTTACTGGATTGGAAAGAGACCAGTTGTCCATCTCTCTAGCTCAGCCATTTTCCACTGGGCCCATCTGCTAATTCATCCTCCAGGAGAAACAGAGTCGATGTCATGCCAGCAGGAACTGTCGTAAGCTATTTTCATGTCTAATGTCTGGGCATGGCATAGGGGAAGGCATGGAGAACTCCCAGCAAGGCAGTTGAGTAATGGAAGGTGATGGGTCCAGATGGAGCAGGGACATCTTTAGTAAAGGGCCCCTCTTCCTCCCTTCCAGTTTCCATGCAACTGAGCTTGGGCAGCATTAAAACTTCAGGTAACATCCTTGTGAAAGCCTTTGCTTGCTCTAAAGGGGGAGATGATTGCAATCTCCTTCTGCCACTTGAAGCTTTGGTACAGTGTAGAACCAAGCACAAAGATGTGATGTGACCCAGCAGCGAGGATGTGAATGTTGGGAGTGAGGCAGCCTGTATTGATCATTCCACATAAAAGGTGTTGTTAGCTGCAGAAGTGCACAGGGCAGTATCTTTGACTGTTAGTTTGCCTTGATGCTGTCCTGATTTCACCCTTGATTTCACATCTTGATTGTGTTTCTAGGGGATGGTTCTGGTGCAACCCCAGGCAAACTCCTCTAGTTAGCAGCAGTGTTGGACGTTGTACACGTGAGGCACAATCTGTGCCTCCACCTCATGAGTTTTGGTTTGGTGGGTTGTTTTTTTTTTTCCTCCTTCAAATAAATATGGTGTTTGTGTGCTTGGATGGCATTTTCCATTCAAAAGGGGAGGGAAGGAATGAACGTGTCACCCACACCCAAGGTGCTGGGCACATAACTCAAGAGAATTACTCATAAAACTGCAACCTCATTATCCAACTATGAAGGATTTCTTCCACCAATTTCCTCAGTCTGGCCACAATCCTGAAATGAATCTCATGTAAACAGTCAGCAGCATTTCCTCTGTCAGTGCAGGCAGAAATTGTTTAGTTTGGGGGCTGGATGCTTGAGATGAAGGAAACAGGAGGAGAGGGGGAAAAATGCTGAAAAGTATCACACTTCTGGGAGTGCATTCACTCTGGGTTTTAGGAAAAGGTGCACTGCAAGCAGAGGGTAGAAGGCACATCCTGGAAGTCCTGGATGGGTTGCTATGATGTTCACTGAATCACAGAATGGTGGGGTCGAAAGGGAACTCTAGAGCTTATCCAGCTAAATCAAGTTCTTCTCGCTCAGGGAGCACAGGAACGTTTCCAGGTAGGTTTGGAAACCTCCTGAGAAGGAGCCTCCACACCCTCCCTGGGCAGCCTGGGCCAAGGCTCCCTCACCTCAGCACCAAAGGAGTTTCTTTTCCAGTGGCACTGCCTGTGTTCCGGCCTGTGCCCGTTACCCCTTGTCGTGTCACTAGCCACCACAGAAAAAAAGCCTGGCCTCATCCTCTCAACACCCACCCGTAGGTATTTATAAGCACTGATAGGTTCCCTCTCAGTCTTCTCTGGGCTAAACAGCCCCAGGTCCCACAGCCTTTAGCTCCTCAGAGAGATATTCCAGTCCTCTCAGCCTCTGGGTAGCCCTAATCACATCATCAGAGTGTGTATCAGCACGTAGGAGTTGAATCTGTTGTGATTTTTTTGGCCTCATTAAAGCCTCTTTTCCTCTTGCCATCTGAAGCTTTGCCGTGTGGTTCTTCCACCCTCTCTGACTTTCCTATTGAACATGTTTCTGACTGTCATCTCCTTCACCAGGTTTCCTGTTCCCAGTCCTTGGCCACCACCGTGCACAGCTGCCATTGCCCTTGGGTATGCTCATCCTGCCTGAATGGTGCCATGCTTTTCACAACGTTTGCTTTCCAGATGGATCTCCACTCTCCAAGTCTGCTGTTTTGCTCTGCTGAGGAAAACACAGCTGCCCTGGGGTTTTGTTTTGCATGTGCAAGTGTAGGTGGAGCAGATTGGAGAAGACTCAAAGCACCTGGGTGATTCGTGAGCTGGGTGGTTGTGGTGGTTTCCCCCTTGTAAACATCTTGGGAGGAGGGGATGGCTTACCCTTCTGGGGAGCAGATGGGCTCTGGAGTTACTGTTGCCCTTGCAGGCACTGCTAGGATAAGCTGATTTTTGGATCTTGGTGATGGGGAAGAGCCCATGTGAGGCTTCAGGCTCCCTTAAGTGCATGCTCCGCTCTTTATTCCTCCTGATGGAGAATCAACTGGGTTTTAGCTGCACTTAGCAATGTCTGCAGTGAACATGTAATGGTTGAAATCCACACCTAAGTGCATCTCTCACTGACATTCAGATTCAGAAGCCCAGAGGTCTCTTACGTGCTCTTCATCATACTCTTCCTATGTTTCTTTTTCTGGAGCAGAAGAGACTGGCAGTTCAAATCACAATTTCCCAGCTCTCAGCCCCTCTGCTACTTGTTTTCCTTTCTAAGGAAAGGGGATGAAGGTGCTTTAGGATGCCTAGCAGAAAAAAAGCATCTTCTTTAACCAGACAGCAGTGATGGTATTGCTCAGTAAGCAGTTGAAACTAGTGTGTCCTGGCCAATACCAGGCAAACTGGCAGGCTGCACATCTCCTTGTCCTTCCTGTGAGTCTCTATGGAGCTGATAACATTCCTCCTATCAGCTACTAGCTATATGTGTAGGCTTTTGAATGGTTTGCTTTTGCCCCATAGGCTAGTTTTACCTTGCTAGGAGGACATGAGAGTACTGCTAGGCATGTCCTAGGTGTTGAATGCTAAAGGAAGAGGCAGATTGCCACTCATCTGCTAATGAAGACTATGCTAAACAAGAGGGGATAGAAGGGGAGGATTGAGCTGAGTTGCATGATGGTGATGGTGGTTGGGAATTACATCCTGTAGCTGTAACAACTCAATAAGATCAATGTTTACAAAACACCTGGCACATTTTGATCCAAATCTTGATTAAACCTCTAGGCTGGTTGTCCATAGCCTGCTTGCTAACACTTCTATTTGTTGTGCTGCTTTCTGATGTTTCTCACAGCCAGCAACAAGAAGCTGCTGATACAGGAGGGGAAAAGTCTTGCTGTCACAGTGTGTAATTGGATTGGTATGTTTGCAGAGAGGTCACTGGAGGTTGGGATTGCTGCTCCGGGCAGATACAAATCATTGCTGCAGTTTTATCTCTGGAGTTCTTCTGGCTGGGGAGATTGCATCCATTTTTTGTTTAGTGAGCTTTGTATATAGAGGATGTATATAGGAAATATATAGCATTTATATAAGAAGTCTTTATTAACACCTTATTAATACTGTTTCATTCAGCATAAGGCTGGCCAGGGCAATATGGGAGCTTAAACACAGACTGTGAAGAGCTTCCTCCTTGGCTTTTATTGAACAAAGCCAGGAGGTATATTAATTAAAAGGCCTTTTTGTGATAACAGCCTGATGAATGGACACTGCATTTTCTTTGTAAGGGAGAAAATGAGGAAATACTGCATCCTTAATCACTGTTGCAAGGTAGATGGATGCACTAAGGAATATACAATCTATCTGGCTAATGCTCATCTTGCACCATGTGAGTGGCTGTGGGTCAAACCATGTTGCTTTCTCCTTGCAGGAGAATTGGATGCTTTTATAGGCAAGAGGTGTTGTTCCTAGCAGCAAGGTCCTTAGAAGAAAAGCTAAAAATGGAAGTTTTTGCAAGGTAGGGAGGTGTGTATGTGTGTGCAAGCATGAGAGAGAAACAGCCTGCTGGTGAGAAATGCAGAGACCTCGGATCAGCAGGGCTCTCCCTGTTCCCTCAAATCTCACACCAACTGAAGTGCTGGGCTGGATGGTGGGCCACTGTGTTCCTCCCACAGCAATGTTCAGAACTTTAAACAAGGTGGGACAGTTAAGTAAGTGGTTCCCCTTTGCCATTGGAAGTTGTAGTTTGTTATTTTTTTGCAGGTAGCTTGCAACCAACTGTAACTATCAAGAAGGACAGGGAGCTGCTGGAGAGAGTTCAGTGCAGGGACACAGAGATGATAAAGGGGAGCATCTCCCTTGTGATGAAAGGCTGAGGGAGCTGGGGCTCTGCAGCTTGGAGGAGACTCAGGGGTGACCTCATTCACGTTACAAATCCATCAAGGGTGGGTGTGAGGAGGCTGGAGCCAGGCTGTGCTCAGTGATGGCCAATGACAGGACAAGGGGCAATGGGTATAAGCTGGAACATAAGAGCTTCCAAAGAAACACAAGGAAGAATTTCTTCCCTGTTGAGGTGAGGGAGCACTGGCAGGGGCTGCCCAGGTGGGCTGTGGAGTCTCCTTCTCTGGAGACATTCCAACCTAGCTGGATGAGACCCTGTGTGCCCTACTCTAGATGCTGCTGCTCTGGCAGGGGGGTTGCACTGGGTGACCTTTTGAGATCCCTCCTAGCCCTTAAAATTCTGAGATATCCCTCCACTTTTGCTAATCTGGACATCTTAAAACGTTTTAGCAGTTTCAAGTGCTTTATAACTCCTTTCTTTTAAAACAGAGGATGCTGTTCCCATATTCATCAGTGATCTTATGAGGAATCAACCCTTGTACCTGTTCTTGCAGCCCAGCTCAGAGGCTGCAGGTTGTTGCTGGACACCGGAGCCAAGAGCTCTGATGACATCCATGTCTTCATTTGTGACAATGAAATAGTTTCTTTCCCAGTACTAACCAGTTGTCTTTCTCTTCCTTCCAGATTAGAAGAAAGTCTTGTGTGACCAGGGAAACAGGACTTAGGAAGCAGTTGGTAAGAGCATCTCTGCAGGAGAGGGTCATCTGCACGTGGAAGGATGGGGCTTGGGCACATGCAAATAAAACTAAGCCTTTGATAATGTTTTTTTTTTCCCCCCGACTTTCATTTATAGAAGTTTCAGCCTCTTTTAGACTGACTTGCAAAAAGGAAGAGCTGGTTTGTGACAGTTTTGATGGTGAGGCTGGGAAGGGAGTCCCTGTTTGTCATGCTTTAGCTTCACTTCTATGGAGACAGCCTTGTCCAAGATCTCTCTCAGAGCTTTGGCCATATTTTCATATTCTCCCCATGCCACTGTGCTGGTCTTTTGATGGTGTCATGTCATAGAATCATAGAATCGTTTCAACTGGAAGAGACCTATAAGCTCATCGAGTGCTGCCTTTGCCCCAGCCCTGTCAACCACTAGACCATGTCTTTGATCTCTAGAGCTAGCTATGGACAGCAAAAATGAAGCATGGAGAATGTCTGTGTTAAGAAACACAGATAATTCTGCCATTCTGCAGATTTGGAATCATAGAATGGGTTGGCTTGGAAGGAGCCTTTAAAGTACATCTAATGCAATGAGCAGGGACATCTTCAACTAGATCAGATCACTCAGAACCTCATCCAACCTCACCATGAATGTTTCCAGGGATGAGGCATCTCCCACCTCTCAGGGCAACCTGGGCAGATGTTTCATCTTCTTCATTATAAACAAATTCTTCCCTTTATTTAGTCTGAATCCACTGTCTTCTAGTTTAAACCCTTTGTCCTATTAAAAAGTCTGTCCCCAAATCCCCTAATTCCATGAAATCACTGAGATCTGAATCACAGATTCACAAGCTCTATTGTCTTTCTCTGGGACTATTCTTTTGTTTTCCCTTCCATCTGGTTCACCTTCACTGGGAGGTGTAGGGAGCTGCTGGGGATTTGCATGACTCTGGTGTTCCTTAAGACAGTGACTCTGACTCATCACCTGCAAGGCTCATGGGTGAGGAGAGAGCAGAGCTCTGTGTAATTTTCACATGACCTGTGGCAGCACCGGTGCTGAATCAGTGGGACAGGTGCCCCTTTTCATACAGGTGATGTTTCCCTAAATATCAGTGTTCCCTGCTCCTGCATCTCCTTGCAGCAAGCCTGAGTACAGAGCATTAGTTTTGTTGCTGCTGTCCTGAACAGTCCCCCAGCACCATGTTTGACTGAAGAGAGATAACATCCTCCATTCTCCCTCAAGGGATGGGCTGAAAACTAGAGGACTGGGCTTTCAGTATGAACTAGTTGTGCCTTAAAACAGTTTTTGCTGAAGGCAAGTCTTTTCTCAGCCTTGTAGCTTTCCCTTTCCATCTCTTGCTTTGACATGCAGTTTCTCCTGTGTGACAGACAGGACTGGCTGTTTGGGAATGTGGCCTCTGGGAGCTGCCTGGCCTTATGGCTTAGAAAGCTCTACTTGATGAGGTGGTGGGACAGATTGTTTTAGCAGTGAGAGGGGAAATAACATCTTGGTATCTCTGACCTATCTTGCTTTTGCTGGACCTGAAATCTGGAGCCTGATGCAGGACGTTGTTTGATGGTGTGAATGATAAAGAATGCCAAAGGGAATGAATGTGAAAGTTCCTCTGTACCTTGAGAGATCACAGAATGATGAGGATTGGAGTGGACCTCCCGAGCTGTTCCAGCCCCAGCCCCTGCTAAAGCAGGTTCTCCTCTATCAGTAGTCACAGGAACATGTCCAAGTGGGTTTGGAAACCTCCTGAGAAGGAGCCTCCAACCCCTCCCTGGGCAGCCTGGGCCAGTTAATGGAAGATAAAGATCTTGACCTCACCTTGGCTGATACCCACCAATACACCTCTGCAGTACATCCTGGGATGTATGAGGAAGAATGTGGGCAGAAGGTCAAAAGTTCTTCTCCCCCTCTACTCTGCCCTGCTGAGTCTTCATCTGGAGTCTTATGTCCAGTGCTGGGTTCTCTAGCACAAGAGGGACAGGGAACTGCTGGAGAGAGACCAGTGCAGGGGATGAGGGGATGGAACATATATGTGAGGATGAAAGGCTGTGATGCCTGGGGCTATTTAACCTGGAGAAGACAAGGCTGAGAGAGAACCTTATCAGTGCTTATAAATACCTAAAGAGAGATTGTCAAGAGGCTGGGTCCAGTGTTTATTGTGTGGTGGCCAGTGCCAGGACAAGAGGTACTGGGCACAAGCTGGAACACAGGCAGTGCCCCTGGCACAGAAGGAGAAAGTCCTTTGGTGCTGAGGTGAGGGAGCCCTGGCCCTGGCTGCCCAGGGAGGGTGTGGAGGCTCCTGCTCAGGAGGTTTTCAACCCCATCTGGACACGTTCCTATGCCCTCTGAGCCAGGGGAACCTGCTTGAGCAGGGGCTGGGGCTGCAGCAGCTCTGCAGGGCCTTTCCAAACCCCACCATGTTGTGATGCTGTGAAATGCCATCTCCAGGTAACCAAGGATCTGCACAAATTCCCTGGTCTTCCCCAAAGAGGTAGGAAGGTGTTCTCCCATGTTGGCAGTGTGGTTTGAGCTTGGCAGAGCACAGCCTGCAGCTGCAGGGAAAGCTTTCCATGCTGGGAAAATGTTTCTTGTGTTTCAAGAGTTCTCCTCAAATCTTAACCTGGATCTTAATGCTTACCTGATGAGCTTTTTGAGATGTGGGGGAATACAGGGAAGTGAAATTACAGCTATTGCCGTAGCTGTTGCTGAAGACAGCTCCTGGATGTTTGTCAACTTTAAAAATGAGCTTAATCTCCACCACCTATTAAGGGATTGATGAGAGCTGTCTTGTGCTGTGCAGGTGTTTGAACCAAACACTGGCACCTGAAAACACGTCAGCTATGGATATTTAATGGTGTTACCACTTCTCACCCTCATCTGACATCATGTATCCGATGGGAGCTGCTGCCATCACCTGTTTTCTAGATTGTTTGCTCTTTCAGCTTGATTGAAATGGGGGAAAGATGAGATTGCCCTTGCCCTCTGTCCATCAGATGACAACCACCTTCAGGTTGGGACACTGAGACAGCTTTGGTGATTTGGTTTGATTTTCATATTTATGTATTTTTTAAAGAAGAGGAAGGATTTAGTTTTTCTCCTCTGACCTGGAATTTCCAAACACTTAGGCTCCACAATCAAGGGTGGCTGCCTCCTCGTCTTCACTTTTAAGACATCTGTGCAACCACCTTATTTTCTGCAGCAAGCTGGCAATCAATCTGTCCCGTGTCAGGCCAAACTTCTTGGCTGCCGCTTCTCTTTTTCAGGGTACATCAGAGTTAATTTGCATTATCTGTATCCCCAGGCCTTACAACTTTCCTCTTCTCTCCCTGTTGCCAGCTTTGGAATTTTTCTGTGTGTTTTAAAAACACCTCCTCCACTCATGGGCAGGTTTCTGGGCTGGTTTGGGACAGCAGCCAGCACTTGTACAGCTGGTGTCTTGAGCATCATGTGAGATTTCTGCAAAGGAGGCAAATCCAGATGTCCTGTTTTCTAAGCAGTGAGGAAGAAGTTGGTGTGAGTTACTCCTGCTATGCTATCCAACAGGCCAAATGTACTCAGCTTGTAGCTGAATGGGGTGGCAGATCTCCAGCCTGCTTGCTGCAAATTCAAGGTTATTTTCTGGAGCTGTGGTGGGGATCTTTCCTCTTTTTTTTTTTTTTTTTTTTTAGTTCTCTTCTGCTGCAGTGTGTAAGGATGGAAATATCTTGTGCTGAGTGGTGTTAGATGCTCTGAGGCAATGTGGGCTGTAGGGATGAACTGTGCATAGGTTTGGAAGAGGATTTTGTTGGCAGCTACAGAGCAGAGGAAGTGAGACAGGCAGTGATTGCCCAAGAATGGTCTCCAGCATGAAACAAGGAAACACTGTGGCACTATCCAAATCCATTGTTACCCTAATTCAAGGGAAAGGACATTGCTCTTTTTCTAAAAGGAGAGTTTTTCTATGAAAATTGAAATGCTAGTGAAACTCCCAACTCAACTTCTCACGTTCTTCTTGCAGCCAGGTAAAACCTATAGCAGGGAAGAAGCTCATAAAATCAAGCAGGGCCAAGATAATGAAGAGGAGAGGCAGTGGCATCATGTCTGTCCTTGAGGGAGAGCATTTCTGCATTTGAAGATGGTTTGAATCATGAGGTTTGAATCATGAGGTTCAACAAGGACAAGGGCAGAGTCCTGCAGCTGGGAAGGAGCAACCTCATGCACCAGCACAGGCTGGGGATTGACCTGCTGGAGAGCAGCTCTGCAGAGACAGACCTGGGAGTGCTGGTTGGTAATAAACTAAACATGAGCCAGCAATGTGGCCTCATGGGCAAGAAGCCAATGGCAGCCTGGGGACTTCAAGAAGAGTGTGGGCAGCAGGGTGAGGGAGGTTCTGCTCCCCCTCTGCTCTGCCCTGGTGAGGCCTCATTTGGAGTCATGTGTCCAGTTCTGGGCTCCCCAGCTCAAGAGGGACAGGGAACTGCTGGAGAGAGGCCAGTGCAGGGCTGCCAAGATGATCAGGGGACTGGAGCATCTTCCTTGTGAGGAAAGGCTGTGGGACCTGGGGCTGTTTAGTCTGGAGAAGAGGAGACTGAAGGGGGACCTCATTAATAGTTACAAATATCTCACTGGTGAGTGTCAGGAGGTTGGGGCAGCACTTTTCCCTGTTATATCCAGTGACAGGACAAGGGGTGATGGGATGAAGCTGGAACACATAAAAGTTCCATTTAAGCATAAGGAAAACTGTTTGAGTGTTTCAGTGAGGGAGCCCTGGCCCAGGCTTCCCAAGGAGGGTGTGGAGTCTCCTTCCTTGGAGGACTTCAAGACCCGCCTGGACACGTTCCTGTGTGACCTGATCTAGATGAACCTGCTTCTACAGGGAGGTTGCACTGGATGATCTCTAAAGCTCCCTTCCAACCCCTACCATTCTGTGGTTCTATGAACCAATGTTTGCTGTTTTAAGGTGGTTCTGCAGGATGGCTGATGTCATCACATCGTGCGGAGGGATGTGGTTTGGTTTAGTTTAGTGATGGGCCTGGCAGTGTGAGGTAAGTGGTTGGACTGGGTGATCTTAAAGCTCTTTTCGAACCATTCTGATTCTGTGATCAATCCTTGTCTCCTCAGCTGTATAATTGATTGAGATGATCTGCATTTGCTCAAGTTGGCATTCTGGGAAGAGTCTTGTCTTGGAAACTTTTGAGTCAGAGGTGTATTTTGAATTAGGAAAAAGAAGGTTTTGTTTTGAGAGAGCAGCTGGGAAGCAGAACAACAAAATTCTTCAGTATTTTTTTGAAAAGGAACAAAAACAATAGATAAACACAGAAAGAAATAAAGCAAACCCCCATTCAGAGAGCTGAAGAGGCTCAAATTCAGTGCTGCTGCATGTGGATATCATTCTGCAGCCCTCTTTGGGATCAAAAGCATCTTTACTGAACCAAGAATATTGTCTCTATCCATCAGCCTTGCTGATTCTCAACGAGGTGCATTTTGTCTGTAAGTAGTTACAATTTTGGGTGGAAATATCTAGAAGTGATTAAAAAGTAATTTAAAATATCTGTGCTTTCCCATTAAGCTTTTGCCAGTGGCATTAAACAGTCTGTTTCTTCCCCTGTGCTGATGACAAGCCCTATTGTCACGTTGGAGGCATTTTTGTGATAAAAAAAAACCACTGTGTATCGACCAAAGCTCAGTTAACAAAAGCAAGTGGAAGACCTCCCTTGGCAAACAACAGCCTGCCCCTGGGAATGTTGATTTCTCTAGGGATTAGTAAATTTGGCACATCAGTGTGTTTTTTAAATAGCTCCATACCCTCACAGTGCCAGTTGGAATCATAGAATCATACAGTCATTTGGATTAGAAAAGATCGTGGAATCCAATCCCTCCCCTCACAGTGTTACAGCCACCACTAACCCACGGCCCTCAGCAGCTCAGCTCCACGGCTTTGGGATCCCTCCAAATGGGGACACTCCTCCACTTCCCTGGGCAGCCTGGCACAGGGGCTGACACCCCTCTCAGGGCAACAGTTCTGCCTCAGCTCCAACCTCAACCTCCCTTGATGCAGCTTAATCATAGAATCATAGACTGGTAGAATTGGAAGGAATCTTTAGAGATCATCCAGTCCAAACCCACTGCAGAAGCAGGTTCACCTAGATCAGGTGGCATAGGAACATGTCCAGACCTCCAAAGAAGGAGACTCCACAGCCCCTTTGGGCAGCCTGGGCCAAGGCTCCCTCACCTCACAGTCAAATAGGTTTTTTTCTTATATTTAAATGGAACTTTTTTGTATTGCAGCTTCATCCCATCACCCCTTGTCCTGTTGCTAGATACCATAGAAAAAAAGTGCTGCCCCAACCCCCTGACACCCACCATTTAGATATTTGTAACTATTAACAAGATCCCCCCTCAGTCTCCTCTTCTCCAGACTAAACAGTCCCAGGTCCTGCAGCCTTTCCTCTTGTCCTAACACCATTACTTGGGAGCAGAGACCAACCTCCACCTCACTAAAATCTCCTTTACGGGGATTTGTAGAGAATGATAATGTCTTCTTTGAGCCTCCTTTTCTGAACAACATCTTTCATTTAGGGAAAGGGTGTTATCTCCATTCTTTCTCTGCCTCTGAAATTGAACCAATAAAGCCACACTTCATAATTTCCTTTTCCTTCCATTTTGAATACAGCAACAATTAAAAAGAGGGCAGTAAACAGCTGGGAGGCAGAGAGTGGAGTTGAGAGAATAAAGGTGTACTAATACTTTTCTAAATGCCCACTTTGCCCCTTCCAGCAAAACCAATGTTGCAGCTCCAAAGGAATCTGCCACGTGTTGCACCCACATTAGAATGTCAGTGGTGTAAATTACAGTTCAAGAGCTTACAAGAGGAGCTTGAAAATGGTCAAAAGCCCTCTGGATGGGGCCTGGAGGTGCTGCTTTCATTGAGTGTTTGAGGTATCTTTTGGTTCACAGCCCCCCTGGCCTCTGCTAGGTGTTGGGAGTGCTTTTCCAAACCACGCTTTAACTCAATGGAGTTTCAGTGGAGTGAATGGTTTCTTGGTCAGTTTGACCTTGTTGGTGGGGTTGGACTTGTTTAGACATGAGGAGTGAAGTGAATAAAATAGGACTGTGCATATGGGAGTATCCTCCAGTGAACTGCAGTCTTCAATCTAGTGAGGACTCTGGACTCCAGCTCCATGGGAATCCTTGGAGCTGCCCTCTTTGAACCTCTCCTGTTGAGAAAAGTTGGCTGAAGGCAGAGATGAATCATCATAAGCATTCACATCCCTGCTGGCTCTTATGATAAACAGGTATTTTCCAGATATCTAATTTTCAGATATCATCCTAAAGCTTTGTTTTTTAGTCTTCTCCCTTTGCTTCCCTGAATAATAAGTAAAGGAAGAGAAGAGAAGGTTGTTGAGGGACTCAACATGGATTCACCGAGGGGAAATCCTTCTTGACCAACCTGATGCCTTCTACAAGGGCATAAGTGGCTTGCTAGATGAAGGGAAAGCAGCAGATGTCATCTACCTTGACTTCAGCAAGGCTTTTGACACTGTCTCCCATCACATCCTCATCAGAAAGCTCAGGCAGTGTGGCTGGGATGAGTGGAGGTGAGGTGGATGGAGAGCTGCTGAATGACAGAGCCCAGAGGGTGGGGATCGATGGCACAGAATGGAGTTGGAGGCCTGTGGCCAGTGGAGTTCCTCAGGGATGGGTTCTGGGACCAGTCTTGTTCAACATCATCAACCACTTGGATGAGGGGACAGAGGGACCCTCAGCAAGTTCCCTGCTGGCACCAAACTGGGAGCACTGGCTGATTCCACAGAGGCTGAGCTGCCATTCAGTGAGATTTCAGCCTTGACTGGGCTAAGTGATCTAGTTGATGCAATTTCTCTTTTCTCTCACAGCCACTCCCATGCATGACATCTCTGATAAACAGCTTAAATTGTCCTCTAAGAACTCCATTTAGAATCAACTATGTAATCTTTGTTGCTGCTGTGGGGTGGCCATAATTAAAAGCAAACCATGGGAGCTTACTGCCTAAATTAGTAGGTAATTACACAAGGTGAAAGAGGAATGGGAGTGAGGGGAGGAGAATCTGTAAGCTGATGGGTTATTTACAATATACTGTAATTTTTGTAATCTAATTATAAGGGAACAAGGGGAGGGGAAAAAAAAAGTTGAGTAGTAATCAGAGGAGCTGACTCATGGCACTGAGTCAGGATAAACTGGATATAAATTGGATAAACAATTTTCACCCTCCAAAAGGGGGAAAAAAAAAGAGAACTGTGTTTTGAAATAGCTTTTGAAAGCTGGTGTTTGCAGGACTGAAAGCTGAGAGACTTTCCATTCTGTCATAGCTAATCTTGATGGCAAAGAGCTTTGTGACTCTGTCACACCCGGTTAAATTAGATTTGGCAGTGCTGTGATAGGGTTTGTAAGTGTCTCATGGCAGCCAAGGAGAAGTGCACTGGCAGAGACTTGTCCTGTGAACTCACCTTTCATTTTCCCATGTTTCTACACTTTGTGTCTCCCTCTAATGAGCATCAACCAAGCAAAATCCCAACTTCTGAAAAGTCACAACCTGGATAAAGCTAACCTTGGCTTTTCTGGTTTTTATGATTAAGTTCTTCTGTGGCTTTTTGTTTTTTTGGTCCTGTTTGTCACCTCTAAAGATCATCCAGTCCAAACCCCCTGTCAAAGCAGGACTACCTAGAGTAGGTCACACAGGAACATGTCCAGGTGCGTTTGGAAACCTCCAGAGAAGGAGCCGCCATTGAGGACTGGTATAAAACACAACACCATGTTTGTCTAAAAACTCTCAATCATAGAATCACAGAATGGTAAGGATTGGAAGGGATCTTTAGAGATCATCCAGTCCAACGCCTCTGCAGAAGCAGCTCCCATCTAGATCAGGTCACACAGGAACGTGTCCAGGTGGGGCTTGAAGACCTTCAAGGAAGGAGCCTCCACACCCTCCCTGGGCAGCCTGGGCCAGGGCTCCATCAACTCAACACTGAAGGAGTTTCTTATTGTGTTTAAATGGAACTTTTCACGTTCCAGCTTCATCCCATCACCTCTTGTCCTATTGCTAGATACAATAGAATGAAAGTGCTGCCCCAGCCTCTTGACACCCACCATTGAGATGTTTGTAACTATTCATGAGCTCCCCCCTCAGTCTCCTCCAGACTAAACAGCCCCAGGTCCCACAGCCTTTCCTCAGGAGGAAGACAAAATCTGCTGACTTAAAGTAATTACATGTTTATTTTAGTATGTTAAACATAGACATGTGTCCAGCAGACTTTTAGGTAACACAGTAGCTTTATTGATGGCCCTTAATCTCAGTTTTGAGCATAAGTGTGAGCTGTGGGGCTGCTTTCAAAGTGCAAATGGTTGTATGAGCTTTTCAGTCCCACTGCTCAACTTGTAAAACTGGGAGGGTTTTACTAGGAAAAGAGTCTGGGGTGGTTTAGAGAATATCCACTCTCTTCTTTCATAGCATCATCATAGAATGGTAAGGGTTAGAAGGGACCTTTAGAGGTCCCCTAGTCCAACCCCCCTGCAGAAGCAGATTCACCTAGATCAGGTCGTTCAGCTGCCTCTAGTTTGGCACTGCTGTGGATCTTCTTGTTAGTGGATTTTTAAACTCGTGGGCAAAGTCACATTTTCTTGTGTCTTGGATATCTTCAGATTGGGGTTATGATCAAGGCAGAGCTGTTTCAGATTATGGCTTTGTCCTTTTGAATTGGGCTGCCCAGGGAGGTGATGGAGTCGCTATCCCTGGTGATATCTGGAAGCTGTGGAGCTGAGGGCCCTGAGTTAGTGATGAGCTTGGCAGTGTGAGGTGAGGGGAGGGACTTGATGATCTTAAAGGTCTTTTCCAACCTAAAAAAGATTCTATGATTGCATCTACAGGTCCAGATCTTGATGCTTTTCTTGTGGAATTAGCCCAGCTCATGGGAAGTAACTGAAGTGTTAATAATGTCGTCATTCACCTACTACCTGTTCATACACCCACTGGTGCTTAAATGTGTCGTCACTACTGCCAAGCTGAAAGCTTCACTATTGCAGCACTGAGAAAAGCTCTTAGTGAAGAGATTTCTTGGTCTGCTTGATCTCTTCCACGTTGGTGACGGACAAGGCTCCATCGCTTGTTGAGTGCAAAGGAGCCTTTGCTGCTTCTCAGCCTGCAATGAAGCTCCGTTGCTGACCTAGAAATGCAGCCCTTCCATTAGCCATTCACCACACATAGTCTGATGAGGTGCATTACAAACTACACGCAACTTTAATCAGTTTTTAAACACTGTAGCTCTTTGCCAGCCCTGCACTCAGTATGAGGGAAGCAGCTCTTGGCAGTAGTGGATGAGGGCAGCTGTTTTGCCTGGATGTCTGTGGCAAAGTGCTTTTTTATGAACTCCTTTGCTTTTGACAAGCATCAGTGCGTGCTCTGGGAGTTTAATTTTCCTCAGCCTCCGCCATGTGTTCAACCTGGTGTCGCTTGGATCCGCGTCGGAGGTGTTTTGTATTCTCCAGCTGAGGTTCATTGAGATGGTTGGAGATGTTGAGGGAGACAGAATCGTAGAAGCATTTGGATTGGAAAATACCTTTAAGGTCATTGAGTCCAAGCCCTCCCCTCACAGTGCCATGGCCACCACTAACCCACAGCCTTCAGCAACTCAGCTCCACGGCTTTGGGATCCCTCCAGGGCTGGGGACTCTCCCAGCTCCCTGGGCAGCCTGGCACAGGGGCTGACACCCCTCTCAGGGAAACAGTTCTGCCTCAGCTCCAGTCTAAACCTCTCCTGGGGCAACTTGAGATCATTTCCTCATGATCTGTCATTAATTACTAAAGAGAAGAGATCGATCTCCACCTCACTGCAGCTCCCCTTCAGGTATTTGCAAAGAATGATCAAATCTCTTCTCAGCTTCCTCTTCTTTAGGCTGAACATCTCCAGCCTTACCTCACTGCACTTGTGCTCCAGCCCCTTCCCCAGCTCAGTGCCCGGCTCTGGCCACGCTGCAGCCCCTCAGTGTCCCTGTGGCAGTGAGTGAGGGGCCCAGCACTGACACAGCCCTGGAGCTGCAGCCTCCCCAGGGCCCAGCACAGGGGACAATCCCTGCCCTGGGGCTGCTGCCACCCCACTGCTGAGCCCAGCCAGGCTGCCACTGGCCTTCTTGCCCCCCTGGGCATGCTGCTAGCTCCTGTTCAGCTGCTGGCACCAACCCCTCCAGGCTCTTTCCCTGCAGCAGCTTTCCAGCCCCTCTGCCCCAGGCTTTGTTAAACCTCATACAATTGGCCTCAGCCCATCTTTCCAGCTCGGAGCTGGATGTGCAACTGAAGCCACAACTTGCAGTTGGACATGCAGGCATCTGCTTATTGCCTGTGTGAGCCAATAAGGACTCTGAGCCCTTACATTTCCCTCCAGACAGAGGCACAATGCACAGTGATGTCTTGTTGTCTCTAGCTGCATGACACAACTTGGCCAGTGCTGCCTAGCAGTTGGACACAATGTAAATTTATTTAGAAGAAAAAAAGAACTCAGCTCCTGTGGGAGAGCTAAGGCTGTGGATTTTTCTCTTTTCAACAACAAATTCAACAAGAAGAACAAATTTCTGGTTTGCAGGCCTCTAACCATTGTCCAGTCTTCTCTGTGTGCTCAGTAGAGATGTCTGGGCAATAAACCTTGTTTTCCTTGGCTCTTTGCCCACAGTAATTCATGGGCCTCTAGGGTGTCTGGGAAAGAGAAGCTGGAAACTGCCATCCTAAGTTTCAGTGCCCAAAAGCTGGGGGAATGCTGCTGTTTTGGATCTGGTGTGATTATGTGCAGGCATGCTTTGGTGCATCTATAGTATTGCTGTAGCTGTTGCCTCTGTGGTCCAGCTCTGTCACCTGGGCATGGTGATGGGGATGCTCATCCTTAATGTCCATCATCTCCCATTGATTTAATCTGCGTGCTGCTTCTGTTGAGTTGGGGTATGGTGGTTTTCTGGCTCTTGACATGTGGCAGCACCTGTAGCAGGACTATTTTTGGATGTTGGATGATTGCCCATGATTGAGCATTGCTCTGACTGTGGGTATGAGCTGCAGAGAGCTATGTGAAGTGGCAGCCCACAGCTTTGGTGTTTTCTCCTCCTAGAGGCTTATTTGAGACCTTTCTTGAAGGACTTTGGGCAAGCTGAGGACTTGCTGCTATAGCTGTATCTTGCAGCTGTAGCCTTGGCTATAGGGAGCAGCTGTTGATAGGACACCTTTTGAAATACATTTAATAGCAATTCAAGGCATAGCTGAGCTCTGAAATGCTGTGGAGAACCTACACAGTAGAAATGGAGTGACAACATAGCTAAAAGCATTTGGCTTTTGTTCTTACTGAGCTGTTTGGCTTTTGTATATTGACTGGTCTGTTTGCTTGGACTGCTGCCAGTCACCTTCCCTCTTGAGATGTGGTGGAAATGTCAATCCTGACTATAGTCACAGTGCAAAGAATGATCTTCTGGTAAAAGCACATATAGAAGCCATCTAACAGATCTGTTCAGGTCTGAAGAACAAATGCTGGTCATGTTACGCTACGAAGTCTCATCCCACCAGGCTGTGGGAGCTGCTTCATGTTGTCTCCTCCACGTACAGAACCTGCACAAGATAATCCTCCTCTTTCTTAGCTTGTGGAACAGGGCTCTCATTAGAATCACGAGGATTTCAGTGGTCATAGGTGGTGTGTGGGAAGAATGGGCTGGTTCTACCACAGCTCCAGTCTGGGCTAATCAACATCCCCTTGTTTGAATTTGTCAAAGGCCATAGACCTCTCTGAGATATCTCTTTAACAGACAGGAACGTGGAGATTTTGTCTATTGACCTTTATTTCCAGGCCATAACTGTGTTGGATCTAAGCCACAGTCACAATTCTCTGAAGTTAAAAACATCTCTCTCATTCTGCCTGATCTCCTGTAGACCCTGTCACATGTGCCTGTCGGGGTGTTCCTTATTGAACGGGGCTCCTTTCGAAACCTTGTCCTCTCCTCCTCTCTTACCTTACATTTGCATCACCTTAAAGCTGTTTCTTTTTTTGGTGGCTCTTTTGAGAGCTTGAACTCACCTTTGTACTGCTTTCAAGTCCAATTCACTCCACGTGAGGCAGAGCTGGAGGCAAAGTTGCTGTCATTTTCTGATGTTTGTCCTTTGTGTTCAAGACTCATTTGTATAGGGTGACATTTTGCTGGCTCCCTGCTATATGGTGAGCAGCAGAGCTGTCCTGTCTGTAGGACTGTCTATGCAAACTCAGCAACATCTTGCTAGACCCATCCTGGCATCACTTTCCTGTTAAAAGCAGTTTGGGAATGGCTGTGTGATCTGTAGGGCAATACTTTGCTGGAGGATAAAAGCATCAATGGATGGCAGAGATTCTTGTGCCAAGAAGGGACAAAAACCCCTTGCAGGTGTAGGTTTTCTGTTAGTGCATCTGGTGAGGCTGAAAGAAAGGGTTTTGGTTATTGAAGTGATGGCCCATGCTGATGAGATCTGCCATAGGAAAGGGAACAGGGGCCTGACTTCTGTGAGGGCTAACAACTGGAGTTACTGCTTTTTGGATGGATAGACTGAAGGATAAATGGGTTGATGGGGTACTACGTGCTTCTCAAGTCAGCAGTGAACTTGGAATAGTACACTAGGTTTGGGTGCCTACTTCTGTGGGTCCTGGGGTTGGAGGGAAGGATCAGATTGGAAGAATTCAGTTCTGACTGTCACTCCAGTTGGATGTTGCTCTGACACTTGGGTGATGCTTCCACTCTGATTCTTCTACCACACAGGAGGAGGCAGCCTAAAATACTCTCCTGAGCATGTCTGAGTAGTGCTGTGGGAAAACATGTCAGGTTCATGGTGGCACATTTGACGTGTACATGTAATGCTGAGCATCTGACCTCTACTTCTCTTCTGCAGAAAAATCCTGTCAGGGTGTTTTTCCCCTCCTCTCCCCTCCCATATTCTAATACACAATGTGTGAACTTCACAGACATTTGACTTAATGATAAGATTTACCTCTGAAACGGAGCTTTTGTGTATGAACAAACCTCTATTGGGACAGTTGGAAGAAAAGATCATAATACCACCAAACACTTTAAAACTATGAAACTGCTATCCTCCCTTCACCTCCATTTCTCAGGTGTGACAAGCTTGAAAGCTAAAATCCTGTCTCTGAACCTTGTAGTGGATATATTTTTTGGCAAATGAAGAACAGTTGGGTTTTTACTGAAGGGAAAATCCTACTAATGCTACATCACAGAAGGAAATCCCACTGTTGCTTCCTTCTTCCACCCCAAAGCTGCTGAATGTATTGCACTGCTCATGCACTGAAAGGAAATGGTAATAAATTAGTCTCTGTAGCCAATCATACTTGTAGTACAGAAGTGCTCCTATTTATGAGAGTGGTCCAACATGCAATAGTGTCCAGAGATGTATGGCAGTGTTTATTGCCATGCATAGCCCTGTGTGATTTATCACAGTGCACTACATAGAAGGCCAGAACGTGCATTGTGTAATTAGTGTAATGTACCTTGTAATAGCTGTGAAATAAATCCTGCACTGGAGCTTTCGGCCCCAAAACACAAGATCTAACACAGATTCCATGAAGACAGAGGGGGAGAAAAATACCATCTAACACAAGAAGTCTGAAGTCAATGCACAGACAATCCATAGGCTTCAACTTCATGGGCAAAATGTCTGTAACCTTTGCATTAGGCACCTCATTTCTCTGACCCATAGACTCATTCTACCTGTGCCAACCCAGATAGGACTGGGAAGTGTTTATTGGTTCATTAATTATCCAACCCCACATTGTTTGCTTGCATCTTCTTAGTGTGACTCTTTTTAGGGCTTGTTAGTTTTGGAGAGAGGATGACTGAAGATCACTTTTCAAAGCTCTGTGAACATCTTCTAGTTCCTTATCTCTGTTCCAGCTGGTATTTCAGTTTCCATTTCAGGTGGGAATGGGTCTGCACATGGACTTCTAGAACATCTTACGGTGTATTGCTGAATGATGCAGCCAAAATGAGCACTTTGGGGTTTTCTACTCTCAGAAGGTCTTGGATGAGTGTCAGATGCTAATATTCCCAGATCACAGACAAGGATACTGGCATCTGAAGGGCTTTCACTGTGAAGTGGTGTTAAGAAGGACTAAGCTGAGATCTCTGAGCTTTGCTTCCCAGCTGAAGTGCCTGCTGAGTGCTTGGGGAAGAAGTTTCCTAACTGAACCACGACGGAATTTATTTCATTGCTTGCTATCTTTCTCTCTAGCATAAAGGCATGCTTCACTTTTTCATAAGGAGTCTTTATTTTTCAGATCCTTATTAGGACAGACTTTCATTTTTTGGGGGCAAGTGCCGTGTTGTTTCATTAATATTTCTTTTTCTTCTCTCCCTATCTGGCTTTCACTCCATAGATCATGAGGATTTGATTGAGAGTGGAAGAGTCAAACCAAAGCAAATCTATTTTGTTTGTCAAACTTCCTCTTTGTAATATTCTTCTCCATGTTAAAAGATGACACAAAATCAATCTCCTGGTGAGCTTCGCTGGGCAGCTCTTGCTCCGTGATCGTTACTGTTTTGTTTGGTTGCATTTTATCCTTTAATGTGTTTCCAGAGACATCATCAAACAACAATACTTGTGAAGGAGGAGATCCTCCTTCTATTTGAAGGGCTTGAGTGCAGATGTGAATTCACATGGCCCCTTTTCCTAACCTTTTGTGATGATATTGCACTATGTTTCTTTAGGAAGGGACGCAGAGGGGGGAAGGAGTTGAGTGACAGTCGAGAATGAAGAACAAGGATAATATATTGTAGAATGAGAGGTGGCTACTATGTTCTTTTTCAAGCAATAAATCTCTGAAAGCTGCTTCCAAATGCCCTTTACTTTGTGCTCCAATACTTGTAACTTTTCTTTCCCATCCCACTGCTCTTCTTCTGCTCCTGTTGCCTTTGTGATGGACTGTGAAAGCAGAAACGTGGTTGCAAGTAAAGTAAGTGAACCAAAACATGAACTCTTACCGCTACTGTTCCACTGAAGGGATTCATTTATTTTCCTGCATGTTTTAATCCAATGTAAGTTTTAATCCAACATGAGTTCTTCCATCCTACCATTTCTAATTTTACTAGACTTATTGAGAGCTTTTAGATTTGTAGTTTGTGATTCAGGAAAAAACAACAGGAAAAGAAATAAAGGGGAAAAAAATAAGTGCACTGAGATTCTAACCTAAACTGAAGGAACTGGTTTCTTCTAATAGATTTTGTAGTCAAGATACTGCAGGAATTTTTTTGTTTCCCCTCCTGAGCACTGAAAGTGAACTCTGTGATCAGAGCTATTTGATCTGTAAAGACTGAAACATCTGTGAAGTGATTTTTCTTGAGAGACTATTGGAGAACTGACTGATGGCAAAGGGTGATGAACAGGAGGGCTGAGAGCCAAAGTGAGCCCCACCAGCAAAAAGACACAGAGGCTGGTGATTTAACCCCTGCTTGGTTTACTGGAAGGTCATTCTTCTCATAAAAGTCCAAACCAGTGGATTTTAAGCCCAAACTTATTGAAGAACCTAAATATGAATCTGAATGTGAGTCAGCCATGGTGTCTTTTTGCCAGAGAAGGTGAGCAAGTTCTGTGTTATTAAAAGCATAGCCATCAGACCTGAGGAAATGATCCTTCCCTTCTTTCTGATGCTTTTGTGAGGCTGCCTTTGGAGATAGCATCCAATTTTGGGCTTCCCAGAACATAAAGGCAGTGAGATGTTGAAGCACCTCTAGAGGAGGCTGCCAAGGTGTCTGAAAATTGGAGCTCAGCACATATGAGGAGTGGGGAGAAGAGGGATTGTTCAGCATGAGGAATTGATGACAGAGAAGAGACCTTGATTTTGCCTTCAGCTCACAATGACTGTTTTTGAAGAGAGGAGCAAGGACATAGAGAGCACATGAAATATCCATCCTTGGAGACACCCAATACTTAACTGGACAAGGCCTGAGCAACTCTAACTGGAGCTACCTCAAGGAGGACGATAGACATAGAGACTTACAGACCTAAATTATTCTCTGGCTCTAAGTTTGTCTTATTTCAAGCACAAATGTCAGGATGTTCCTGTCCCATGGGGTGAACTTGCAGAAATGTACCTGCTGTTCAGGAGGAAATTGCTGGTCCCTGGAAATCCTTTGATGGGAACTGTGAAATCATCCCCCTTTCAGTTGTTGCCTTAAGCTATTGAAGAGATTTATTTCTTGAACAGCATATTCCCAGCCTGGGAGTTTCAGTTCTCTACAGTAGGACTGGGAGCTGGGTGAAAATGTGTCTGTTGGGGTGACGAGACAGCAGTCAGAAAATGGGTTAGCAACACCAAAGAGACATCTTCTGCAGAGCTGCTGATGCACAGGAATGTTCATTCCCTCACTCCAAGACTTTTGCAATCAAGTTATATTTAGCACTGTCTTTAGACGTGTCCCATTGATCTTTTTGGGTGAGTACTTGGTTGCATTTTGAGTTTGTAGGTCTAAAAAGCTTCTCATCGTGGATTTGTGGCTGTTTGTTGGTGTTTTGTTTTTTTTTTCCCCTTAACATGAAGGGTGATAAATACCTTACAAGTAAGCAGCTTTTCAGGATGTCTCAGCTCTTATGGAGATGAACTGCTCTTCTTAAGGTGTTACAATTCATTTCTGAACTTGGAAGCCAGGAGATTTTCTTCAGATTCCTCCCTTTTCCCAGCAATGATTAATTCCTGCTGCTGTGTAACCAAATGGATTGAATGGCCTGATGTAAATCCAAACACGTGGAGACCTTTGCTCATCTTTAATCATCTGCTGTCCAGTTCTGTGGTGGAATAAATTATTATTGCTGCTATAAAAGCTACAATTCATCTTCTTTTTTTTTTCTTTTCTCATTTCTTTTTTTCCCCTTGAGACATGATAGTCTCTGGTTGCTTTTTCTCTACCAATCTCTACTGATTAAGAGTGTTTTTGGTGGTGCTGTAGCCGTACAGTTAGTGCTCATGGCAATCTGATGGCAGTGGCTTCTATTCATAACAACCCAAAATATACAGCTCTGTGCATGCTCTTGAATATTTGATTCGATATTTGATATTACTTCACTTGATGCCTTGGCAAGAGCTGGTATGAACACACAGGTATTTTGTCCTGATGAGATATTTGGCAGATCTTTATTATCCTTTCAGTGTCATTCTCCCGATGCGAGCTGAGGATCAGAAGCTGGGTTATTTTAAGGGGACTTATAAGACAAAATATAAGCTGCTTCAGTTGCCTTTCTTCCTCTGTGTTATGCACAGGCTACACTGTGGAAGCCTCTGGAATTCTGTCTCTTTACAATTTAGCCTTTCATCTTTTTCAGACTGTAATATATATATAATCCGACTGGCTGCTTTATTACATTTTTGTAGCTGTCAGTTTTTTTCTTCTCTGAAGATTAGACTGGGAGGAAAAATGCCTTCAAGAGTGAGATCTGTGAAGGTGTGAAATAAGTCTCTGAGGAGAGGCACTGGAAGTACCTGGGCTTGAGTTATTGCAAAGCCAACGGTTCAAAGGCAAAATGGCCTCTAGGGCCATTGACATCTGGGCTGCCTGACTGGGATGTATGAGGAGGTGATCCTCTGCAGATGCACGTGCCCACAGGATGGATGAGTTCTGCTGGAAGGACAATTGGCTGTTGCCAACAAGTCTGGTGGATTCACAACGTCTTTGAGAAGTGTTTCCTGTAAAACAACTTCAGCCCCTTTGTGCAACTGGGCTGCTGGGTGCACTGCCACTTATTGATGGCTTCTAAATGATCAATTGCTGATATTCCCTTGCTTGTTTAAAGGATTTAATTGCTCTTCCTCTGGGGAGGCATTATCATAGCCTTTGAGGGAGCTGGGGATCTTGAGCTTGGAGGAAACTGAGGGGCGACCTCATTCATGTTTACAAACACATAAAGGATGGGTGTGAGGAAGCTGGAGCCAGGCTGTGCTCAGTGATGACCAATGACAGGACAAGGGGAAACAGGTACAAGCTGGAACAGAAGAGGTTACAAAGAAATACAAGGAAGAATTTCTTGAGGTGAGGGAGCACTGGCAGGGGCTGCCCAGATGGGCTGTGGAGGCTCCTTCTCTGGAGACATTCCTAACCCAGCTGGATGAGTTTCTGTGTGCCCTACTCTAGGTGGTCCTGCTCTGGCAGGGGAGTTGCACTGGATGAGCTTTCCAGGTCCCTTCCAGCCTTTAAGATTCTGTGATTCTGTGAAAGAGGGCTTGTGAGAAAGACAGGATAGACATTTGAAGAAGGCCTGTATCAGTATGACAAGGAGTCATGGTTTTAAACTAAAAGAGGATAGAGTCACAGAATCATGGAATGGTAGGGGCTGAAAGGGACCTTCAGGGCTCATTTAGTCCAACCATAAGACTAGATATAAGGAAGGAAATTTTTTAGGATGAGCATAGTGAGACACTGGAACAGGTTTTCCAAAGGGATGTTGGATGCCTCATCCCTGGAAACATTCAAGTTCACGTTGGACAAGGCCCAATGCAACTTGGTATAGCTGAGGATGTCCCTGCTCATGGCAGAGGGGCTGGACTAGACTAGATGACTTTTAAAGGTCCTTCCCAACCTAAACTATTGATGATTCTGTGATCTTCTGTACTATTCCCACGTGGCTCAGTGCAGCCTTCACCCATTTCTCAGGTAGGCAGCCGAGACACGTTTTACTTAAAGCAGAGTGTTTGGTAGCAGAGCTGACGTGGGTAGCACATCCTCACCCCTCCCCTGCCAGGCAAATGAGTTGGTGTGCAAATGAGCTGGGCAGTATTTATTCTTCTTCCTAATAGCACAGGCTGGATGAGCATCAGTAGGTGCTCTGATAACCTATTGTTAAATGTTTGCTAATAGCTCAGCTGGTTTTAAATAGGATTTCTCTCTCTGCTGAAGGACAGTTCACTTCAAGGCAAGGTGGACTCCTGGGGGTGTTTTGGCTGTCCATTTTTTTGTCTGAATAGGACTTCTGAAGAGACTGAAGGGGTTATGCAGATGATAATCTTATGGCCAAAATAGAAGGACCAAATGCTGATTGGTACAGGGTAAGTCTTGGAAGCTAATGATTGTTTTTCCCACTGGCAAGGCTTTCCTGATGGACACGCTACCTTTTCACTCTGTGTCTGTGCAATCTGTGTGGGCACACTCAGATTCTGCTTACCAAAGCCTCTTTCCTGCAAAGACTGACTTTCTTTTTCCATTTTGAGGAGGGAATGTCTTTTCATAGATGGTGGGGATGTGGGGAATGAATGCTGCAGCAGAAGCTCTGCAAGCTTGTCTCTATAAATGGTAAGGGCAAATTCAGCAGTTGATTTTTTTAAATAACTTCAGTGCACATCTTGGTGGAGGCTGGAGCTTCATTTGTGTGGTTGTACAAATGCAAGCAAGCAGCCATGTCATTTCCAAAGAACTCAATAGCCAAGCTTTGCTTTTCACTAGCAAAACTAAATATATTGTGCAGTGCCCAAGCCTTCTTTGTCACTGCACCAGAAAAATCTTCTGTTCCTTTATACATGGCTCCACTTAACCCCAGAAGGCTTCCTTTGAATCATACCATACCTGATTAATCTCTTCTTCCCATATAGATGTGAATCCTGACTGGATTAACTCATCACTGTATTTCAGAGCAATGAATTCGAGCTCCATGCATGGGGATTTTCCCAGAGACAATCTTTACCATGTAAAAAAAAAAAGGAAAGCTCATTTTGCTGGCTTGATAATTAAAGATCTGGGCCACACTTTGCAAGAGGATGTCCCAAATGCTTTTTAAAACCATATCTTCCCCCCTCCAAAAAAAGTTGTCTAGCTCTCTTTATTGTCTGATCTCTTATCTGTAACCTTCACTGTGGAAAGTGCATTGCTGCAATTCAGTGATAACCTTATTCCTGTCTACCTGAAGCAATATTGCTTTAGGTTTCTGGAGTGCCTTTCAATGTAGCATCTCCAGCAGCTTTGCAAAGTGTGCTGGAAAGTAGGTCAGTGTTATTCTGGTTTATAATATAGAGGCTGAGTCTTCAGGTTTCTCTGTAACCAGTTTTTTTCTGTTGTTTGCAAGTGGCTATGGACAAGTTGCTGAATTCTCAGCTTCATTTTTCAGTTAGGAACCTGCCTCTCCTTTCCCCTCTGCAACTGAAAATGGCTTCTGAGATGTTTGAGGCCTCCTATTCTATCAGCTGGTACCTGACTTGCACGTTGTTGTTTTGGGTCTGGTTTCCTTTTGGTTGTTCTCTACGAAATAACTTTCTTGCTGTCTCCAGGAAGGCTCAGTACTGCATAGAGTGGGAAGTAGGAGGTGCAAAAAATATCTCAAATGCAGCAATTAAACTTGACCTTTCCTTCTGTTTGTTTTTCTTTGTGATTTATAATTACGTTTTAAGTTCTCGGAGTTGCCCAGGAGAGACTGATCTATCAGCTGGAGGTGAGGACCAGTCCTGCAGCAGGGCCTGTATCAGTTCCTGTTACAACTCATGCTCTTCTCAGATTGATTGCCTTTACCAAAATCTTCCAAAAATCATTTTGAATGGGTTACTTATATCATAGAATCACAGAATGGTAGGGGTTGGAAGGGAGCTTTAGAGCTCATCCAGTCCAATCTCCCTGCAGAAGCAGCTCCCACCTAGATCATGTCACACAGGAACGTGTCCAGGTGGGTCTTGAAGAGCTCCAAGGAAGGAGCCTCCACACCCTCCCTGGGCAGCCTGGGCCAGGGCTCCCTCACTGAAACACTCAAACAGTTTTTTCCTTATGTTTCAAAGGAACTTTTTGTGTTGCAGCTTCATCCCATCACCCTTTGTCCTATTACTAGATACCACAGAAAAAAGTGCTGCCCCAACCTCCTGACACCCACCAGTGAGATATTTGTAACTATGAATGAGCTCCCCCCTCAGTCTCCTCTTCTCCAGACTAAGCAGCCTCAGGTCCCACAGCCTTTCCTCACAAGGAAGATGCTCCTGTCCCCTGATTATCTTGTTCGCGTTGCACTGGCCTCTCTCCAGCAGTTCCCTGTCCCTCTTGAGCTGGGGAGCCCAGCACTGGACACAGGACTCCAGATGAGGCCTCAGCAGCTATGGCAGAGCAGAGAGGGAGCAGAACCTCCCTCACCCTGCTGCCCACACTCTTCTTTATGCATCCCAGGATGCCATTGGCCTTTTTGGCTAATAACTGTGGGTAGCTCATACCTCAAAATAGTTTGCTGCTTCCACTTTTGATTTACATGCATTAATTTTCCAAACAGGTTAGATCTAATTAGTGAATCTATCGACTTACACTGCTGTTACATCCCACTCCTAAAGCAACTACAACTCACTGCCAGGGAAAAGCAAACTTCTCTACATTTAGTTATTCACCGTTCAATTTCTGAACTGGATTGGAGTTGTTTACAGCTCTGTAACTCTCTGCAGGTTTTTGATCTTGGAGGGAGGGGAAAGGAGAGAAGACCAATTTGAATATGCACATCCAAACAAAGCCTGTTTTAATGCTTAACAGGGACATTTTGATGCATCAGTAGATATCAGGCCTTTGCAATCTGCAGGAAGTGCATGTTGGAGGAATCAACACATCATCGCTGCTTCTAGAAGCAGCAGAACTGGACCAAAAATGGAATAGACTTTGATATCTTTTGGCCAAGAAAATCAAGCAGATTGCTTCTCAGGAACGTGTTTGGAGTCCAACTTCCCAACCTAGCTGTAAGCAGTGGCATACAGTTATTTACAGGGAACAGGGGCCTATACCAAAAATTAACTGAGAGCACTAGATGCTTTCCATTCTGCTTCACATTCCTTCAGCTCAGTATTTTTCACCCTGGGCTCTGTGGACTGCTTTGTCTTTTACTGGAGACGCCATGACATCAAGTCTTTCTGCCTAGCATTAAAAAGTGAAATCTGAAAGGAAGTTCAAAGGAGTTCCAGGTAGTTCCTCTAGATCACATATGAAGTCCAATCAGAGAATAACAGAATCTTAAGGAGTGGAAGGGACCTGGAAAGCTCATCCAGTACAACCCCTCTGCCAGAGCAGGACCACCTAGAGCAGGGCACACAGGGACTCATCCAGCTGGGTTTGGAATGCCTCCAGAGAAGGAGACTCCACAGCCCATCTGGGCAGCCCCTGCCAGTGCTCCCTCACCTCAACAGGGAAGAAATTCTTCCTTGTGTTTCTTTGGAACCTCTTCTGTTCCAGCTTGTCCCTGTTGCCCCTTTGTCCTATCGTTGGCCATCACTGAGCACAGCCTGGCTCCAGCCTCCTCACACTCACCCTTTGTGTGTTTGTAACCATTAAGAGTGGTCTTATTCAATCTTGTAAATCCTCTCTGGTTGCCAGATTTGGAGTCAGACATTTCAGAGACACCACAAAATGGACAGACTGCTTGCACAATCCACATCCTGAATTCATTTGGATGTTTCATCTAACAAAATCTCTGTTATCACATGGACACAGGACCCTCTGAAGTATTCTTCCTGTTCAAGGGTAGCTGGGTGGTCAATTGTGTACAAGGTGGAAACAGAGCAGGGAGATGGGGCAGTCCCCATCCCTGGAGACACTGCAAAGCCATGGAGCTGAGATAATGTGGGACATGGGTTAGTGGTGGGGTTGGCAGTGTGAGGGGATTGGTTGGACTTGGTGATCTTAAAGGCCATGGACACACAGTTATCCAGAGTGGTTACATCTCAGCAACAAGTCTAATAAGGGTGTTTAATGACCCTCATACTATACATGTGATGGTCAGCAGTGCTGCACTGGAAAGAATACAGATCATGCTGTTTAAAGAGGCTGCGAGACAGGTTGCAAAGTACCAGTCAGATTCATTTCTTTGAACATAATTATCATCCTTGCAAGCAAGAAAAGATGCCTGCAGAGAGCTCTGTCCACAGCAGACTTGCTGCTTTAAAGGCTCTACACTCACTTTAAATAACGTTATTTCCATGCCAAAAAAAAAACTCCTCTTGCTCTTCTTAGTTCAAAAGTTGATTTTTTCCCCTTTTTTTTACTAAATAAATAAAATCAATTAGCAGAATAAAAATGTCACTGCTATATATAGGCTGTAGAAACTCAGTTTTAGACAGGATGTTCTTCTAAGAGAACACAGCTAAGGACAGAGCTGCTGAAGGAGGCTGGTGGATGCTGAGCTGCCTGTTGGACTTTGCCAAATCCAGCCTGTGGTGATTATTTTTCACTGTGTTACATCATTGCTCCCCAAACTTCAGCTCCTCTGTCCTTTGTGTGCTGTGGATTGTGACTCGATTTAAATAGCATCCTCTTTGTGCTTGGGGAAAGGGGAAGGTTGAGAGATTCCCCTCAGACTTGCTGCAGTTGTGTGGGGTTTTTCAGAGCATGAAGGCTCAGCCTAGGGATGTCTGTTGGGAAGGGTTGGTTTTGGGAACTGAGTATTGAAAGCTTTTGTTTTAATGTCTTTTGTTTGTGCATTCCTACTGCAAAAGGCTTGTTCCAAAACACAACATGGTTCTTTGGCAGCATGGCTGCCTTCGTGTGACAGCATGCAGATAAGCCCCAGGGCAGGTAGTGAAGGTGCACTGCAAGCAGATACTGCTCTGAGCTCCCCAGAATGTTCTCATCCTCTATTATATAATCCACATGTTTTTCTTTTGCTACTCATGGTAAAGTCCAACTTTTCCTTGTCCCTTGTATCTTTCCCTATGAGTATTTGCATCTCTCCTCCTAATTGCCCAACACGCTGCACAGTGTCAGACATCTACCCAGCATATAACATCTTGCTTGCCTTTGGTGAGCCTTCCCCTTGGTTTATTTTGCTAGTTGGTGCCTTAAGAAGCAGAACTGGACAGATGTGGGACATGTTTGTACCTCGGAAGGGGATGCTGCTAATAGTGATCAATCAGGATTAGCCTGTCTACCACTGAAAACTTGTTACTAGGAGCAGGTTATTCCTGGAAGAGATGAATGAGGGAGGGAATACTTATATAGAGAACACAGCAAGAAGGTTTGATTGCACAAAGCCCATGGTAACAAGGATTCTGATCACTGGAGGTTGAAGCTTGGGTGTAGAAGTCTTGGAGCAGCAAGAGGTAAGCAGTGATTTGCTGGGCACACCAAGGTGGAGGCTGTTTTCTGTGTTCATTTGGATTGGTTTAGGTTTTTTTACTGGTTTGAGACTTCATTGAGAACTCTCCCTTGTGTCCCAAACACCACGTTCGCTGGGCAGCATTGCTGCTGTGGGAACCTGCAAGTGTGAGTTCACACTTGGAGATCTCCATCACTGTGTATTTACATGCAGAGGCTTTGTTCATCCTGAAAATGTGGCTGTGTGTCTGCATGAGTTCAGGTGGTTCTGGGCAAGATTTTATTTGCTGTTTGAAAAAAAAGAGGTGATTTCTGCTGAAGAAGTCAAACTGTTGATATGGTTTCTTTTCAACTGGTGAAGCTCTCAGACGCTTCACCTCCAGCTGCACCATCCCTTTGCCTCTTGTCCTTTTGCTTTTTTATTATCTAAAGGTAGGTAAGTATAAAGATCTCAGAAATAATTAAAACAGTTTGCTAGGAAATAGCCAGCTGTTACCCACAGCAGGCAGGATTCAAGTACATCTGGCTTTTAGTCCCTCTCTGCTCTGGAAACGGATTAATTTCATCCCAAAGCAGCCACCCGAAATAAGGTGCTTGACTCCCATCAAAGGTTGCAACCAGCGGAACAAAACAAGAAAGCCAAGATTTCATCTTCCTGATATTATTCACCTTCTGCTTCTGTAGTGATAGGCTAATGTATTCATCTCTTTTGTGTGGTGAGGTGAGGAAGAGGGGTTATTCTGTGAAATAGTTTCTCCTTACAAAGAGGAAAATCTATACCACGAGAATGTGCTAATGCTGTTTCCATCTGGGATGTCTTTATGGTTATCCCACCCCCAGCAGGACACACATGCAGAGCCTCAGCCAAACAAGGAAAGCAGTTGTTTTTTTCAGTGCAGAAGTCAAAACAGGGTTTATCCATTCTTTGGGGAATGAGGAATTTGCTATTCTGATTTTGAATGTTTCTATTGCATCAGCATCCTTGTTACCCCAAGAGCTGAGATCGAAGTAAGATTCCACATATGGGGATAAGAAAGGGGAAAAAAAGAGTTTTTAGCCTGTATATTTAAGTGGTGGGACTGATATCTTGATGGGAAGGTTAAAATGATTGCAGGACACCTAATGCAAGTCTTTCAGATGGGTGTCCATGTGAATAAACATGACTCTTGTTATAAATGGTATTTTTTTCTGTGAGACTTGTGTAAAAGTTTGGTTGTTTTGTGGTTTGAGTGTTGATGCTTCCTGTCTCTGTATCCCCAGCCAGTGTTTGGAGAGATGTTTGCAGTGTGAAGGCAGTGGTTTGTGTACACTGTGTTCCCAGTGGGGATGGCTGCAGCCTTGTCTATTTGTTCCACCAGCTCCCATGCTAGTGCAAGGCTTCTTCACTAGCCCAGCCTGACAAAATGCTACATTGCTCTTGGGTTTAAAGGATGCAATTACTCTGGCTGGTCTTTTAAAAGTCAAATCCTACTGCATCAAAGGTTTGATCTGTCTTTTCCTTCCCTCTCTGAGTCTCTGTTCATTGTGGAATATCTCCATATGTTCTTGGGTTTGTTATTTTTAACCCTCACTCATCTCCCCCACTGATACTCTGTACTACAACTGCTCTGGACTGTGCAAACTCCTCTTCAGCTGAAAGAGCACCAGGTGAGACTCATGCCCACGAGAGTCATCTATTGCAGCTCTCAGCTACACCTTTTCCATAACACCACTGGCCCCAAAAGCCAAGAAATGTTACTCAATGTGCCTCTCTTGCTTGCCAGAGCTTTTTCAGCTGGATCCTCCTTCAGCTGTTCTCTGGGGGACCTTGCAGCTTGGTTTCTATTTGCTGGGGTCAGTTTTATAACCATCAGGTTGTGACAGTGGCACAGAGGGTCTCAGCCAATGAAGCTGTGGAACGGCCCTTTGAGTAAAACATGTCAAGGGGAAGTGCCTTCAGATGGAGACAAAGTTTGGAGGTGAGAAGGTTCATTTGGAGAAATGTACCTTGGTAGACCTCATACTCTTGTTGACATGCATTCACAATGCCTATTTGTCTGGTCATCCCCATGAGTAGTGCCATGTCCCCAAAGGCACCTCATGTCTTGCCTTCAACTCACCTTGCAGACCTTACTTGGAGCTGTAATTTAGACACCAGCAAGATGATGTTGATTGATGGAGAACTCTGTAAACTCATGGGATTTTGTTGTTCAAGTCAAATTAGACAAAGGCATGGAGGGTGTTTGACTGGGCCAGAGTTCAGTAATTCATAACTTATGGCTTGTTTGGCATCTTCCTGAGTGTGAATTAGCAGGATTTTTCTTTAAACCCTGTTTGAACTTGCTTATCCTCAATTGCTTCCTCTAAAAATGTCTCTGAGCTTGTATCAGGATGGATTATTCACAAGAAGTTCACTGCCAGTAGCAGCTTTCTGAAAATGGAAACGTTCTGCCCTAAAATGCAAGTGCTGCTGCACACTCGTGTTGCCTGGCTGGATAGATGTGAATTGCAGTTCTAGGTTTCTCTTAACCTTGTGGTAGGATGTGCCTTGTTGTTTAGTGAACCTCTGGATGCTGTTATGAATGATCCTGCTAGTAAATGAGTTTAGGAGTGTCACAGAAGGCAGAGAATCACAGATTCACAAAATTTTAAGGGTTGGAAGGGGCCTCTAGATCACCCTGTCCAACCCCCACTGCCAGAGCAGGACCACCTAGAGTAGGGCACACAGGGACTCATCCAGAGAAGGAGACTCCACAGCCCATCTGGGCAGCCCCTGCCAGTGCTCCCTCACCTCAACAGGGAACAAATTCTTCCTTGTGTTTCTTTGGAACCTCTTCTGTTCCAGCTTGTCCGTGTTGCCCCTTGTCCTATCATTGGCCATCCCTGAGCACAGCCTGGCTCCAGCCTCCTGACACCCACCCTTGATGGATTTGTAACATGAATGAGCTCACCCCTCAGTCTCCTCTTCTCTAAGCTCAAGAGCCCCAGCTCCCCCAGCCTTTCATCACAAGGGAGATGCTCCACTCCCTTAGTGTCCCTGCACTGAATTCTCTCCAGCAGCTCCCAGTCCTTCTGGAACTGAGGGATCCAGAACTGGACACAAGCAAGGCTTCCAGAGCAAGGCAAGAGCCCTGTGGGTATTTTCTCAGAAGTTTTGTCCTTGCCTTTCTATCCTTGGTGACTTATTCAAGCCTGAGCTCAAAGCTCAAAGTTCATTGAAGGCTTTGCTGGAAGAGCCCCTTCAGCCATAACCTTTAAAACTGCCATATAAAATGTGGTGGTAGTCAAGCAGCTCTCTGGAAGCGACAATGGTGGCACTGGGTTGAGGATTTCATCCCTCTCTGGTCTCCAACTGGCTCTTATTTGTGTAAGGAAAATCTGAATTTCATTTGTATTCCCTCCCCTTTTCTAAAATGCTTCACATCCACCCCGAGATCTTGGCACTTCTGATGAAGTTCAAGGCAAAGCAGGCTCCTGTCTCTGTTGTGCACTCACTTTTTCCCTGCCAACAGGAGAAAGTGCCATTTTTTTTGTAGAAAGAAGTGAATGGCTCTGACTCAGAGGAAGCAGAGACGTTTGACAAATGGTGTTTTACACAGTCTGGCTTTTGCTGCAAGAATCTACCTGCAGCAGTGGCTTCAGATGTCCAGCAGTGGAGGCAGATGTAGCACCAGCATCTGAATGGCCCCATGTCCTCACCTTTGCAGAAAAAAACCCAGCTCTTGCTGTACTCATCAATTCTTCTCTAATGAAAGCTCTGCTGTGTTTCATCTGCCCCATGCTTGACCAGGTTCTGTTCATTGTCCCTTTGCTGTAAGTCATGATGGTCAGGACAGGCAGCTCCCACCACTGATGCTGAAGGTGTTGGAGGATGGAGTTGTGCTGGAGAAGCACACAGGAGGAGCAGGATTGATTTAAAACAGGCGCGTGCTGGAGAGCACCTGATCTTTCTGTCCTTGTGCCCTGCAGCTCTGTAATAAATTGGCTCAAGTGTTATAATGGCATTACACCTCCCTCCCTTTTTGAGGTTGTGGTGAGGTGGGGACCAGTCTCTTCTCCTATGTAATGAATGATAGGACAAGAGGAAAAGGCCTCAAGTTGCACCAAGGGAGGTTTACATTAGAGATTGGGAAGAACTGTTTCCCTGAGAGTGTTGTCAGCCCCTATGCCAGGCTGCCCAGGGAGGTGAGGGAGCCCCCAGCCCTGAAGGGATCCCAAAGCCATGGAGCTGAGATGCTGAGATGGGTTACTGGGGGCCATGGTAGGGTGAGGAGTGAGATTGGCCTTGACGAGCTTAAAGTTCTTTTCCAACCAAAATGGTTCTATGATTCTCTTCTCTTTCCACCCATCTTCAGTATTTAATACAAGCAAGTTCTGTTGCAAAAGAAACAGCTTTTAAACACCAACCCAAAATGATAGATATGGGAGGGAAATCCCATTGCTATTTGCATCATTCCCATCCCTTTCTCAGGAAGAGATGGGAAAAAAATCTCCCTGCAACTAACACATCTTTAGTTGTGAAATAGGGCTTTGTAAATGCAGCCAGTGAGTGGGGCAGGAAGAGAGCTGGGATGTTCCCTCACTCTGCTCCAGTAATCACAGGTGACCAAAGATGAGGGTGAGTGAGGAGCAGAGGGTCTGTCTGCTTAACATGCTGGTGCCATTAAGCCAAACATGTTCAGTGTGAGGTTACCCAAATCAATGTTTACATTTGCACATATTGTATTCATTGTATTTATAGCTAGGATAGACATTTTATACATTACATTTGCACTCATTTCTTTACTTATTTTTACTCCCCCTCCCTGTTGATTTGAATCTCCTTTCTCGTTGGTGCTGCTCGGTCCTTCTCTGCAGAGTGTTGTTTCTGTGCAGCTCTGCATGAGGCAATGCACGTTGAGCTTGGAAATATATCCCTGGGAGGGTAACTGGTGCCAAAAGAAAATCACAGGTCATTCCTTAGTGCAGCCTGACTGCCTGGGAAATACAACCCTCCCTGGTTTTTGGTGGTTCACTTGTTGTCGTTAGTTTCACTTTGTGGTTTGGTTTTTCATATATACAAAGCAAAATAAGGCCAGGGAAGTGCAGCTCCTGTAAACATGAGCAAATCCCAAGGAGTTTTCCAAGAGGAAGAAGAAACACTGATGTTTGCCAGCACCTGCCATCATCTGAGGGTGCTCCATAGGCCACAACGTGTCTGGCTCTGTTGCTTTGTCTCATTGGCGTGTTTTTAATTAATATGGAAAATGTCCTAGATAAAGCTTTTTTTCTTCTCTTGTTTGGTCTTTTCACTCCTCATCTGTCAATACAGAACTGGTGAAAGCTTCAGGCCGTGAAACATGCCCTAAAGATTGGGGTGGCAGCCTAGGCCAAGGACAAGAGTTGCCTCTCTTAATGACTTCTTTCCCATCTCCAATTCTTTACCCCTCGCTCCAGCACCTTTAAGAAACTCCCACTGCAGTGTGTTGAATTTTAACTCAGAATCCTCTTTAACATTCCCTGCATTTTGTATCTCTATGACTTTATTTTTTTCTGCCTGGCAGCCTTCTGTAATTCACCCATCACCAAAAAGGAGCAATTCTATCCAGAAGAAACAACACCCCAAAAGCTGGAGCTTCTCCTTAATTGAGGTTTCTAACCTTAATTACAGCAGACTGTTGGTCCAGCAAACTTTTTTGCTTCAGGAAGAAATCCATCGACAGCATTTTCATAGACATAAAAACCGAAACCCTGGACATTTTGCTCGTTTGCTAATGCAGAGAAGTAGCAATTTGGAGTATGAATAATGGAAAACGGCTGCTATAGTTTGTGGGAGAAGCCAGGCAGTTGTGCTTGCTGAAGCAGGCTGAGAGTTCACTCAGAAAGATGCACCCCTTGCCTTGAACAAATTGAGGAGGTAAAAAAACCACAACCACATGTGTGATGTTGTTTTTTAATAACAGGCATGACATTTGGCAGCTCCTGGATGGCCATGTGGGAATCCAAGGCATACCCAGAGCGACTGTAAAACGGAGCTTTTGGGTAATAACAAGCAGTATTAGAGATGATCTTCCCTTCTAAAGAGGCTCTTATGGAAGTGAAACAGAGATTTGGGCTTTTCTGATAGCTCTGTATACCTGCTACCTCATCATCCCACTGAAATAGAAGTGTTGTGTTTTCTGAGCAGCTATGGAACAGCACTTAGGCTGATAGTTTTCTAAATCATCAATTTCATAGTCATAGAATCACAGAATGGTAGGGTTACAAGGGACCTTTAGAAATCATCCAGTCCAACCCCCCTGCAGAAGCAGGTCCACACTCTTCTTGATGCCCTCAGGATGCTTCCGGGCCACGAGGGCACATTGCTGGCTCATGTTCAGTATATTATCAACCAGCACTCCTGGGTCTCTCTGCAGAGCTATTCTTCAGCAGTTCCACCCCCAGCCTGTGCTGGTGCACGGGGTTGTTCCTTCCCAGCTGCAGGACTCTGCCCTTGTCCTTGTTGAACCTCAGCAGGTTCCTCTGTGCCCAACTCTCCAGCCGGTTGAGATCCCGCTGACTGGCAGCTCAGCCTCTGGGGAATCAGCCAGTGCTCCCAGTTTGGTGCCAGCAGGGAAATTGCTGAGGATCCCTCTGTCCCCTCATCCAAGTGGCTGGTGAAGTTGTTGAACAAGACTGGCCCCAGAACCTGTCCCTGTGGAACTCCACTGGCCACAGGCNCCCTCCCTCCCTCCCTAAACTACTTTTTCACCTATGCCCTGTCCCTCCTTTCTCAAAGATGTAGTCAGTGCATGCTCTTTGGGTTCACTTTGCTGCCTGGGAGATCACTGGCATCTCTGAGCACCTTTAGTGAGCGGCAATGCAGGAGCGCAGCTGCTCAGCATGCATTAAATATAGCAGCAAACCCAGACTCTTGACAAGTGAGTTGCTGCTTGTCTGGAGCATTGTGATTTGAGGCAGTGTCTTTCTGCAGATTTAAAATGCTCAGTTTAGTTGAGCACTTAGCTTCCATTATGGCCTCTTGGGTTTGGCTGCTTCTCTTTCTTTTTTGAGCATTAAAGGATGGTAAAACTCGTCATTTTTATGCATTTGCTTCATTATTTGAACTTTTGCAAATGAATTGAGTTTGGCATGAAATGGTGTTGCACACAGGGTATTGATTGGCAGCATCTTAATGACCTGGGATTTTGTTGAATCCCCTTTTCCTTCCTCTGTTGCTCTGTTAGTGGCTCTGGAGTGGGCAATGCTGTTTGCATAGACAAGGCTGTTCGTGGTGCAAACATGGGCAATGTCTGTAGGGCAAAGTGGGAGAGTACATAAATATCCTTAGGGAAATTTCATCCTGCTTTTCATGGAATCATAGAATGGTGAGGGTTGGAAGGGACCTTTAGAGATCATCCAGTCCAACCCCCCTGCAGAAGCATATCCACCTAGATTAGGTCACATAGGAACACATCCAGGCAGATCTTGAAGACATCCTTTATTTTCTCCTTCTCTTTTTCATCCTTTCTTTTCCTTCACAGGAAGCCAGATTTAGATGGAGAGGAATGTGCACTTAGAGCATGGTGGTCTACATGACATAGGTTGAAGCCATGCATTATATTTTGCCCCCAGGTCTGCACTGCCTTGCTCTTCAGCATATTGGCACAGCAAGGAGCTAATGATGCAGCCCATGGGGATGCTTCACCACTCCCTGTGTTGTTTGCTACTTGCTTTGCTGTTATTTTGCAGGCTGAAAAAAAGAGTCTTATGTGGGGTGGCTCTCTGGCCAGGAACAGTATGTGAGCATCTGGACCTTCATCCTCGCTGCTCCATCAGCAGCTCCCTGCATTCATTTTTAATGCCCTCTTTCCCCAGTCCCCTACCTCCAGTCATCTTCACTGCTGATAAAATTACTGCTTAAAATGTAAAGATTTATGTGTCACAACATGGTGTTGTATGGGAGCTAAATGTGGAGAAGAGGAAGACTTGGGGAATTCTGGTTTTGAGAAGAAATTAGGTAGAACTGGTGATAGTGAATGAGTCCCCTGATGTGGGTGTTAAAACCACTGGCACTGAGCGAGCTGGAAAGGTACAGTGTGTCAGAGAAGTCAGTACTCTCAGTGGAGTTTGAGCTGAAAATTACAAGGTCTAGATTGCTACAACAACAAAACCAATTAAAAAAACCACCCCAAACCCAAATCTTCTTGTAGTCAATGATCATTCCCACTGGTTTCTGCAGACTGTAGGCTACCACATTTAATAGGGAAAGTGTGTTACAGCCCTAACAAGGTAACTGTGCACCTCCTCATGCTAGACACATAATCTAGCATAAAATTATCTAGAGAAGTCAGGGAAACAAGTCAACAGTGACATATTGGAACAGGAAGACAGTAAATTCACAGGAGAGAGAAGGTGTGTGTGTGTTTACCTCTAGCAATGGACATTATAACCAGCAAGGACAAGCTGCAGAAGGAATTAGTGAATTCAATAGTTGTTGATACTCTTGCCACAGGGCTGTACTTTTTCTTTGGCAGATATATTGTGTTCACACAAACGAGTGAAAGGGTAGTAAATGGGAAATGGACAACTTTTTAATGCTCTAGAAGAGGTCAAACTGAACTGTCTATGTTAAATTGAAGCTTATGAAATCCTGGGGTGAAACTGCTCAGATTAATTTCACTGGACTAAGGGAAGTTGTGCTGCGTGGAGTTGAATTGACAAATAATTCACTGAATATCCATGTCTTAAGCATCAAAAGTGGTAATTTTATGTGCATCTGTATCGTGGCCCACACAGTCACTTACAAGTAAACACAACCTTGATGAATAGAACATTTCTCCTATTAACTTGCTTTTAAGGTGGATAAATCTGAACTGGAGCAATTTGCAGCAGAGCAGGTCTGAGTAGCCATCATTTGCACATTAACAGTTGAAATCAAAGCTGGGGTGAATGTAGATTTGTGGACTTTGATGTTGTTGCTGTTGTATCTCTGCTGTTTTGTACTATTATGGTCTTTCAGTATTGTTTTTAATGTGCTATTCTGAGGAGCTTCATTTTGTTTTTTTAAAAGCAGCTTGGGAATCCCAGGTGCTGTGTAAACACAGGAGGGGAAAAAAGCAGCTTCTGTATGAGAGTTTTCACTTCAAATGGTGGAGGAAGGTTTTAAAGGGTGCTCATATGTTGGATACTTGATGCAAAAGACAAAAGGAATAGGTTGCAGAGAGAACCCAAATAGACACTGCAGGAGGTGACCAGATTCCAGCCAGAACTGGGAACAGGCCCGTGACACAGGGACACTGAGGGACTGCAGCTCCAGGGCTGTGCTCAGTGCTGGGCCCCTCACTCACTGCCACAGGGACACTGAGGGGCTGCAGCTCCAGGGCTGTGTCAGTGCTGGGCCCCTCACTCACTGCCACAGGGACACTGAGGGGCTGCAGTGGGGCCAGAGCCGGGCACTGAGCTGGGGAAGGGGCTGGAGCACAAGTGCTGTGAGGAGCAGCTGAGGGAATGGGGGTGTTCAGCCTGGAGAAGAGGAGCCTGAGGGCAGATAGGAGCACTCTGCAGCTCCCTCACAAGAGGTTGAGGCTGGTGGGGGAGTCAGTCTCAGCTCCTGAATTACAAGAGACAGGAGAATATAAAAGGCTTCAAGTTGTGGAGGGGAGGTTTAGATTGGAGATAAGAAAAAATTTCTTCCTTGAAAGGGTATCAAGTCCTGAAACAAGCTGCCCAGGGAGGTGGTGGCATTTAAAAGCCACATAGATGTGGCACCGAGGAACATGAGTTAGTGGAGGGCTTGGCACAGTGAGATTTGCAGTTGGACTTGATCATCTTCATGGGATTTTCTAATCTGGATGATGACATGATTCTATTCTATGATTCTATGAATAGGACTTAAGCCAAAACCAGGTTTGAGAGAGGGGAGAGCCCCATTTATAGCATCCATCCAGCTGTGCTTCTGCACCAGTGGTTTGCAAGCTGGGACCTGCTTTCCTGAAGCATCACAAACCCAACTCCTCCACTCTCCTACCCCTGTATCTGTGATTCTTCTTGGTCCTGAAGGAAATTTGAATCTTGATGGGGATGGTCTCTTTGTGGATCACATTCTGTCCCTTGTCTGGTGTAGCTGTATATTTGTCTGAGGGCAATTTCTCAGATACTTCTGAACACAGATGTTGGGATCTTTTGTTCACCTACACACAGAGAGGTATAGAAAGAGTGACAAGCTTGAGCTTTCTTTTCCCTTTTAGCTCCACTGTGAATTCAAAACCTGTGGAACAACTTTTCAGACTCCATTCTAGGGCCTAGAGCTGCTGTAATGAAGAGAACCAGAAGTCTATGATTCTGTCTTTCCAAGTTTTCTAAGTTTCTGGACATGTAAATCCCCCATTTTATTGCATCTATTATGTTTTGTTTCCTTTCAAAAACACCCTTCTCTGTTTTTTTCCCCTCCTGGTACTGTATTTAGCACACTAGATAAGGTTAAGGATCTTGTATATTCTTGCATAAGAGGATTTTGTTTCTAGTTGTGCTTTCCTGGGAGAAACACTATTTGAGACCCAAGGATCTTGTAAACTCTCATTATCAAACAAATTTTGTCCAAAGACAAGAAAGATGTATGTTTTTCATACAGTAATTGAAACAGAGCAACACTAATGTGGATTTGAACGCTTTTCTTTGCATGCTGTTTCTGTTAAAATACCAAAAAAGGATGAAACAGCAAAAAAAAAACCAACCAAACAAACAAAAAACAACCCCAATCTTTTAATATTTAATGGAGAAAAGTAAGGATGGGATTTATTTGTATAATTTAAACGTTAAAGACAAAAGCAAGGGTAGAATGTAAATAGCTCCTGGGGAAGAGGATGATTTCCTTCTCAAACAGAAAAGCTAGGATGTTGGTAGGCACTGCTGATGACTGCAATTACCACTTCAAGACAAGCCTCTAGAAGAGAGCTTTGTGGATCCAGAGTGTGTAGTTGGGAAATCTGACAAACTTTAATGGCTAAGACTGAGGTTTTTTTTTCTCTGGATTCATGTGACATAAGCTCACTGTTTTCTGCTGAATATCAGTTTATCACTTACGTTTTCTCCCCTGCTGCCTTCTTGGTGTGAGTGGAGCAGGAAGGCTGTGCTAGAGGATGTGGGATTTGGGGTTTTGGGGAGGATCTGGAGGAAAGCAGTGGCTTGTCTTTTAGGAGCTTCAGTTTTTGCATTCCAAGGGAACAAGATCCCAAATTTGGAACCTAATCTGAGTTAACCTCTTGTCTCTTCTTGTTGACTGGAGACTTTACAGAAGTAGGTAAGAAGTAGGTACAGACGGGGTGATGGGATGAAGCTGCAACACAAAAAGTTCCAATTAAACATAAGAAAAAAACTATTTTACTGTGAAGATGAGGGAGCCCTGGCCCAGGCTGCCGAGGGAGAGTGTGGAGGTTCCTTCCTTGGAGGTCTTCAAGACCCGCATGGACATGTTCCTTTGTTACCTGATCTAGGTGAACCTGCTTCTGCAGGGGGGTTGGACTGGATGATCTCTAAAGGTCCCTTCCAACTCCTAACGTTCTGTGATTCTAAGTTTTCAGTGGTTTAATGTCCATCCTGTGGTTCTTACGTTGCATTAGGGGGAGGAATGGAAATGCTTTGGAACGTAGCAGCTCTATCCCACCTGGGCCCATGGGATACAGTGATTTTTGCAAAAGAAAAGGACATAGCAATTGCCTCCAAATGAATTTGAACTGAAAAGAGTTTTTCTTGACAGCCTTTCCATGCTGGGATGTGCTTGGGATTCTGTGCTCCTGACCTTCCCGATTTAGATGACTGAACTCCAGGACTGAATTTGAAAAGCATCACAAAACAGAGTTGGAAGATAATGCTGTAATAAGGAAGGGTGAAGAAGAGTAGAGGAAAAAGTGGCATCCTCTCAAAAGATTTTTGCTTTCCTTTTTGTGGACATTTGTAATTCTGTTAAAAATGAGAAGTTCCAAGACTCTGAAGTTAATGGGAGGTGATTTATCAAAAGGTGAGGGTTAGGGGCCTTCCTGAGACAGGTGGTTGCTTCAGGGGTTTCTTTTTTATTAGTATTTTCCTGGTTTTATTACTTGAAAAAATACTTAGGTGTGCTCATGTGTAGTTTCAGTGCACCAAAGTGAGGTCTGTCAATGTAAGCTCAGAGCTGTAATATGCTTTGTCCTCAGAAGTTGCCTCAAAGGAGACATCTGAATTAAGCAGTTAATTTGGTATCTATAGCAAAGGAAGGACAGGAAGAGGAGAAGCAAATGAACTCAGTGAAGTGAAATGGGTGGACAAAGCAGAGGGGGAAGCTGCTTGTCACTGTTACAATCAGCCAAATGTGCTGCAAAGAGAATTAAACAAATACAGGAGAATCTTAATCCCCAAAGTGTTGTTTATTCCTCAAATCCATTTGTTTCATTCAAAACAATGTTGGCCTACCAGACAATAAAAAAGTCAGCTAAGGTTTGATCAGTAACATCCTGATCAGAATCATTGTCCTAGAGAAAGTGTTGTTAAAATAGCACCCAGATGCTAATGAACACGATGCTAATGAACGTGATGCTAATGAACATAATGCTACTCAAAATGATGCTACACACTTTGCAGCCATGGAAGGGCTGACACTGCTTGAAACCAACCCATAGCCTTTCTCTCTCCTCTCCCAAGAACCCACCAAGGCAGTTATGGTCCTTGCATCTCTGTGTGTGCTCAGCTTTGCCACTGAGAGTAGCTCTAGTGATTTCAGTGGCAGCTGAGAAACATATTGTAAAGCTGGAAGGAGTCACTCTTATATAGTATGACCTTTTATATAGCAAATACCTTCCCTTCCCTTCCCTTCCCT
>WBNH01010548.1:0-32010 GCA_013401255.1 Urocolius indicus | reverse complement strand
TCTGTCCTTTACTTGCCTCCCCTCTCCTCTCCTCTCCTCTCCTCTCCTCTCCTCTCCTCTCCTCTCCTCTCCTCTCCTCTCCTCTCCTCTCCTCTCCTCTCCTCTCCTCTTCTCTTCTTTTTCCTCTGAACTAAAGCATATCTTTTAAGTGTGTGTGTGTAAATCTAAACTTAGATTCTCTCTCAGTGCTTTTAAACTTCTTTACATCTCCACACTAGGTTTTTCCAATGCTAACCATCCCTCTTGCTGGAAGTTTTCAGCTGGTTTCTGGTTTGTGACCAAGTTTAAAGTTCAATCCAAAGAGAGTTGGTTTCTTTGGCTGATCAAAGGGTCAGTTAAAAGATTATTTCCATACAATGATGGCGGATACATATACATCTAGATTAAGTTGCACCAAAATGTACTTTTGGTTAAGCTAAACACATCACAGTCCTGGAAAAGATGTGCCTTTCCATTTGGTGACTTCCCTGTTGGCACGACATTTTTAACTAGCTCCATTGATCCTTGTGTGACCTTAAACGCTTTCTACAAAGTCATTGATAAAAAACAATCCAGGGCCAGGCAAGAATCCATCCTCATTGGACTGTTCTGCAAATATGTCTCATCTCTGGTAATTGCACGCATATTATTACAGCCTGCTATCTTTGTGCTTGATGGAGTTTTTTAGTCTGGAATGTGTTGGTTTTCTTTGGTCACTCAAAATTATGCTCTGTCTCGCAGGCTTCGGTGTCAATAAAATCACAGAATGGTGGGGGTTGGAAGGGACCTTTAGAGATCATCAACTCCAACTTCCCCTGCAGATGCAGATTCACCTAGATCAAGTCACACAGGAACGTGTCCAGGTAGGTCTTGAAGACCTCCAAGGAAGGAGCCTCTGCACCCTCCCTGGACAGCCTGGACCAGGGCTCCCTCACTGAAACACTGAGAGTGTGTTTTCTTATATTGAAATGGAACTTTTTGTGTTGCAGCTTCATCCCATCACCTCTTGTCCTGTTGCTAGCTGCAATAGAATAAAAGTGCTGCCCCAACCTCCTGACACTCACCATTTAGATATTTGTAACTATTAATGAGATCACACTCAATCTCCTCCAGACTAAACAGCCCCAGGTCCTGCAGCCTTTCCTCATAAGGAAGATGCTCCAGTCCCCTGATCATCTTGGTGGCCCTGTNTGTCCTTGTTGAACCTCAGCAGGTTCCTCTGTGCCCAACTCTCCAGCCGGTCGAGATTCCTCTGACTGGCAGCTCAGCCTCTGGGGAATCAGCCAGTGCTCCCAATTTGGTGCTAGTAGGCAACTTGCTGAGGGTCCCTCTGTGCCCTCACCCAGGTTGTTGATGAAGATGTTGAACAAGACTGGCCCCAGAATCCATCCCTGAGGAACTGGCCACAGGCCTCCAACTGGCCACAGGCCTCCAACTCCATTCTGTGCCATTGATAGCACCCTCTGGGCTCTGTCATTCAGCAGCTCTCCATCCACCTCGAGGTGTTGCCACCCTTATCACTGTGACTTGTGATCTCGTTGGTGAAAACGTGTCACAGAATTCAATAAGCCATAGTTTCCATAAATCCATATTGATTTGAGTGTTTAATAACCGTTTCTCATGGCTGAACATTAGGGTACCAGTAGTTCCACCAGTGCATTGAGCTTTGCTGGAGACAAAGCAAGGTTAAAACTGCCCATTGAATCAGGAAATGAAAAACCTTGCTTTAATAATTGAGTCCGAAATCATCTTCTCTTTCTTTTTTTCTTTCTTCTTTTTTCTCCCCCCTCCCTCTTTTTTTCTTTCCCTGGATTTGTTGTGAAGCAGACAGGCTCTTAATGAGCACTGTATTATCTGTTTTAGCCTTTAGCTTTGATTCAACGTTAGCTTTTCTTCTGGAATTCCCTTGATTTTTTTTCCAAATGGTGTCACAAATCAGAACTAATGAGCCAAATCACAGCTTGCCCTGCTCTTTCATTGGTATTGCTGCTTATGTGTTACTAAGCCTTGCTGGATTTAATCACATCTAAGCTGCTATTTTTGAACTTTCCCGAGCGACAACTGATGGGGTAGACAATAACTTCCACTGATTTCCAGTGAAATATTCTATTTTAATATATTCCAGATATTTGCCAAAGGGGAGAAAAGTTACAAACATTCCTGATTTAATGCAATTATTTCTGAGTTCACTCTGTCCCCCTCCTGTACCAGCTCCGTGGTGAGAGTTTCGATTTTGATCTTTTTTAATTGATTTGGTTTTTACTTAGTTGGGTTTTTTTTTTTTCACTTTAGATTTCTTGCATGGTTTGAGGTGGTTTTTTTTTGCTGGTGGAGTGGGTTGGATGTTTATTGATGTTATTTGTTTGTTTGTTTGTTTGTTGTTCTTTTTTACCCCCCAAGATTTCATAGATGAGCAAATGCAACAGGACAAGGGATGATGGGATGAAGCTGGAACACAAAAAGTTCCATTTCAACAGAAGAAAAAGCTATTTCACTGTGAGGTGAGGGAGCCCTGGCCCAGGCTACCCAGGGAGGGTGTGGAGGCTCCTTCCTTGTAGCTCTTCAAGACCCACCTGAACATGTTCCTGTGTGAACTGATCTAGGTGGGAGCTGCTTCTGCAGGGGGGTTGCATTGGATGGACTCTAAAGGTCCCTTCCAACCCCACCATTATATGATTCTATTATATGGTTTTGGAATATTTTGTACAATTCTTTACATAAGAAAAGGTTACCATCTCCCCTGAGAATTGTGGCTATCCAGAAAGGCATACCTGTGATTTCCCTATGGATTGTTGATATTTGTATCACCTCTTCCACATACAGTTAACCTCCTCTTTTTCTACCTATGTGCCTTTGTGAAACAGGCCTTCTAAGCACGGCAAGAGTTGATATTGCAGCTCTGGATGGTTTATTTAATACTCTTTTTTTTTTAGTGAACAAGACATGATTACCCAATTTTGAGTCCTTTGATCAGTTCCTCTAGATCAAGATGAGGTCTAACGCGAAACTCCCTTGAGCGCTGCTCAGTGCTTTCCGAGGTAGGAAACTTGTCAGCTCTAATATTAAATAATTCTGGGGATGTTTTAGTTCTGCCAGCAGGAGATTTCAAGCATATGCCAGTCAGGCTGAAGTCTCTTAAGAGAACATTTTTGCCTTACACTTCATAAGCAAGGGCAGGTCTTCTCTCGTGTGTTGTCTTGTTCTGCACGCTGCTTGGTTTGTGAGGGGTGTGGAAATACCATCACATGGGGTTTGGAATGCTCTTGCTTTGTTGGTCACTCTTGAAGAGGTCATAGCCTGGAGAAGTCACATCCTGAGGATGCAAAGGCCTTTCCACATCCTGATGGTATCCATCCATATAGGGCTGTCAGAGCTTCCCTAATGGGAGAGCTGACCTTCACTCTAGACCACGAACAGAAACTGTGACCATCTGATTGGTCTTTTGAGGAGCTGATGAGGGAAAATAACTCAGTCCTGTCTAAAAGGTTGATGATGATCTACTGAACAAACCTTTTCTATGAAATTCTTTCCTTTGCTGATGCTTGTACTGAGCTGTAATGAAGCTTGCATCCCTGTCTGCACTGTTGGCTGGAAAGGTCTTGGTTGATTTAATCATGTCACACGTCAAAAAATTATCCAAGTGCTTTAGAATTTCACTTCATTAAGTGGAAAACTTTGACAGATTTCTGCAAATGATGCTGGAGGAGTTTTCTGCTTTCCCCCGTGGGTAAAATAGCAGGAGAGGTTGGGCTGGGCTATGACAGTGGAGGATTGTGGCAGAATTATGAGAGAAAACAGCTCTCTGGAGACCACAGCTTGAAATCACAGAGGATTTGGGGTCATGGACAATGGAGCTCGTCTTGATTTGGGATTCCTGTGCTTGTCTTTGGTTCATTATAGGCTTTTTTCAGAGAAGAACAAATCCATGCTGCATTCAGAATAACCTGTTGAGATGGATATCAGAAGCACAGATGTTTGGATATGAAAAGTGTCTTAATTTTGGGGTTTATTTTAAAAGTTATTTAGCTTATAAAGTTGAAACTACAGGAAGTTTCTGTAATGTAATACTAAATGCATAGATGTGCAAACCCAAAGCATTTTACACTGAAGGAGAAACCTGCATGTGCAGAACAACTAGAGAAGAGCTAGAGAATGAAATTCCTCAAAGCCAGACAAGCAGACACCTTTCAGAAAATCCAGCTTTCAGAACATTCAGGTTTTCCTGACTCGAGTTTCCAGATCATGAGACTCCCAACAGAGAGACTAAGTGAATGTGAACTTGTTGTTTCAACTAATGCCTGTTCAGAGCAGCATCTGGATGCTGCAGCAGTGTTGAGATGGTGTGTGAGGCTTCTGAAAGTGAGTAGATGCAGGGAGGAAGAAAAATACAACCATATTCTCTGAGGATCTGTTGTCTCCCTGGACCTCAAGGCAGTGCAAGATGTTTGCATGGACAAGACTTTTAACCCTGAAAATTGAAAAGATAGATTTTCACAGAACGGTAGGGTTGGAAGGGACCTTTAGAGATTATCCAGCCCAACCCTGCTGCAGAAGCAGGTATAGATAGAACAGATCATGCTGGAACTTGTCCAAAAAAACTGTTGAAAACCTCCAGAGAAGGAGCCTCCACATGCTCCCTGGGCAGCCTGGGCCAGGGCTTCCTCACCTCAACAGTAAAACAGTTTTCCTTATGTAGAAATGGAACTTTTTGTGTTGCAGCTTTATCCCATCACCCCTTGTCCTGTTGCTGGATACAACAGAAAAAAGTGCTGCCCCAAACTCCTGACNGGGCAGCACAAGCTCCCTGGCCCTGCTGCCCACACTCTCCTCAAAGCCCCATGGCTGCCATTGGCTTCTTGCCCACGAGCCCACGTTGCTGCTCATGGTCAGTTGATGATCACCCAGCACTCCCAGGTCTGTCTCTGCAGAGCTGCTCTCCAGCAGGTCAATCCCCAGCCTGTGCTGGTGCATGGGGTTGTTCTTTCCCAGCTGCAGGACTCTGCCCTTGTCCTTGTTGAACTTCAGCAGGTTCCTCTGTGCCCAACTCAGCAAGTTTCGTGTTCTTGTGGGTTTTGTAGCTTTTAATGACTTTTGAACCTTGAATTCTCAGAAGCTTAGTTGAGCTCAAAAGAGTTTTCTATTGTACATATCAAGCTCTGTTAGCTCTTGTACCTTTTTAAAGAAGTTAAATAGCCACTAAAGGAAGGCTTTTCACACCTGCAGTCTGCTGAGTGTAACAGAGCACCCTGTTCTTCTGTTCTCATTTGGTCCAGAACAGACAGGAACGTCTTGAGGGTTTATCCTTGTTCTCTTTCTTCTTCCATATTCATAAATCTGTACACAACTAGGAAGGAGGAAAGAGAAATGAGGTTTGCAGGACAGTGAACTAGATCACTGAAAAATGATGCCACGGAGGAACACGAAGAGACACAAGAAGGGTCAGCCTGTCTTAATGAAATCACACTCTTTGAGGCTGTTGTTTTCAGAGCTGTTCCATTTCGTCCTGCCTCAGCCTCACACTGTTAAGTCACGGAAGCTGAATGTGTTCCATGTGCTCTGAGTCAATATCCTGATGCAGGAGGGATACCTTAATGGGTAATTTTAACTAATCCCAGCAGCTGCTGTTACAGTTTGACATCTAACAGGCTGTTTGCTGAGCTCTTCCTTCCCTTAGCTAGGGGAATAGAATGACCAGCGTGGCTGTGGTGGGTCCATGCTGGTCATTGAAGTGTTTTTGACAGTGGCCATAGTTTTTGGGAGTTGTATCATTAGAATTATAGAATAGTTCCAGCTAGAAGAGATCTTTAAGCTCATGGAGTGCAGCCTCTGTCCCGTCCCTATCACCCACCAGCCCATTGCCCTCAGTGCAACACCCACCTGGCTCTGAAACCCCTCCAGGGACAGTGATTCCAGCAGCTCCCTGGGCAGCTGTTCCAATGCCTGACAGCCCTGGCAGCAAAGAAATTCCTCCTCACATCCAGCTTGAACCTCCCCTCAGGCAACTTGAGGCCATTTCCTCATATGCTAAACATTCATGAAGTGCTTATCATTTCTTTCTTTCTTGCATTTCTTCCCTGTTTGTAATGAGTGCTGGTTTATGAGGAAGCACACTTCAGTTTGGTTGCCATGGCATGTTTCTGAGGTCTAGTACAGCTCCTAGAAAGCACAGCCTTGACTTGAAGGCTGGATTTTACAGCTGAGATCCTGGCTAGCTGATTACACTCCTCATCTGTCTGCATCATCAGCGAGGAGCAGGATGCTCTCTTAAGGAGATGGTGCATACCACAATGGCATAAGGAGTAGCTCTGTGCTTTTCAGAGTGTACCTAACACGTAGAGACATCTCTGTTGCTCTGTAATCTCTTTGCCTGCAATGCTGGACAAATTTACTCTGCCATATGCTTGTGGAGGAGTATTTTTCAGAAGCTTTTATGTATGACTGGTAATCATAGATTGGTTTAGAGAGACATTTCTGAACGTGTGAAGGGAAAGGAAGGGCAGCATGCTAATTTGAATTAATTGTAGTGCTTATCAAGGCAACATCCAGTGGAGACCAATTCGTTATGTAGTCTCATAATTTGCTTGTAAAAAGCAGATCCAAGGTCAGCTTAAAAACAACACCCCTAACATCTAATGTGTTGTAAACTCTCATCTCCTGTGGTAATATGTGAAATGGGTTGAGAACCAGACCACAGGGGTGGGCTTGTTTGGTTGTTTTCCCCTTTTACTCTGTAAATGTATGACAGGAAATAGTTCTTTGTGTTGCACAGAGAGAGCTGAGACCACCCATTAGAGAACAACATTCTGGTTTAATGCCCTGCTGGGTTTGCATGGAAAGGTCTTGGTAGCAGAGTGGCTACAGAGGTGGCTTGTTTGAGTAGCTGCTAGAAGCTTCCCTTATATCTCAGAGAGTTTGTCTCAGATATCTCTGAGATGAACCCACCACCAAGGCTGAACCAAATACTGATGGTGGTAATATATTTGAGCAGGAACAAACTGCAGCAGGAGAGAGGAGTGAGAATGGAAGAGAAACAACTCCACAGACATCCAGGTCAGTGCAGAAGAAGTGCCCAGGCATTGGAGCAGATGTTTGCAGCCTGTGGTGCAGCCCATGGTGAGGCAGCTGTGCCCCTCTGCAGCCCATTGAGGTCACAGGGGAGCAGAGATCCTCTCACAGCCCATGGAGGAGTCCACACCAGAACGAGTTGATGTTCAAAGGAGGCTATGACTCTGTGAGGTGCTCACACTGGAGCAAATTCCTGGCAGGACCTGTGACCCCACAGAGAGAAGAGTCCACACTGGAGCAGGTTTGTTGTAAAGACTTGTGACCTCATGGGGGACCCACACTGGAGCAATATCCTGTGGGTAGGATCCAAGTTGGAGAAGTTTTTGTCTCCCATGGGAAGGACCCTGCAGTGTAGCACTGGGAAGTGTGAGGAGTCCTCCCCATGAGAGGAAGCAGTGGCAGAGACCATCTGTGATGAACTGACAATTAACCCCCATCCCCCTGCACTGCTGAGGAGGAGGCAGAGACCCAGGGAGAAGGGAGGGTTGGGTTGAGGTGTTTTAATATGGAATTTTTATTTCTCATCACCATTCTCTGTTGTAATTGGTAATAAATTAATTCTCCCCAAGTCAAGTCTGGTTTGCTTGTGACACTAATTGCTGAGTGATCTTCCTGTCCTTATCTCAACCCATGAGCCTTTCCTTATATTTCCTTTCTCCTGTCCAGCTGAGGAGGGGGAGTGATAGAACAGCTTTGATGGACTCCTGGAGTTTAGCCAGGGTCAACCCACTGCATCTTAACATCACTTCTTACAAAACTGAAACTGCTCTTAATTTCTCTTCTGCTTTGGATTCACTGCAAGTGTTGATAGGTTTGGGAGAAGAGAGGTTATTAACTAGTACATCACAAGTCCAACCATTAACCCAACACTACCTCTCCAGCTGAGGAGGGAGGGTGATATAAGGGCTTTGATGGGCACCTGGTTAAACAAACACATGCATGATTGTGTAAGGAATTCATGTATTTTTGTCTCCTTTACTGGGGACAGTGAGAAGAACAAAGATGCATAGCCTTGAGCAAGAAACCTGAGTGCCGTGACCTGGGTCCTTCATCCTCTGCTTTCATCCCACCGCCTTCACCTTGTTATCTTTTCCATCAAGTCCACAGGTACCAAGCACTGCCTGCACATACCCTGAAGTAAAAAGACTGAATTACTAAGTTGTTCAGTCTCCTTCTCTGGAGACATTCCAAACCCAGCTGGATGAGTTCCTGTGTGCCCTACTCTAGGCGGTTCTGCTCTGGCAGAGGGGTTGCACTGGATGAGCTTTCCAGGTCCCTTCCAGCCCTTAAGATTCTGGGATACTGTATTGCTGCTGTTGCTCAGTCACATCCTGTTCCAAAAAGTCCTGGGACCAATGGGGTTATTTGCAACTGAAAAGGCTGCTCTGTGTTCATTTCTCTATGACCTGCAGCACCACAACAAATACAAAGCTGATCAGTATGTCATGGTTATAAAAGCTGCTCCTTCCTTCTTGGGCAGCCAAGGTCCAGTGATCTGGACGGTGGCAAATAGAACATAACACTTTTAGGAGCAGAAAAACTGAGAACTTCTACTGATCTTAAATGAAAAAGTGGATACTTTACGATACATGATGAAGCATTTTTTGATATCTAGGAGACAGCACTGTCATGGGACTAGGCTGTTAATTTATTGTGTGAGTGATGGTGGTATCAGCCTGTGCTTATCCCAGCTAAGTCTATTTTAATGAACAAACTCTTGAACCTGGAATTTAGGCAGCAACATTCAGCTAAATTAAGCAGAAGGACAGTATCTCTTTTGCACAGAATTTGAGAGTCAACATTGATTAATTGGAGTCTCAGTAATTACAGCTGAGATTTAAATCTGTTATGGGTAGCTTGGGGTCGTATTTTACTACATAACATTATTGTATCTTTGTTGAGGGTTAGGTTTTTCTGTTTTCAAAGCAAAAAGACAGGTGGAGAGCCATTGGTTTCACCTCATCAAAAGGGAACTTGAGCTTTAGTGACAGAAGATCTGTAAATATTTTATAGAATTCACCCGGGAATCCATCTGGAGCGCATTTCTTTATTTAGCCTTTGCTTCTTCTATAGTTTCCCTTCATTGGATCTGCAGAGAGCAGCTATCTCAGCTTCTTGAATTGAGTATTTCAGAACATATCCCTGCTAATCATAGAATGGTGGATTGGAAGGGACCTTTAGAGATCATCCAGTCCAACCTCCCTGCAGAAGCAGGTCCCACCTAGATCAGGTCACACAGGAACGTGTCCAGGTGGATCTTGAAGACCTCCAAGGAAGGAGCCTCCACACCCTCCCTGGGCATTTCCCTCCTTACAATACAGTGAGGTTGGGTTTTGGTTTGAAAACTACAACAGATCAGCTCTTCTGTCTTCTTTAAAGCCAAAGGGTTTGTCTTTGCAGAGCTGACTTGTCTTTTGTTGTTTCAAGTTACATGTGATTTAATCAGATTATTTACCAAGGGGAATAGAAATACTAGAGAAGAGGAGCCATGAACCTTGGGAGTGCTTCTGGAAACTAAGAACTGTTCTTGAACATTCTGTGATGGGTCTTCAAAAGAGCTTTATGTGCTTTAGGACTCACCAGCCACCATCTTCCCTTCTCCTAGGGCTCTCCTGAGAGATGCAGCTCTTCAGGGGAGGCTGGAGGACACGTGGACCTTGTGCTCCTCAGAATTATCTATGCTGGGAGCTGTGCTCCACAGCTGTGATCAGTTCACTCAAGGATTTTTGTGTGGGCTGGAGCCGCATAAGGCCCATACAGTCTCCAGTTCTTACTTTCATCAGTTTGGACTTCCCTGTGATTTATTCAGACAGAGAGGAAAGTGGCCATTAGAGATCTTTTAGATTCTCAGAGGTAAGAATGAAATAAACCCCAAATTATGTGGAAGGGACACAAACTGCTCCAACATTTCGTGGAATCACATTTGTCCATCTCATTATCTTCCTTTTTTCATTCTTTCATTCCATTTGTCACTTTTGGTGGGAGGGGGTGGTGTCAAATCTCCTGCTCACCCTTTCATTCTTGAACATTTCTCTTCCTGCACAAGCTATTCCATGCTTTCCAACTCATCCTTGAGCTCTCAGTTGTATTTTCCAATTAAAGCACTGGGTTATTTTGCTGTCACTGGCACCTTGCAGCTGTAATTTCCATGGATTTTTCTGTGTTTGTGTAGGTTTGGATGACTTCCCGAAGCTTTGAATGTAACACAAGCAAACGGTGCAATACAACATTGGAAATACAAGTTCTTTTGGTTCATGTCCCAACTCTATCACAGACCCTCCTTCCTTTTATGCTTTATTTATTTCGTTTTCAGGGTGAGGCTTTCTTCAGGCTGAAAGAAGTTTGTGAGAAGAATAATACAAGCTAAAGACATAAAGAGCAAGAGGAAACAGTCCTCCTCGAATGTGAATCCCGTCCTTTATAGAGAAGCAAATCCACTAAAAAACCCAAGCAAACAATAAAAAAAAAGTGAGGCCAGCAAGATTAGGCAAGCTTCAATAGAGAGAGAGAAAAAAAAACACCCAAGGTGTGAGGATATTTGTTTCTACTCAATATTGCAGTTGTGTGTAACGACGTTGTAAAGGCAGTGCCTGTATGATGAAAGTGCTCTGGGCGCTGCCGTCACTGGCTGAGAGCGGCTATAGCAGAACAGGGGCTGTCTCCTGCCTCACCTTATTTGAGGCTTAAATCTTGTTGTACCTTATAACCACCTTGATTCACATGCATCCTTTATAGGTGTGCAATTATACAGCATAATTACAGCACTCCTGTTAAGAGCAGTAAAGCGAAGCACAACACAGATGCATCTTTTGCACACTTTTCATCAGGTGAGAACTTAACATCTGTTACTTCCTCGTAGCCCATCCTGACTTTAGTCTCCAGAGAGTGTTTACCTTCATGAATACACAGCTGGATTTAGATTTGAGCCTGCCTGAGCTCAGCCACCAGCCCTTGGTCTTTGCTCCCAAGGAACAAGTGATGGGCCAAGAGGAAAGGGGCTGTAGTTGCCCCAGGGGAGGTTGAGATTGGAGCTGAGGCAGAACTGTTTCCCTGAGAGGGGTGTCAGCCCCTGTGCCAGGCTGCCCAGGGAGCTGGGGGAGTTCCCAGCCCTGGCGGCATCCCAAAGCCATGGAACTGAGGTGCTGAGATGGGTTAATGGCGGGCTTGGCAGGGTGAGGTGATGGGCTTGGACTGAATGATCTTAAAGGTTTTGTCAAACCAAACAATTCTGTGATTCTATGAATTTCAAGTGTTCTGGCAGCTCTTGAACTGTCCAGTTTTGTGTTTGCCTGAAGAATTTCCTTCTGGTATCGTCCTGTGAAGAGACAAACTGAGTCAGGACAGAGATGTGTATAGAAGGTTCACTAAATCAAGCCGAGTTATGTGATTAGCTTGTGGCTTATTTGTTGAGAAACATGAGAACAGGTCAAACAGAGGAGATCTCCCTCCTGTTTTTTCCCATGTTCTTCAAGTCAGAGGTGGTATATTTCATTGATATAGTCCTGTTGTATTTTTAAGCCTGAGTAAGGTGTTAAAATCCCCAGCAACCTGTGGCATGGAGCTCTTGCTTACTGAGGCTTTACACGAAGGAGTGACTCCTTTCTCTTCCAGTCTTCTGCTGAGTTTGCTTCATTACATCCCAGTTACTGCAGTGGAAATAGAGGAGGATGTTTTTCCTTTTCCAGGTGACTCTTTCTTTCTCAGCATGAGGAAACTTCACCTTTTTAGTTCTTCTGCTCTGTTAGGAGGACAGTGATAGAATTAGACAAAGCACAGAAGAGAGGGAGGGAGGATTTTAAAAGGTCATGAATTTAAAAGGAAAATGATAATTTTAAAGGTAATTTTTAGGTGTATTTTTTTAATCTGTTGCATTTTTCCCAGGAGCTACCATTCTTCCTCCACTCCTTTACTGAATGTAGACGCCTCCTATGTATTTTGACTTACTCTCTGGTCTTGACTGATTTAAGTCTCTACCGGTAGCCATGAGCACTCAGATACCTTTTGCACACACTGAAGTTTAGATGCCTTAATTTAGAGCTGGTTCCCACTCTTCTCCTAGTCCAGAAAGCTGTGTATCACCACTCAGGTCTACCAGCCCCACATGTGCCTCACAGGGCATCTCAGACGGTACATGGCACCTATATTTACCTGATTACCTCCCACACTATGTCTTGTCTTCATCAGGGTCTTCCATGTGGCTAATTGTATACAAAACAAATACAAATTGGGTGGGTTTTTTTGAGGAAAAAAAATGGAAGTTTGTGTGTTTAAGTGCAACTTTGGGCTTATGTACAGGGTTTGATAGTCAGCTGTTTTGCTTTGGCTCCTTCAGGGCTTGGCGTTCCCCTGGCATGAGTCACAGGCTGAAGCAAAGCTGCTTGTTCTCCTTGGTATTTGCACTTGGTTCCCTTTGGTGCCATCATGTGCTTGCTACACGAGCTTATCAGCAGGAAGGAGGAGTCCCAAAGCATCCAACCAACAATACTGAAACTGGGAAATGAGCTGAGACAAAGCTTTTTGTGGTCTCTGGTTCTGGAGGCAGTGTCAGAGCAGACCTGACCCATATAATTTACTCAGCAGGATGGTGGATATACCCCGAAATACATCTATGATTAGGGTGAAAGAGAGCTGGGAAGGTGATGAGTTTAGCTCTCCACAAACTGCTTTGTGGTGTTAGCCATCTCTGCTGTCTCAGCAGACGCTTGCAGGGCTGGTCTGAAGAAGACAAGCTCCTTTGACAGCATGTATGTACACATTGGGATGCTTTGTTTGTACTTGCTTGTCGTTGGTGCCTGGAAGCCTTCAAACAGGGTGAAATCTCTTTTCTCCCTGCTATGCTAATCCTGTACTTTGCCTAACACTGACTGCACTCTGCTCCATGGTGGAGAGCCTCCCTTCCCTGGCTGGTGAGAGCTGGTTGTTAGCATGTTTTCCTAGGATTTAGTAAAATTTGTTGCTGTGTTTATTTTCTGCTACATCACTTTGTGGTGAAAAACATCTCTATTACTTGTTCCTCTTCAATCCATGTAACTTAATTGTCATCCTATTGCCTTGTTACAAGCCACCCCAGCAATTCCTTGCCTGGCTGGGACTTTGTGCCTACTGAAGAGCATCCCTTGCTTTAAAGACTTCTCTCTTTTTTTTTTTTGATGGCTTTTGTTTGGAGAGGAGGGAAATTGAAATAAAAGCCAGCCAAGGTGCTCCTTCTCCTATTAGAGAAATTATGTTGTGGTTTAAAGACAGAGACACAAAGTCATTCTGTGAACAGCAGATTGATGTGGCATTAAGGACCACTTGAAATAATTAAGGGATCAGCCATGGTCTCCATCAGTGAGGGGTCTTGGCAAAGGTGAATGAGTTGGAAAATTGAACACACGTGGGGTGTTTTTTTTCCTCTCCAATGTGTTCAGCTGCACAGTGCAGGTGCAATGGAGGTTTTTCAGCAAATTCACTCTTAATTTGACAGGAAAATTGCCTCACAGCCATTGCTAACCCCAGGCTGTGATCTGTGACAAACAGACACAGGACCCAGTGCATTGCTGAGCATCTTCTGGTTAACTTTTTCTTCTAATTCTTCTTCTGGAAACATTAAGAACCCACCTGGGTGAGTTCTTATTTGATCTACTGTGAGTGGGCCTGCTCTGGCAGAGGGATTGGACTGGATGAGCTTTTGAGGTCTCTTGCACCCCCTTGAGATTCTGTGGTTCTGTGATTCTGTGATTCCCATCCCACTGGGAAGGGGAGGAATGATTGAGCAGCTGAGTGGTGCTTAGTTGCTAGTGATTTTGCCACTTGGTTTTACTTTATCTCACCATTGTTTGGAAGTCTTGTGTAGTCTTGTGTGATGAAGGTACACAGTTGGTGTAACCATAGAAGCACAGTGGTCAGAGCAAGGAATAGAAATCCCACAGAAAGCTCTTGTGAGCAGAAGCCAGTGGTGTACACAATCTGAGTTTCCTTGCCTCTTCATGAGCTAGGCCATTTGTATAAAGAGGGAGAGGTGATGAGTATTTACTTGGATGAAATATTCCTAAGGTGTTTTGCATGGGTGTGTAAGTCAATGTGGCCAGTGTGGAGGTGGGGACAGGTGAACCTTGGAGGATCTTTAAAGGTCCCTTCCAACCCTTACCATTCTATGATTCTTGGGGAAAGGCAAGGACTAATGATTTCATAGTTAGGTGATAGTTACATAGTACTTGGCTTCATGTCTATGTTCCAGATAGTGACTGCTTGAGGTTGTGTTGAACTCTACTTCTCACCTTGGCTGTGTGTGTTTGTGGCTCCCTCTTTCTGTCTTTTCAAAGGTGGCTTTTGCTTCCAGGGCATTCTGGGTATGTCCCAAGACACCCTTTGGCTCCTGCCAAGAATCAGCATCTTGAGTTGATGCTGACCTGGGCTGCTCATGTTCACCAACATCTGATTTTTGAGCATGTTTCTTTTTGCCTTCCTGAGTGCTGACCTCTCACTGGGAAGAAACTTTGAAACTGCTTCACAGCAGCTCATTGGGTTTCTTTCAATTCCCAGTTAAAAAATAAAACACCACAGAACACAAAAAAACCAAACAGACCATGAGTCCCTCCTAGTCTTTTTCTCCCCCAGATATCAAGCTTTTGAGACTGCTATCCATCACATGGTCAGTGTGAGAGTTTGTTAATTCTCACCTCTCCACAGCCATCTGCTGATTGATTTACACCATGTTTCTCTGACTTCTGTCATCTGCCATGGTCTTGGTATGAAATCCAAGATGAAGATACCAAGTTGTTTTCTGTTTCTTGAAAACTCTCTACCAAAAGTAGAAGTAGATCCTTGAATTTCCCACTGTGTATTGTGTCATAGAATCATAAGTCACAGAATGGTGGGGGTTGGAAGGGACCTTTAGAGATTATCCAGTCCAACCTCTCTGCAAAAGTAGGTTCCCACCTATATCAGATCACACAGGAACGTGTCCAAGTGGGTCTTGAAGCCCTCCAAGAAGGAGCCTGCCCACCCTACCTGGGCAACCTGAGCCAGGGCTCCCTCACTGAAACACTGAAAGAGTTTTTCCTTCTGTTTAAATAGAACTTTGCTTTTTGCTAAATCATATTGTTTTATCATTTAGCCTTCTGCAGGATTTCTTTATAATAAATGTGTGATGTTGGGCTGTGGGGAAGCAGGATCTTGGGATTTAGGAATCTATTGCTTGATTAATTCACACCCTTTCTTTTACCCAGCATCTCCTTCCCCTAGAGCATTGCAGGTCTGTCAATCACCATGTTCCTGTGGGCTCCAAACCAGTCCCCATTCTCAGATGTATTTCTCCTTGTTCTGTTAAAATCCAATATACATTTATAAATGCCATTCCTAATTTTGTTAAGCTGCCTTAATGTGTTGCAGTTGGTCTAGTTGGTCTTTGTCCATTCGTGCATGGATGTGTTTTATAATGAATCGGTTTAGTCTTAACTTCACAGGAGCAAACTAGACACTGGTTCCTTTTTCTCTGTGTTTCTCTTCCTTAGGTGGGGGGGTTTTTGTTGCAGTGAATAGATATTAATATTAATCTTTTGTAACCAGTGAAAAAGGAGGTGAAACCTGGATCTCTGAACTGCCTGGCAGTTTAATTTTGCTGTTCACTGAAATAGGTAATACTCCTGTGTTTGTTTAGCATAGGGGTAGATTAAGGCTGTTCTACATGCAGAGTTCACAAAACACTAGACAACGTGGCACAAAGTAGCAAGAAGAAGGTGACAGTGCTGGAAAGAGAAGAAAGAAGAAGGAAAATCCATGGTGGTTTAGAGCAGGCACTGTTTGAGAGCATTTGCACTGGGGAAATTCAGGGCTGAAAGCCACCTAGATCATGTTCTCCTGCAAGAACTGGAAGAAATGTTGTTTAGTCATTATTTTAACATCACTTTAAAAAGAAAATAGGATGGTTGACATCACATTTCAATAAAACTGAGCTAGCAATGACCTAGCACTAAGTCATCTGAGCACTGATATCCATATAGCCCAGAGCTGAGCAGAGGAAAATGTTGCATAAACTCAATGGCAACAGAATCTAACACATCTTGGGTCTCCCAAAGACAATCTTTCTCCTTTCTTCCTGAGCTGAATACCCCAGTATCAAGGAAGCCTGATGGCTTCTCCAGGTGAAAAGAAATTTGGGTCCTGAGGGTTGACCTTGCTCGTGCAATCACTTTGTCATTTATAGCACTTGACTGCTGCTTTGGGGATCCAAACTGTTTCAGCATTATGCTTTGAAGATGGAAGGCATCCATCTTGCCATGGCATCTGTGATCCTTTTGATGGAAGACCTTTTCTAGCAGCTCTGAATACTTACTTCTCCTCTCAAGAAGTTTATACAGCTTAAACAGGGCATCTAGGAATCTGAGGTTCCCAAGCTAAACAAAACATACCTAGTCCTTGTTCTTGGCATTTGCCTGGGGCCAAACCTGTCTCTGGTGCCATTTTAGGAGGATTTGAAGACTGTCTTCAGTTCTTTTGCGAGAAGACACGCAGTCAGGTTTGACGTGGAAGAAAAGTCTGTGCATTGAAGTGGCAACTGGGACTGACATGAAAGGAGAACAACAGGCTTCCAGATTGCTTGCCCTTACCTCTGTTCTTTGTGTCTGACACGCAGGCATTTGTGTAACGTGAGATGTGTGCAGATGACTCGCAGGAACTCGTTCCTTCCCGTCTCTGTCGCTTGTGATTCCCTTCTCCTTTATGTCTCGTGATGCCTCGTCGGATCTGAAGTCTTCTAATGTCAAAGTGAGGTCTTTGATGGAGCCTTCACGGGCTTGGTGGGGATGGAGGTGCCTTGTGACTGACAGGGAAAGGTGTGCTGTACCTGATGGGTGCTGCTAGCTGCAAGTCTTGGAAATGACTGACTGATTAGGCAGAAACTGTTCGTGTTGGATCTGCAGTGTTGCTGAGCTGGTAGAAAAACTAAGTGAAAGTTGCGATCAAGTGTGCCGGGGCCATCCACTGCAATGAGGCCAAGCAGAGCTCTCAGTGTCATTCCAATGAGAAGCACAGAGAACTGGCTGTCTCTTGTTTGTGGCTCAGTATAGATCTCCATGAAATGTCCTGAATGTCTGATCTTGCCATCTCTGACTTCCCAGGCTGAGCTGATGGTATCTGTTCCCGAGACAAACTGCTTTGCTTCTGGAGACATCTACGATGGTGCTGGAGTCACCATCACTGGAGGGGTTTCAGAGCCAGGTGGATGTTGCACTGAGGGAAATGGGCTGGTGGTTGATAGGGCTGGGACAAAGGTTGGACTTTAGGACCTTAAAGATCTCTTCCACTTGAAACTATTCTGCTGAAGAAGCAGCTCTGCAGAGAGACACTTAGGAGTCCGAAATGATAATAATCTAAACATGAGCCAGCAATGTGCCCTCGTGGGCAAGAAGGCCAATGGCAGCCTGGGATGTATCAAGAAGAGTGTGGTCAGCAGGTCAAGGGAGGTTCTTCTCCCTCTCTACTCTGCCCTGGTGAGGCCTCATCTGGCCTCAACTGTGTCCAGTTCTGGGCTCCTCAGCTCAAGAAGGACAGAGAACTGCTGTAGAGAGGCCAGTGCAGGGCCACCAAGATGATCAGAGGACTGGAGCATTTTCCTGCTGAGGAAAGGCTGTGGGACCTGGAGCTGTTTAGTCCAGATAAGAGGAGATGGGGGGGGGATCTCATTCATAGTTACAAATATCTCACTGGTGGGTGTCAGGAGGTTGGGGCAGCACTTTTTTCTATGGTATCCAGCAACAGGACAAGGGGTGATGGGATAAAGCTGCAACACAAAAAGTTCCATTTTAATGTAAGAAAAAGCTATTTCACTGTGAGATGAGGGAGCCCTGGCACAGGCTGCCCAGGGAAGGTGTGGAGGCTCCTTCCTTGGAGGTCTTCAAGACCCACCTGGACATGTTCCTGTGTGACCTGATTAGGTGAACTTACTTCTACAGGGAGGTTGGATTAGATGATCTCTAAAGGTCCCTTCCAACCTACCATTCTATGATTCTATGAAAGAGAAATGTAATCTCTTAGAAAGTGATCAGGTGCTTTCCCAGAATAAGGCTTTGATGAAGAAGAATGCAAGAGGAGAATATTTCTCATTGTTTCTTAAGCAAATCCCCAGAGTAGCAGAAGCAGCTCATTTCCTGAGATGCTGTTTTCACTTTGCACCTACTCCACGATGCCTTGGGGCTGTGGGCAGCCACTTTGCTCTGTAGTACACTTCAGCAGGAGGGGGGTAGACAAGAGCCTGCTTCAGCCTGTTGAATCAGGTTGTTTACAGTCCTGAGTGACTTTGTGCCTGTCAAGTACTACATATTTTTCTCTAGAAGTCTCTGGAAGCTAGTTCATTTTGAGCAAAGTCTGCTTATAGATATAACATCCTGGGTTTCTTTAGTTGTTGTTGGTGCTGTATTTTAGTACTGTGTCAGCTTAGGCTAGACAGCCTGCTCCTCAGGCCATGAGGACAGAGATGACTTCACCCTGCCAGTGTCTTCCGTCAGCATTAAAACTTAATTGGGAAGCAAAGTAAGAGGAAGCATCAGTGTTGCTGCATTCCTGGCCCTGCTGCATGCAGGGCATGGCTCCTGAACTGCTCTGACAGAATCACAGAATCTCAAGGGCTGGAAGGGACCTGGAAAGTGCAACTCCCCTGCCAGAGCAGGACCACCTAGAGTAGGGCACACAGAAACTCATCCAGCTGGGTTGGAATTTCTCCAGAGAAGGAGCCTCCACAGCCCATCTGGGCAGCCCCTGCCAGTGCTCCCTCACCTCAACAGGGAAGAAATTCTTCCTTGTGTTTCTTTAGAACCTCTTCTGTTCCAACTTGTCCCCATTGCTCCTTGTCCTATCATTATTTCTTCAGCTCCTGGGCACTGCTTTCCTTGCTTTGCCTGCCCAAAGCCGCCCGAGAACACGACGTTAATGTTACAAACACCACAAAAGAAGCATAAATTACCTCAAAGGCACAGTCTGGAAAAGAAGAAAGTCATCCCCTACAGCTATTCTGATTGACCTCTGACAGTCGTGTTACGAGGCTCAGCAAGCACCTGGGGATTTGTGCAATTACACCAACTCCATGTTAAAATCATTGGTAGGAAAAAAACCCCTCCTGTTTCAACAGCAGAGCTTGCTCATGAATTCAGGGCTCTCTGAGAAAGAGGCAAGAGTCATTTTTTTTTCCAGGTGAACAGCATAAAGGTTTATTGAGTTTTGGTTTTAATAATTGCAGGAAAACCTTGGGTAGAGAAGCTAAAAAGGGGCAAGTCCGTGACAAGAGTGACAGAGCCGAGGCTGGGGAACAAACTCTTAGAGGGGATTTGGTAAAAGCAGCACGCTGAAAGTATGCTCTTTCATCTCATGACTTCAAAAACTTCTATATTAACCAAGTTAGTCCTGGTACTGTGCAAAGAGGAGGGCTCTCTCTCTGTGTCCATCCATTTTACAGGCAGGGAAATGGAGGCAGTTGTATGGAAAGTGAGAAAATGGTGAGTGTTCTCCCTTCTTGTGATTTGTGTGTGCTGGTAAACAGGTCTCTTAACAAGAAATGAAAGGAGGTCGGTCTGTTTAGTTCATCTGAGGAAAGGCTGAGAGAGAATAGAGAGATCAAACAGCAAAGTTCAAGAGGGGAGAAGATGCAGCTCTCCTAACAGAGTGGCCGGGGCTCATCCTTCATTAACTGGAGCCTCAGAGAAGCTCTTATGAAGAAAGAAGTGACCTGGTCTAACCAGAGGCTCTAGGAGTTGATGCGTAAAGATGATTTGTGTGAAATTATCTGCTCTCTCTATATGAAGAAGGTCAGGCTGGTTGGTACAAGGATTTTACGTGGGTTAAAAGACTCAGAGAAATATATCTCTAGTTGATCATCCAGAAATGGAGGTGTCATCATCACTAATCACTTCTGAAGCCCCCAATGTAGGCAATTCTGCATCAGCAACATCAGTGGTAAAGCTGGTAATAGAGTACAAGAGTGCTGTGCTCTCACCACCCCCTACATTCATTAGTGGCAGGTAATCATTTTCCAAACTGTCTGTGGTTTAATTTTCCTACAGTAAACAATTTACCTGGTGGTAGCAAAGCCATTCCCCAGGCAGGAGAAATCCTGGTGAGGGGTCCAGCAGCAACAGCAGCTCAGGGCAAGGCATTCACCTGAATGCCTTGTCTTTGCTGCAGGTGGGAATCGGCCTGCCAGAAGTTCCCACTGAATTCATGGCCAAGTTCCTAATGTTCTTTCCTGAGGAGTCTAGAGATACTCCCTATGATGTGCCCAGGGAGGGTGTAGAGGCTTCTTCCTTGGAGGTCTTCAAGACCCACCTGGGCACGTTCCTATGTGACCTGATATAGGTAGGACCTTCTTCTGCAGGGGGTTTAGACTGGCTGAGCTCTAAAGGTCCCTTCCAACCCGCACCCTTCTATGATTCTATGTGATAGACCTATCCTGAAAATAGGGGATACTCAGCCTAGGATGCATGAAAATGCAAGAGTGGAAGTTGTTCGTGAGTCTGGAGATTCTGTGTCTGTGACTGCTTTTGCAACAGATCACATTGCCTGTGTGACCAACCTCTTCCTCCCCTCCGAGTGGACAGCCACCACCTGCACTTTGATGATGTGGCTTGGTTAGACATCAAGGAGGGACTACAGTTTCTGGATGTCACACGCCAGAGGTTTCCCACACAGACTGTGTAGTCTCCATCCTTGGAGATATTAAAAAGCCAACTGCACACAATCTTGAGCACACAAACACCTTCTCTAGCTGCTCCTGCTTCGAGCATGAGAGAAGTGGCCTAGAGGGCCTCCTCAACTGTTATGTGATGAATCACTCTGTCTAGTATGATCCAGATCACGGATGAGAATGTTAAACAGGACTGCACTAAGTATTGGCCCCTGACCAGAGCTGGCAGCTCTTACCACACCCAGATGTAAGAAAACTTTCCCCTGTTACCTGTTCCCAGAGGTTCTCTATCCTTCCTCACAGGCTCTCCTAATGTCTCACTTCATCCTTCCTGCTTTGGTTTAGAGCTATTGTCTTGTTCAACACAAATGAGTGAATGGAATGTTTTCCTCCCTCTCTTTTGACAGCAGCTCTGCACAGATTTGAAGGCTCAGATTTTCCCATCAATCTCCTCCTGTATAGGCAAAGCAATCCCATTTACTCAGTCTCTCCTAGCAGGTCATGTTTTTTTGACCTGTTGTCATTCTCCACGTTCCCTCTAGATTCTCTTCAGTCTCTGGCAAAATCTTTGCTGGAGCCTGGTTGCCTGCAGCTGAGATCTCAGCAGTGTGAGGTCAAGCAAAAGGTTTACTTCACCTGTCTATAAGATTGTAATCCTATTTATACATCCCACGATGATGCCTGCCACTTTTACAGGAGTATCATTGCAGATGTGTGCTCAGCCTGCAGTCTAGAGCATCCCCTCACCCTTCTCTGCAGCACTGGCCAGTTGTTCCCCATCCTCCATTCATGCACTTGTTTGCTGCTTCTAAATTCAGGCCTCGGCAGTTGACCTGAATTGTGTAGTGTCCTCTTTGCTTTGTCAAACATCACTTCTGCTTTGTTAGGCTTGTTCTGGATGCTGAAGCTGTCACCTGATCTCCCTGTTGGGTGTCGTGTGTGTGTGTGTGTGTGTGTGTGTGTGTGTGTGTTTAATGAGGCTAATCCCCATTCCATCACCCAGCTCACAATACAAATGGAGAGAGCAGAGCCTGGTGGACCCCATACAATTTCTTCTTTGGTTGTGACAAACAGATCACTGGGAATATTCTTATAATTGGATAAAAACAAAATCACCTGTCTCTCCAATCCATTTCTCCTGCCATGCAAGGAAGCCGCTCAGAGGATAAAGCTTATAATATCTGCTGTTTTTCTGCTAACTCCCCTGCCTGCTGACTTGTTGCATAAAGAAGTTAACTTTGGTTTGATCTGACAATGCCAGACACATGCTGGCTGTTGTTCAGTTCTTTACCATTCACTTTCAGTGAATTCGTTCCAGTGTTTTTGCAGGAGATGGGAATGAAGCTCATGAGTTTGCCATTTTCTTGCTCTTCCTTTCTCCATCCATTTAGTGAATAGGCACACTAAAGGCTCTCCAGTCTGCCAAGGGGGTCTTGAACGGCTCTCAGGCATCATAGGAGGAAAATCCCAGAATCCCAGGGAAGGAGCATGTGGAGGCCCCTCTCCTCTGAGCAGGGTCAGCTGGAGCCAGTCGCTCAGGCCCACGTTCAATCAAGACTTGAATATATCCAAAGTTGGGGTGTCCACAATCTCTCTGCAATAGCCTGTGCTGGTGTTTCACTACCCTCACCATAAAAAAAACCTGCAAATAAAAGAAATACTGTGGGTTTTTTAACTTTTTAATGTGAAATTTGCTGTGTTTCAATTCATTCCCACTGACTCTTGTCCTGTCACTGAACACCACCGAGAAGAGCCTGGGGCCATCATCATTACTTCCCCCTGTCAGATACTTAAACACATCAGTAACCCTCTTCTGTGTCTTCTCCAGGCTGAACAGACACAAATCCCTCAGAATCACAGAATCTTAAGGGTTGGAAGGGACCTTGAAGGACCATCCAGTGCAACCCCAAGCCTCTCCTCATATGTCAGATGCTCTCATTCTGTAATCATCCTCACAGCTGCTTGCTGCATTCACTCCAGTACTTCCATATCTTTCTTCCTTTTCCATTTCTTTCCAGTATACTCCTGCCTTTCTCAGTCCAGCTCAACTTCAAAAACATCTGACTTGTCTGAAGTACTCTCTGGCATATTTCTTTCCTGTTGGAATCTTACCTTTCATTCCTACTCCTAATTCTGCTGACCATCTGAAGTGGAGAACACCTGAAGCGTCCCTCCAAGTGGAGATTGGTGTTTATAGGAGAACTCTTTAAATACTTTTGCCTGCTTGGTTTTTACCTGCCATTATCTTCCCCAGTCCAAATAACATGGACCAGTCCTTTCTTTGAGTTCCTACATCCTACTATAATATTCACTGCTTGATTTTACAGGAGCTACAAAGCAAGAAGTAGCTGTGTGTGTGTTATTAAAATACAAATCCATGCCTCTGGCAGGATGGTTGTCCTTTTAATCTGACTTTGCTGTGGTTGTTCCTTCATTTGTATTTTAGATGATGAGGATAAAACTGTGATAAAATCTTTTTCTTGTGGTTTTTAACTCCTTTACTTCTTTTTTTCCCCCTCCTTGCATCTATGTTAGACAAGGCTTGTTCCAATTTGTACCAACTGCCTTCACAGTAAATTGGACAAGTCTCCCTGAGGAGCAGTAGACAAAAGACTTGGGAGGTGCCACGGGGATGGGGAGGGAAATGCTTTTATTGCCAATCAAATTAAAGACATTTAGATCTGCTGTTCAATTTTCCTGTAAATATATTAGCGTGGGGTAGGAGTGTGCCTCCAGAGCTGTGTGAATAAAGGATATTTCCATGGCTTAGTAGGATGGGGTGGGAGGTTGTTGTTTCTAAAAAGATTGTTAAAAGTAAACCAAAATCTTGCATTTTCAGTTCCTTTTTCTTCTCCTTTACAGGGAGTAAAAGTTTTAAAATGGAAGCATGCTTTGAAAATGATAAATCAATATGAAACATTTGGAGTGTTCTAAAAGCCTTCCTTCTCTCCCCCTTTCACACCGCTCTGTTTGGGGGAAAAAATAGATGCATTCACTGTTTGCCAAAGGAACACTTGCCCAGATGTAATCAAGTCATTTGACAACAGGGTTGTAAGACTTTCCCTCTGTGTTTGTTGTCTGTGGCCTTGGGGAAGTCTTGGCAACAAATATTTCCACTTATGTGTCTCTGAAAAGAAAGGATGGGTCAGGATCAGCCTCTCTTGATCCCTTCAAGCTTTTTTGTTGTCCCACCTCCCTGCTTACAGGAGCTTTAATCTGTAGCCATGCTGGGAGATTAAGAAAATCAGATAACCTCTCATTTCCTCACAGATTTTTTTTTTCCTGTAACTGTCTTTTATGTGCCCTTATTTTCCCAAGTAAGGATCTTACTCAGCCTTGGAGATTGTGTCACTGGGCAGGATTTGTTCAGGGGGGTTGGACTTGATGATCTCTAAAGATTCCTTCCAATCCTACCATTCTATGATTCCCAAGTCCATTGTAGGCTCCCAAGAGAATCTTCCTCTGTTCCTTGTAGTGTTTAGTGGTTGCAAAGAACTCCTGTGAAAACATCATGAGTTATGTTTTTGTGATGCCAATAGTTAACTCCACGCTTGACGTGTTTGGTTGTTGTGTCGTTGAGTATCTTAGAAATGCTCAGTTTGCACATGGCTTCTTTCACTTTTCCTCCCATTTCCTTCCCATTTTTCTACCTCCCCATACAAATACGACCTCTCATCCCCTCTCTGTCTGCGTGGGCTGCTGCTGCAGGTTGGCTGCCAAAGCCTTGCACTGAAGGCTGTTTTCTGAAAATGGTGGTACCTGCAGCCTCAGATACCAACTATGTGTGTATGTAGTACACAGGCAGGGTGGGGAAGTCGTACTCCAGATTTTTTTCCCACTTTTAATGGGTTTAGCTCCCATCCCTTGCACTCTCAAGGCAGATGTGCTTTCATCCTCTTTTATGTGTCTGGCCCAATTAAGGGAGGATGGTGAGTGATTTCCTTTCGTGCCAGGGTTTCCCTGTCTGACAAATCTCTGCAGTAGTCGGGTTTTTTGTTGCTTGGTTTTGAAACATTGAAAGATAAGAGAATGAAGTAAAAGAGGTGCCTGAGAGCATTAAACTGTTCCCAGTAAAGTCCAGAACTGGTAATTTCTGGTACTTTACTCCAAGTGAAGGAAAAACCAAAGGAATAGTTGCAAGTAGACTGCTCTGTTAGTGCACCCCAAAAGAGACTTCATCCCTCTGCTGAGGCTTTTATCACTGCACACATCAGGACGCTGTAGCACAGAATTGCACAGTATCACAGAATGATGGGGGTTGGAAGGGAGTTCTAGAGATCATCTAGCCCAAAAAAAGCAGGTTCCCCTGGCTCAGGGGGCACAGGAACGTGTCCAGGTGGGTATGGAAACCTCCCCGGAAGGAGCCTCCACACTCTCCCTCGGCGGCCTGGGCCAGGGCTCCCTTACCTCAGCACCAAAAGGCTTTCTCCTCCTGTTCAAGTTGAACTTCTAGTGTTCCAGCTTGTGCCCATTACCCCTTCTCCTGTCACTGGGCACCACAGATTAAAAAGACTGACCCCATTCTCTCAGCACCTGCACTTTAGGGATTGATCACTATTAATGAAGTCCCCTCTCAGTCTTCTCCAAGCTAAACAGCATGTGGCCATGGATCAAAAAGTTCTCACAAGCTGGAGGCTGTTCCCAGCTTGTCACATGTCACAGGGGAAAGTGGCCAGTCCAAGCCATGTGCAGTTTGAGCATCCAAGCACAGGACAGAGCATTGCATCTCATGTCATCCAGCCTTCCTTACCCCCTTTTTCAGGGCAAAGAAGACAAGAATCTGTTGGAGCAGGTCCAGAGGAGGCCATAAAAATCATCAGAGGGCCAGGACACCTCTGCTCTAAGGAAAGGCTGAGAGTTGGGTTGTTCATCTTGGAGAAGAGAAGGCTCTGGAGAGATGTTGTTGCAGCCTTTCAGTACTTAAAGGAGGCTGATGAGAGAGATAAGGACAGACATTTTAGTAGAGTCTGTAGGGATAGGACAAGGGGGACTAGTTTTAATCAGCAGCACCTTTATCTCTTCTCTTTCCTTGCTGCCATCATCTCATAATCATCTGATCATCTCATCATTGTGTCAGGAGGTTGGGGCATCCCTTTTTTATGGTATATAGCAACAGGACAAGGGCTGATGGGACGAAGCTGGAACACAAAAGGTTCCATTTCAACATAAAAAACTCTTTCAATGTTTCAGTGAGGGAACCCTGGCCCAGGCTGCCCAGGGAGGGTGTGGAGGCTCCTTCCTTGGAGGGCTTCAGGACCCATCTGGACATGTTCCTGTGTGACCTGATCTAGGTGAACCTGCTTCTGCAGGAGGGTTGGACTGGATGATCTCCTAAAGGTCCCTTCCAACCCTACCATTCTGTGATTCTATGATCTCATGCCTTAGGGTTAGATTATTTTTGATATCAAAGTCCTGGGACCCCACTGATATGCTGGGGGCTGCCATGGAGAGACAACACATGCAGATGGAGAAGCAGGAAGGGAGAAGTCTTCTTTCTCTGACAGTGCTGCATTGATTCATTCTGCTGCTACCTTAGGCCTTGCAGCTTTCTGCCTTCNCCTTACCCCCTTTTTCAGGGCAAAGAAGACAAGAATCTGTTGGAGCAGGTCCAGAGGAGGCCATAAAAATCATCAGAGGGCCAGGACACCTCTGCTCTAAGGAAAGGCTGAGAGTTGGGTTGTTCATCTTGGAGAAGAGAAGGCTCTGGAGAGATGTTGTTGCAGCCTTTCAGTACTTAAAGGAGGCTGATGAGAGAGATAAGGACAGACATTTTAGTAGAGTCTGTAGGGATAGGACAAGGGGGACTAGTTTTAATCAGCAGCACCTTTATCTCTTCTCTTTCCTTGCTGCCATCATCTCATAATCATCTGATCATCTCATCATTGTGTCAGGAGGTTGGGGCATCCCTTTTTTATGGTATATAGCAACAGGACAAGGGCTGATGGGACGAAGCTGGAACACAAAAGGTTCCATTTCAACATAAAAAACTCTTTCAATGTTTCAGTGAGGGAACCCTGGCCCAGGCTGCCCAGGGAGGGTGTGGAGGCTCCTTCCTTGGAGGGCTTCAGGACCCATCTGGACATGTTCCTGTGTGACCTGATCTAGGTGAACCTGCTTCTGCAGGAGGGTTGGACTGGATGATCTCCTAAAGGTCCCTTCCAACCCTACCATTCTGTGATTCTATGATCTCATGCCTTAGGGTTAGATTATTTTTGATATCAAAGTCCTGGGACCCCACTGATATGCTGGGGGCTGCCATGGAGAGACAACACATGCAGATGGAGAAGCAGGAAGGGAGAAGTCTTCTTTCTCTGACAGTGCTGCATTGATTCATTCTGCTGCTACCTTAGGCCTTGCAGCTTTCTGCCTTCTTGGTTTTTTTTTTCCCCCTTTCTTTTTTTTTTATAAACCAGCAAGGCAAAATAACTCTTGCTACAATATTTATACTAGAGGCCCAAGAGCTTATAATATAGTAGTAAACTGTCTCTTATGAGAGCTCATCAAGACTGCAGTATGATGGATAGACTCCTAGCCCGCTGCATAGTGGTAATGTTCCAGAAGAAAGCATTACCTCTTTTTTTTTTTTTGGATGGACTGCCTAAGCTTTGCCTACCAGCTCAGGATCTCAAAGCACTTTGTGAACAACAAGGAATTAAAAGTCTTGCTGTTGCTGAAACAAACAAATGGATTCCCTTTATCACTGGAGAAAATAAAGACACGGGGAGGTCAAATGTCTTGTTTGCCTCCCAAATCAGCTGTGTGTTGGTGCTTTTCTTTTGCACAGGTGAGCATCTTGAAGTTTGAAGGTAGTTCTGTGTTTTTATAATGTCTCTTTCTTTTCTCCTTTTTTTTTGGCATAGAATACTAGAAGGGCTGTGGGCAGTAGGTGGAGAGAGGTTCTGCTTCCCCTCTCCTCTGCCCTCATGAGACCACATCTGGAATTTTGTGCCCAGTTCTGAGCCTCTCAGTTCTAGAAGGACAGGGAGCTGTTGGAGAGAATTCAGTGTGGGGACACAAAGATGATAAAGGGTAGTATCTCCCTTGTGATGAAAGGCTGAGGGAGCTGAGGCTCTGGAGCTTAGGGAAGAGGAGTCTGAGGGGTGAGCTCATTCATGGTACAAATCCATCAAGGGTGGGTGTGAGGAGGCTGGAGCCAGGCTGTGCTCAGTGATTGCCAGGGATAGGACAAAGGGGAAACAGGGACAAGCTGCAACAGAGGAGGTTCCAAAGAAACACAAGGAAGAATTTCTTCCCTGTTGAGGTGAGGGAGCACTGGCAGGGGCTGCCCAGATGGGCTGTGGAGTCTCCTTCTCTGGAGACATTCCAACCCAGCTGGATGAGTCCCTGTGTGCCCTACTCTAGGTGCTGCTACTCTGGCAGGGGAGTTGCACTGGATGAGCTTTCCAGGTCCCTTCCAGCCCTTGAGATTCTGTGTTTCAGTCATTTACCTGCAACTTAACCATATTGTATCTCTCTTTTTCTCTTTTGTTAGATCTGAAGTGTAATCCTGCATCCCTTGCTATCTAGAAAATGTCTTATGGATCTATTGATGGGAGTGGCTTTGGGAGCAGGAATCCTTTTGGAGGCCCTTCGAGACAAGGCTATCAACCTCTTGGTAAAGTATTGATCCCTTGCTGAAATCTGTACTACTTGACTCCCTGGTGACTGATGTTTTCCTTGCTCATGTTCAGCGTGGCTGATGTATAAACATCACACTCTCTAGAGCTCATTCAAATCATTTTCAAAGCTGAAACCCACACTTTTATTGGGGGGATTGTATTTATATGATGAGGAGGCTGGAGCCACTCTGCTGTGGTGGGTTGATGCTGGCTGGATGCTGGGTGCTCACCAGGCTGCTTCATCACTCCTTTTCTCAGCAGCAATGGGATGGGGGAGAAAATAAGATGGAAAAAAGGCTTGTGGGTCAAGATAAAGGGAAATTAGTGGAGCAAAAGGAAAACTGTATGTGATAGAAAAGGAAAACAGAAGGTTTATGATCTCCTTCCCATTAGTAGGTGATGCCCAGCTGCTTCCCAGGTTGGTGCACCTTATGCCCCTGTGCTGGGCCCTGGTATGGCCCCTGCCTCTGGTCAGTTTGGATCAGCTATCTGTGTCCTCTTTTGAAACTAACACCTTTTCTACTTACCAATACAAAGCAAAGCACTATGTGTTAACTCTATCTCAGCCAGATCAGGCTCTGCTCAGAACCTGAGACTGCAACATTGAAGAGCAACACTGATGATGTATTTTGAAGGGACTGATGATGTTTTGGAGGTATACTGATGGAGTGGGATAAGGAATAAAGAATATTCTCTAGATTTGCTTGTATCCTTCTTTATCTCTCCAGCATCTTTGCGAGAAGTCTGTCTAACTGGTCGTTCTATGGCTGGCTGTAGATGCTCTGATGATGTGAGTAGCTCTGAAGATGTGTACAGGGCAGCAGCTTGTCCTTCCACAGAGGGTAACTTCACTGCTGCAGAGGCTGCTTGAACCTGGGATAAGAGTTTGGATGTGGCAACAGAGTAAAACCATGAACAGTGGTTTGCTAATAGCTGTGGATTCTTGTTTAGTGGCACGTTTTCAGGCAAACACCAGATGTCCTTTCCTTACTTGTTTTCTCTTTGTCCCAAAAAACTCTAGAATCTTTACAACAGAAAGAGAGAAGCATCCAGATGTCAACCTGTGTATGTCAAGTGGTCCCAAATGTGCAAGTCAAAGCTGCATTTGGTAAAAGCAAATTCATTATACACCTTTTATAACATGGAACACAGATAATGAGTAAAACCTCCTGGAAAACTGTCTTGGTGTTGACTTCTTGACTTCTTGTGTCCCCTTCTTGACACAAGCAAGTTGTAGGAGGTATCCATTCCCAGAAGAACAGTTGGTAATGTTGGTCCTGGGGCTGGCTTGTGTGTGGAGGTGGAAGATGGGTCTTATCCTGCCCACTTCTTGGGCAGATAAGACGATATCTCCAGCTGCCTTGTTCTGTGCCAGATCCCAATCCAGACAGGCAGTCACTGTAGGGCTGGATCTGGTTAATCTCAGCTGCCTTTCAGCAAGCCTTGTGTCCTTGAGCATATTCTTGTGTTTAATTTTGGGCTTAGGTCTGGCTTTCACTGCAGGGTGAAGCAGCTGTGGTGTGTAGACATGACTGGGAGTTCAGCCATCTGCAAAAAACATCAGGAAAGGGGACTTTGTAACATGGCAAAGGTCAATTTAACTGCTGTGCAATGGGGAAGAACATCACTCTCTTCTGCAATAGCTTTTGATTTTGGCTGGGGAGCCTGACATGGTTTTCAAGTTTTGAGAGTTGCAAATGCTCTTTGGGAAACAATAGCTCTTCTGCCTGGATGGAAATATAAAAGAAGGCCAATGGCTTCCTGAGGTGTGTTAGAAGGGCTGCGAGCAGCAGGTGGAGAGAGATTCTGCTCCCCCTCTCCTCTGTCCTTGTGAGACCACATCTGGAATATTGTGTCCAGTTNATGGGCTGTGGAGGCTCCTTCTCTGGAGACATCCCCACCCAGCTGGATGAGTTCCTGTGTGCCCTACTCTAGGTGGTCGTGCTCTGGTACGGGGGTTGCACTGGATGAGCTTTTGAGGTCCTTTCCAACCCTTGAGATTCTGTGATTCTGTGAAGTTTCTTTTGGTTTTCTATTTTCTTACAAGATTTGAGTGCAATTATGATGATTTTATTATTACTATGGTTATTTTTTAACAGGGAGAAGATATTGGAGTAAGTGTGTGAGTTGTTTGTTCTGTTGTAAATAGTGAGTTTTAGGCTGTTCCACCAGGCAAAAGCAAAGACACAAAAGCAAGGAAGAAAGGGATAGTTGAGAACAATGAAAAAACTGTAAGAAAAGGGAGTTGAAACGTGGACTAGACACATGATGAATCTCAGTGCATTGTGCTGAATACCTATTGTGCTGTATGAAAAGACCACTGTTCTTAATGCAAATGTACAAAAGAAGTCAAAATATCTGCAATCTCTAAATATTTGAAGGGATGTCTCATCGTGCTCACCTTGCCCATCGTTTGGCTGATACCAATGTGATGCTGAAGCCACCTTCAGCAGATTGCGAAAAGCAGCTGAGGTAGAAACATCATCTTTCTTGAGACAACCATCATCTGTTGGCTGCCCAGACAGAGGTTCTTAACAGTTATATCTTGGAGTTGCGCTGGTTCCCTTTCCATTCATGTGCAGCATCATCTCAGGTGACGTTGCATTGAACACATCTCTAAGGTCCTTCAAGGTTATTTTCCCAGCAAACCCAAATTGGTTGTAGACTTGCTAAATACTTGGTCTCTTGGTTAGATGCAAGGAAGGGAAAATATCTGCATTGGCCAAGAGTAACTTGGAGAAACTTTTCTACTTGCTGTGTGTCTCAGTTTGAGTAGCTCCCCATGGCCCTGCACCACGGGAGACTGAGTAACACTTGCCACTTGTCCTTTGTTGGAGTATCCTCGAATGTTGTCATTAACTAAGAGTCAGGAGAGGGTAATGCAACACTAAATGTCTGCCTCCTGCCTCTGAAAGATGGATGACTGCCTTGCTAAGAAAACTGCTCGCTATATTAGATCATGATATGGCTGGAACAAAAGAGCATGGCCTTCCTGCTGGTGTCCATGTCTCTGCCCACAGGGTGGGCAGACCTTGATGGACGTGTTCTGCTTCTGCTCTAAATCCCTTCTTCTTTTTATATCTAATAAATAAATGAAACCAGGTACCAGCATCCCTGCAGATAGTCACTGTCCAAGGGTAGAGGGTGTTAATGTCCAGGTATCCAACAGAACACCCTGGGATCCTACAGCCATGCAGGTGGTGGGATGAATTAATGACTTTTCAGTAATAAATTGCCATGGACATCATAGACAAAGAACAAGAAGGATTTGTCAATCCCAGCTCCCCTCCAGGAGCTGGAGGCTTGTCACAGCAAATGGTAATACAGTGGGATGGGAAAAAAAAAAAAAGGACTGCTGGGAATCTTTTCTGAGAAAAGGGGGCTTGTGTTTTGTCTCTTTGGGTTTTTATTAATAGAGGATGACATGACTTAATCCCTATCTGTCTGTCTTGGCTTTGCTTCCTTCATGCTCAATCTGAATGCAGTCCCCAGGTTGGGAGAGGTTCATTACCTGAAGGTGCTTCCCTTGTCCCTGATGCAAGGATGGACAGACTCAGCTGCTGTAGCTGATCAGCCCAATTAGAGAGATCCACAGGCTCCCTTGGCAGCAGGTTTAGGAGGAATCCCAGAGGCAGATTTTTTGGGAAGTTGATTAGCCTGAGACTCCTGGGTGTCACAGAATCACAGGATCTC
>WBNH01010547.1:106613-118670 GCA_013401255.1 Urocolius indicus | reverse complement strand
GAATATAACAAAAAAGAGAGAAACAAAACCCTCCAAAAGACAAGTGATACACAAGGTAATTGCTCACCAGCTGCTGACTGTGGCCTAAGCAGTGATCTACCCCTGCTTGTCCACCTCCCCACAGTTTATATACTGGCCATGGTGTCCCAATGGTATGGAATATCCCTTTGACTAATTTGGGTCAGCTGTCTTGACCATGCTCCTTCCTATCATCTTGTGTACTTGCTTGCTGTCAGTAGGAAACTGAAAACTCCTTCCCTTAGGATAAGCACTACTTATTAACAACTAAAACATCAGCATGTTATCAATATTATTCTCACACTAATTCCAAAACACAGTACAGTACCAGAGACTAGGAAGAAAATGAACTTTATCCCAATCAAAACCAAGACACCCTTCCATAGTCAAGTCAACTTGATGTAGATTCTGCCCAGGATTAGGATGGAAGTTGTGCATCTCTTGGTAACAAAAATGCACATGTACTTGTGATCAGCTAGGAATGTATAAAGTGTCCAGCCTCCACATAAAAGCTGCAACAAAACAAAGTTTATGACTTCTGTAATCCTATTTAGTCTGAATTACCTTAGAAAACTGAGCATATGTATGATCATTAATTATTTCCAAAATCTGAAATTCTTTTGTGTGCTCCCCTTCTGTCCTACTTTCTCTCTGAATAAAAGGCATTTTTCATAAATTAAGCATCTCTGTGATTCTCTCCCAAGGGAAAGCCCATCTGTTTAGTAAGCTTTATCAGAAATATTGTTCAGTTCTCCTTACTACTCAACCAAAGATGTTAGTTAAGAAGTACGTGAGATATAAATTAAAATGTTTAGGGTATGATCTACTTAATAAACAGAGAGAGATGTAGGATGAGAGATATTTTTTGGGTTTTTTTTTCTTAATTTTAATATTAATAAGCAAGTAATGTCACTGTATTGTCTCTAAAGAGAGTAGGAACATAATGAGATAGTAAATTGATGTGTCAAGAGTTTTCTGAAGTGGGGCAATCTTTGTAAACAACTTGACTTCAGGCAAAATAGCCAAAATGCTGACATTTGACTGCATATTATATATAAGCCAGTGACACAAAACATCTTAGGCCCTGTGAAACATCTGTACAGATGCAGATACAATCAGGACATGGAGAGATGTGAGGGCGGTACAGTGATTTGCAGGCAATGTGACTGGAGCAACTGTAATGTTTTTAAGTCAACATGCAGCCCGTTTCTGCCCCATCATTTACACTGTGGAGCTGAAAAGAAAACTCCTGGCAGTACCTGCCTATGGGAGATTGTACCAGCTCAGGAATGAAGCAGATAATAGAGGAAAACCTGTGTGTAATTTTGTTGAAAGTTTTCCTTGTAGCAACGTTTTTAATCTTTCCACATCTCCTCCAGGGGGGAACATATGTTTCTATTTCTGAAGTTCACAACAGTTCCTCTTATGAAGGTCTAAGCAGAATTATTAAAGTAAGAGGTCTCAAAAAGTCACTATGTGTAGCAAATCAAAGAATTGATTTGATCAGTCTCTAAGCACTCACATAGAGCAGTGACATTGATAGTGACACTTCATTTGAGCTGATTAAAGACACACTGAGTTTTAACAGAATACCAGCTTCTTTTTTTTTTTTTTTTTTTTAATTCTTTTTCAGATTAGTTGGGAGCTCCACACACAGGGAAGAACCGGTTGTCATAACAGGAGCCATTAACAGCTCTACATGAGGTGGAGATAGACAAACCAGGAAACAATCTTTACCTGTAACAGCGTCCAGATCAGATCTGTCTCCTGGGTTTGATTTTTAAATGAAACCTTGGATGGTGGGCAGGGGTGTGTGATTGACATCCTAGCTGAGGCTACTCAGGGCAATCACAGCCTGCAAGTGCCTTCATGGCCCCTGACCTAAGGAGGTGCTTTGGTTTAAATTTAATCTAATGGTAGGGACTTGTTTGTTATGTATTGTGGAGAGGTTTTGTTTAGATGGTCCTTTTGAGTTTATGCTGTGAAAGCTATAGATATGGGCATATTCAGGAACTGAATTTTAGTTCCATGTGAATGTGTTCTAGTCCTCTTCAAAGGAGGAATATTGTGGAGCTAGTAACACAAATTCCTCAGGTAAGCTTAATACTCTTGTTTCTGTTTTAAGGACTGTGCTTCCTGGCAAAAATCTGTCCCTTTATGTGTCCTTATGGGTTATGGGGAGTCAAGTCTGGGAGGGATCTCATGAAACAGCTGTACTCTGGAAACTCCTTATTTAGCACAGAAAAGCAAGTGGAATATGCATGAAGAGAAGTTATGCTTGATTATACAAGTAGATGCTTCCAAAACTTGTCCAAAACTTTCTTCTTGCTGAGTAGCTCCAATAAAGCCACTGAAGCAAAGCATATAAATTTCAGTGAACACGATGTAGTCAAGCTGAAAAAGTCATTCTCCTGTAAGTCAATAGTGTAATATCTAGGATTTAGCACGTGCAGAGGCAGTATTAAAGTTCAACAGAAATAGTTCCAGTGACCTTGAAAATGGGCTCTTCCACGGTAAAGATATAAGCTGTGCTGTCTGAAATGACCTGCAGAGTCAGCAAATGTGTGCCAGCTGGTGAGTACAGCTCTTAGTTTTATAATGTACTTAGAAGTCTAATCAATAAGCTTGGCTTCAGGAAATACAACCTTTTTCTCCTTCCTTTGCAACAAATATGATTTATATTCCCTTTCAAATCAGTTCAAAAGTACCTTTCCTATTTTCCAAAATACTGAATTGATAAGTACAAGACAATTACTTTTTTGTTATCCTATGAAAAACTGTCAGGTAAATATTTTCAGTATAAATATATCTGTGCTTAAATAAATCCCCCCTTTAAAGGACAACTCTGGAGCTTGTTTAAAGATGTAGCTAAGAAAAAAAGAAAAAACCCCAATCCAACACATAACAAGGTCTTGTTCAGAACCTGGTGTTTGCAATGGAGACTGGGTATAAATTGTATACCAGTAACTAACTTCTTTGATGCTGATATAGATGAAAACAGATGTGGGGAAACTTGGATTTGCATGAGATCTCTTAACAGGCATTGAGAGTCTCTTGATAATTGTTTTCACTTGCTGTGTTGAAGGTTAATATGTTTCATGTTTGTTCCTCATGGTGCTTTAACAGGACAGCTCAGGTGCTGTGTAGCTTTGTAGGGATTCCTAGCCAGGAGATGCACACAATCACAGCATTATAAGGGATGTGGAAAGCTTTAAATTTTGAAAGATTTGAGGGCTTTCCAAAGCTTTCTATTAATGATGGTAACTGCACCATGTCTCTGTGGGCAAATAGACTGTTGTGTGGCCCTGTTGTGGGCTAATAACTACCGTTCCAACTGTGCTAATTGCTGAAAAGTGCCCTGAGGTTTTAATGGGAGTCTTTGCAGAGTAAAGTGCTAGCTAGGTGAAGAAAGGAAGCAACCCTCTAGTTAGATCCATCTCTTCAGACACAGGACAGAGAAATGTAAAGTCTGTTTGTATTTTTACAGCTATTACAAAAGGGTGACTCACGAGAGGATGAAGAAGTGAAGCAATACACGGAGTTAGGTGTGGTGGGAGTCCCTTCTGGGTGCTGCTATAGTTGTTAATGATTACTCTCCCTCCCTTTCTCATCTGCTATCTCAAAGTGGGCAGCATTAGACATTGGTTATTAACATTCTACCTTAAGAAATCTTCTGATCAAGACAAAGTAACATTTACTTCTGTTTTATTTACTGTTTTTTAAAAAAATGAGATAGAGCTACTTGAGCCAAAAGCTTCAAATTGCAAAGTTAAAATGTTTCATGTGGGAGATCTTAAAATAAGTCTCAGTGTTTCAAAGGTCTCTCTGTCCTTGTCCTTTGAAAGTACTGTAAAATATTGAAAGTATTCAGGGGACTGAGACTATATCTGTACATTCTGTTGGATTTTCTGGACTCTTTATCCTGAATTTACTTTTTGGTAAACATTCATTATTTTATTAATATGCAAATTAATGTATGTGCAGGTCATCAATCTTTGGCTTCTTTAAGTGATAAAATTAGTTTTAAACTTAAATATAGACACTCCTTGGGTGCTTTCTCACACTTTTACAACATCATATCTTTTTTTTCCTGAATAGACTATAGGGGATTTTGTTTATTACCACAAACACCTAGAAAACACTTCAGAAATTCTCTGTGTTAATTCCCTTAAAGTTGATATTTTAAGCACAGGTCACATTGTGAAACAACTTCTGAGAAAGTTTATCCATATCACTCAGTTTATCTTCTGAGTGCTCATTGGTATTCTCTTAGTGGTAACTGGAAAATCTTGGAAGTGTCACAGTCTTAATACTGATTCCTGAATTTTCTGGAACAAATTCTATGCTTTTTTAAAGTTTGTCTGGAGTCACTGAATTTGTGCTGGTGTAGCAGCCAGAAATAACTGTCTCTGAGGGCCAGCTGGAACTCATTTGCAGCCTGCTATGTTAGAGGTCAAAACAATAGTAGACTTTTTTTTATCGATCAAACAGCAATATTATACTTCTTAACTGTTTTGCGTGTAATCTTGTTAGTGTGCAGTTTGAAAACTGTATAGGAAGGAGATGGAGATTAAAATAGCAAAATTTCAGGCTTATCATTCAAGACATTCTCTTTGGCTCGGTGTTCTCACTTCAGATAAGTGCTACAAAAAGCTGTATGTATGTCTGAAGTTCAGGAGTGACTGTAACTTAAGAAATCTATGTTCATAGATTATTTGAAGACTTACAACTTATTTGCTTCTATTTTTCTGTCTGCTGTCATCTGGTTTTTAATGATTTTTTTTTTCTGGAGAGGATTGTATTTTCTTATATCAATATCAGAGCTCTGAGGGCAGTGACTCTTGCAATGTAACCATGATCTGTTATCTGCCCCTCCAGAATAACACCATTATAGAGAGTCAAGGTAATAATTCTTCCACTTGAGGATCTAGGGAGGATGGAGTGATGCAGCAACCTGTATTTCTATTTATCTTTTGTGTTTTTTTTGTGCATAAATCAAAGTGATTCTATCAAAGACTATCTATTCAGTGCATTTATTAAATAGCCAGTGGTGCACATGGATGTGGGTGTATGGAAAGACTTGCTGGTGTGTTGCCATCTCTAAGATACTGAAGGTCTTGAGAGCCTGCCAGGTGTGCTGCTGTAGTCTGCAGCTGTTTCATCCCATGGACAGGAGAAACATAATACAACTGTATGTTTAAGTGATGTTAGTATTGTCAGGAAAACTTAATACCTACAATAGCTTTCAAGAAGCTTTATTCTATGGGATGTCTTTTTAAGACCTTGGTACAATTCATGGGTATGGATGAAGGAATGCCAGGTCTGGTAATGGAAAGCAGAGCCTTTCAGAATGAGGTCATTGCTTTGGAGACTTTGTTATGCAGCTAGTTATTACCAAGTGTAAGCTTTACTGCTGTGAAGGGACCTTCTTCAATACAATTATTCAGAAATAAGCTCCTTCGTTGACACTATGTGATTTTTGTGCTCAAACTCGTTATTCGTGTTTGAAAATGGTGACATGTTCAGTGGCAAATATGAAATAAATCTGTCTCAGGGGAGTCATCCCCATCACCTGCTGTTATGGGAGTTATAGTGGCTGGGATCAGGAAGACAGAATGGGAAATGAACTTTTTATGTAGGTACTTGTTATAATTTACAAGAGAACTCTGGATTTTTTTTTTTTTTAAAAACAAAGCCAAATCTGCATTTGGATAACGTTTCTTGTACAAGCTGAATGTTACAGCCACATGGTGCCCAAGTCATATTTCATTGTGATCTGACAAGACTGAAAATGAAGCAAAGAAGAAAGCAGCTATTTTAAAACAAATACTTAAAACAATTTTGACTCACTTGGCTAACGTTTTACAAAGAACATGTACTTTTTTTTCTTCATAAAAATATTGCAAATTCTTCAATACTTTTGTTAGTAGCACTCAAATGATAAAAAATATAAACAGCATAATTTGTTTTACAAAGAAATGCCAAGGTGTAGAAACGTAAAAGTGGTTTCCTTGATGCTGCTTCATGTTATTTAGTGTTGGAGCAGAATCTGAATCTCTCAAAGTCCATATGAAGTGCTTGTATGGCTTTTGTGCTGCAAGTATAAACATGAGATCTAAAAAATGAATTTAAAGAAAAATTAAAAGGAATTTTCTTAGAGCTAAAGAAGTACCTCTTACCTTTTCCCTGAAACCTCCATCATGTTGTTGTTTTTTTTTTTTTTTAATAGATTGTGTCTTAACTGCTCTCTTACAGTTACAGCACATAATAGTGTAATTGTCTTAGAGAACACAGGCATTCACTTAGTTTGATTGAAGTAAAAAAAATCTTGATTTGTGCAAAATGGACTTATCATGAGCTCTGAACTAGTTATTTATATGAACTCTTCTTGTCTGAAAGTGCTTGAGAAAGTCATTATACTATAGGTAGATAAAAAGTCTTTGCTAGAACTTTTTTGGTATGCTTTCTCATCAGCTCAACAGGATAAAGAAAGACATCTGTCCCAACCTTTTAAGTTTTAAAGAATCTTTGCTGGTTTAATAGTGTTTGGCATGATTAGTATGATCTTCCTGACACAAATGAATTTCTAATAAAGACCTGAAGGTTACAGAACTATATGCTTCAAGCAAGGAATTTAGGTTCTGTGCATGGGAGACTGTAACCAATGAAGTCATAAACTAAGATAAATTAAAACTTTATAAATAGAATAGCCTTTAATACTATAAATATTTATTGGGAGATATACTTTTTTTATAGGTAAGTAATAGTCTTGGCTGCTATAGGGATGCTTGCAAGCTTATTTTTTTTTCCAAACTGAAGTTTAAATGGCAACAGAATAATCTATGGATTGTTCTAATTTTAGAGCTGTGACTTATCTCTACGATTTCCTTAACCTATAAGTGCAAGAGTGTTTCTTTCAGCTGAGCCAGGAAATCATCTTTCTTTCCAAAGCTAGAATGACAATTAGCCTAAGCCTCACCTGAGGTCCAGGTATAGCTCTTAGCATGGTAATCCCACCATATCTGGTAGGCCGTATTTACGGTATAAAGAGATTGACATGAAGCGTGCTGTGAGTCGGGAAGAGTGGGAATGACTCAATGCTTTGAACTATGCCAAAAGGGCACTGTATTATAAAAAAGGTGATCTTAAATGCTGATCAGGTTTGATGTCTGACTACCATATCAGCTTGAGAAATCAAATCAATGTTGGTACCTATCGATAGGTCCTTTACCAAGAAAATTGTATGCAGTATAGGTTCTAAGACCTAGATGTGAAGGCGTAAAGGTGTGTTGTCAAATAGCTTTCCTTGCTTTTTAAGAAATAGAATGAGAAACATCAACAGAGAAAAGGTGGTGCACAATAAGGATTTATTTATTTGACAGTGTGGGATGTGGTATAGTGATATATCTCTGTTTGATCCCCCAGCTTTGAGACATCAAGGCACCTTTGCATGACTATCCCTTTGCAGTAAGTATGGCTATCAGGTCATTAAAAATATTGTCCTATTTGTAATTAATTTATGGGTGTTCATCAGAGATCTGAAAGTTTTATGGCACAGAACAGTAGCTGATCATACCAGTATTGAAACTTATATGAACAAAGGATCTGGCCCAATGCCTCAAATTGCCTGTGAATAAAAAAATTAAAACTGTCAAACTCTTTTCCTCTGCATGCTATTAAAGAGAAATATTTTGGCCCCTGTTATCATGTGGCAAATTGGCTAATTGATTATTTTTTTTAGCGGAGTGTTATTGAAGTATATATGAGGCTTTTTTTGTTACTCCAATTCTTGTAAAACAGTGCATGTTATTGCATGCAGGAAAAGAAGGTTCAATTTTCACTTCTCCAGGGCTCTGTAAGTGAAAGATCAGAAATTCCTGACATGAGGAAACAAGACCTTAAATAGAAGTGAAAGTAATATATGTGTTTTCAATGTTCCACCAGGCCATGTAAAATCTGTTCTTTTTGTTTTGTCTCAGCTACCTATTCTTATAGTTTTGCTTTCAGTAACTGAAAAATGCTCAAAATCTTATTTTCAAACCTCTGCTACTTTTGAGATTATTCTCTCCAGGTCAGTGTCACTTCTTTGTGGCAGTGAGTATACTTCAGTTAACAGATCTGAACTCTGCTGTGTGTTCTTTGTATAAAACCAGCTTCACTGCTGAATTTCTTATCTGTTGCTTGTGTTCCTGTGTCAGGTACTAAAATGTGCCCTCCCATCATGCTAGTTACTTAGCAGCTTCCCTCTATCAGTAAAGTCTGGTAAACGCTTCAAGTGCATCTATCATATCTTTGTAGTAGTTGAGAAGCAACAAGCGGAGGAGCAGTTTCCTCCTGCCTTTGTCACCATGGACTATGCCACTGGTTCCTCAGACTTGCTTGTCTGCTGCTTTTCTGTTGGATTTCACTGCATAATGTGATGTTTTATAAAGGACAAATAGCAGAGTAACAGATGACAAGAATGTGTGGAGGGCTAATGCATTGAGGAAAAATGGGAAAACAGATGAGATCAGAAAAGGATGTCAGGTAATGAATGACATTCAGGATGAGAAATGAGATAGTGAAACACAACAAAGTTTTAGTCCAAGGGTTAACTATAATTTGAGACACTGTCTTCTTGGGTAGCTGGGTGAGCCTGCTAAATTTGAGCTTTCCTTGAATGACACCATCCATGCTAAATCACTGATTAGACTGAATGTCTTCATTCTGAAGAGGTCCTAGTTTGGTTTTTTTTTTTTTTTTTTTTTAAAATAAATGACCTTAATTCCTCCATACTACAACAGGTCCATGAATACCTTACAGCTTTATTTTTATGGTGTAGGTTTAATTATTTGAAGTCATTGAGATTCGCTGACAGAGGTTTACCTGTTCATCAAAAAAAGCAGCAAAGCAGGCTGTAACTTAACTTCTAGCCTGCTGTTCCGGAAGATGCTCTTCTGAAGGTCTTGTATTTTGAGTTATATGGTAGTTGTGCTCTGTGTCCTGAAGAGAGGACAGAGGCAGTTTAGACCTCCCAAGCTCCTAGTGAACTTTCTGGGAGCATATGCCAGAATTTTCCTTCTTTTCACAGAATGCCATTCATCTCCTGAACCCTTACAAACCTGAAAGGTAAACTGAGGGATAGGCAATTAAGCCATAAGAGACAGATGTTAAAGGGTAATAGATCTTTCCCATATTCTTTGTAGATTTGGACAAAATGGACTTTGTAGCACACAGTTGCTCAAGTTTAATGTGACTCTTTACCAAGGTCAAATGCTCTACTCTTGCTGATGGTAGGCCCTTCTTCTCCCCTAGAGATGGGATTCAGTTGAAACTTAGGGATGGATGGTGTCTTTTAGACTATTCCTCCTCTTCTTCACATAGATTCAAGACAGTCTAACGTGACTCCACTCATAGCAAGACATGCCTGAACAGGCTGCCCATAACAAGAACCTATAACAGCCAGCATAATATGAGCCAAGGCAGCAGTATTGAAGCTCAGAGCCTTATGAATGGACTTTCTTGGAAATCTACTTCTTTCCACTTTCTCCAATTCACTGACATGCTCTCTTCCCCACTGAGGTATATTTTCTTCTGTATAACTTTTCAAAAGCAAAATAGATTTTGGAGAAATATGTAACTGACTGACCTGTAAAGGTTCTGCAAGAGATAGACTCAGTTGTTTCCTCCAGGTAATCTGAGCTCCATGGTTTAGTTAATCTTACTTTTTATTTGTTTTATTTTTAAATTTGATTTATTTGTTAAAAACCAAATGAGGAACTGAAGGAAGAAAAATAGAGTTTGAACATTGTCTGTGCAGTGCTTAAACATACTATACCAGGAAAAAGCCAAATGTATGTTATCTTTAGATGTGTATTTGCTCTAGCAGTCCTTGTCTGTTTCGGGTGTCACAGGGTATAAAATTATGTAGTAAAAAGTCCTCACTGAGAGTTTTTGCAGCTACACTGTTTTGGGCAAGAGACTTTTTGAGCCTGGAAATGCAGATTTAATGCTGAATGCTGTGCTCAGGATGTGTAGTCAATTTGGCGTCCTATAGGCCATTAGACATGATGGAATTACTACTTTTAACTTGCTAAAAAATATTTACATGAATACTTGAGTGGTAGGGTTTTTTTTATACAATTTTATCTTATGGAATGATCAAAAAAATATTTCTTAGCTTACTCTTCAAACAGTCTCTACTTTGCATAAAACCCAAACTTAGCCATTTCCTGGGAACTGGTTTATTAACAAAAATAGCAAAAACATCTTGGATATTTTCTTGGCTACAGCTGCAATACCTCTGCTGGGACTCCTACACTTCTAAAAGGAGTATATGAATAGCAGTCCAAACATATGCAGTAACTTAGGATGCCCAAGAGAAATATTTAACACTTTCCGGTTACATGTTTGTTCATCAAAAAACCTCTGAACATTTCTAGTCAGTTTTACCACTAAATTTATACATGTATTCAGAAAGAAGGGAAAATGATTCTGTTTCTAAATGCACTAGATCCTTTGAAGACTCTTTAACTTTCTTGACTCTTTGGTATTCTCTAAAACAGTCACCTAAAATGATTTGCCTGCCTCACAAGAGGGTTTGGTGTTTTTTTTAACTCCTTAGAACATGATTAATGCATGAGCCAGTTTTCACATATGTATTGTTTTTTAACCAGACAACTTGCATACAATGAAGTAAACTCTTCCCAGAGAGAAAGATATTAAGCTTACAAGTGAGAAAAGCAAGAAATATTGAGATTCTAAATGTTTTTTGCTTTGAAAATACATTACAGAAGACTTCATTAGTGTTGTGCTTTGTCTTGGTTTTGTCCAGCAACCAATGAAGCACCCCATTAGTCTCTTGCTGTCCTATATTCACCCCCATCCTCCTTAGGACAACAGAGGCCCCAGCGAGATGGGAGGAAAAAAGATAACCAAGGTTGTTGTGAATGGAGACAAGGGCAGGGAGGGCTCACTGCCAATTACGGTTCTAGGCAAAGGCAGACTCCAGTACTCGATTTAGAGAGGAAAGTAAGAAAAGTGTATTCTACTACCTACAAGGAAGAGAACAGAATAAAAAGCAAAACCAGAGCAGGATGATGAGAAAAGTACAACCAGCACCTTAAGATCTCCCTCCCCTATCCCTCCTTTCTTCCCGGACCTAGCTCACTGCTCCCCATATCTCTACCTCCTCCCCGTTCAATGGCTCAGGGAGACAGGGAGTGGGGGACGTGGTCAATCTCTCACAGATGAGCTCTGCCACCTCCCTCTTCTAAGAGGAGGACGACTCCTCTGATTCTTCCTCTGCTCCAGTACAGGTTCCCTTCCACAGGATACAGTCCTTAATGAACCTCTCTGGTGTAGGTTCTTCCCAACAGCTACAGCCTCTGTGAATACAGGGTCCCTTACACAAGATGTGGCCTCCTCTGACCCTAGTCACTGCCCCTGACGTGGGGTCTTTTATTAAGTGCAAACAAATCTCTACTTCACCAGTCCTCTCCACAGGCTGCAGGGGAGTCTCTGCTCCAGCACACCTCCTCCTCTCTTCCCTCGCTGACCTTGGGGTCTGCATGGTCGCTTCTCTCTATCTTCCAACTTCTTGCACCACCNGACAAGGGATCTTTTATTAAGAGCAAACAAATCTCTACTTCACCAGTCCTCTCCACAGGCTGCAGGGGAGTCTCTGCTCCAGCACACCTCCTCCTCTCTTCCCTCGCTGACCTTGGGGTCTGCATGGTCGCTTCTCTCTATCTTCCAACTTCTTGCACCACCAGCAGCCAGAAAAGAAAGAAGAACAAGAAGGAACAGGAAAGAACCCTCCTCTTCCAGCTTCTTCATCTTAAAAAGTGATTGTGGAGGCATCTTATTGGTTCAGCTCCAGAAGTAGGTCTGGCTCAGAGCTGGGGAGAGTTTTGAGCAACTTCTTGCAGAAGTCATCTTTACAGCCTCTCACCCATTACCAGAAATGGCTTCATGTCAAACCATGACAGCTTTAATACTGATCTTTTCTATATTACCTTAAAATATCAGAATTATATTTGACATACCTGGTAGCATAAA
>WBNH01010547.1:67222-103518 GCA_013401255.1 Urocolius indicus | reverse complement strand
TTTCTTGTTTCCATTTGCATCAGACCTTGACAAAGATTTTCCCTCCACCTCTTGTTTCCCACGGGGTGCTTTGTTTCTGAAATAATAATTGTTCTCTAGACTCCAGCATTTTGCTTAACTTTCATTGTTCACCTCATTTCAAAATTTGGTAACAAAGTTTGAACAACTTTAGTTCATTGAATCAGTCATTGTTTCCAACTAGTGCTATTCATGTCACTAGACTTGCCATACTATGTGTCCTACTCAGTCTTCATGTTACCCGGTAAACTGTATGTCTATGATCAATAACCCCCAAACTAAAAAAGCAGAGATTGTGAGCCCAGGGTTTACAGATACCAACTTTAGCCAGCAGAACATGCTTTAGCACATGTACTTTTAGTTACGGTGTAATAAACAGTGGCTTTCTCTTGTGAAAATACTACTATGCATCACATCAGTAATATTCAACATTAAAAATATCTGAAGACTCTGTTGAGACACTTCATTTTTTCCACACTACACACCCCCTCTGCCCTTTAAAGTGCAGCTGTTGTTTGTATTTCTGGAAAACTCATGCCTTTGACTTCTAAATACAAATGGATGGATAGCTTTCTGTGCCCACTAATGGAACATTATGTCTGCCTTGCTGCTTCCATAACAATGCCATTTTATATAAACACTTACATGTACCATGCACATAATTTTTTTTAAACTTGACACTTGAAGCATAAACTTTTGATCACAAAGAAGTCCTCACCACATGTAAACTGCCATCTTCCCATTTATATATCTTATGATCACTATTGCATTACTTGAGTTGCAGTTCTACCTGCTACTTAGAAGAACCTATTTAACTAGCTTTTTAACTTTTTAAATTATTATTTCTGGAGGTATTTTATAATGGGACGTTTTTCATCCCTTAATGTGAATCACTAAACCTAGTCTGCCTTGTTTTGGTTGTGATGGGTTTCTGTGGAGCCACTTTTGCCTGGTAACATGAGGGAGGGAGCTGCACTAGTGGCACCTGCAAACCCAGGTTTTTCTTGTGGTTCTTTGCTCTCATTTTGCCCAAAACCATGACATGGGTCTTCAGCTTTTAACTTAACTTTAAAATAGTGTACTACTAGTTTAAAAGGTTGAAGTGCAGCCTTTTCCATAAATGATTAAGTATCTTATCGGAGTGCTTTCTGCTAGATTGCATTAAAACAGTTAAAGATTTTGGAGCTATTTTGTATGTCTTTCCCATTAATGGTTTCTACTTGCAATTTCTACATTGTTTGAAGTGGAGTGTCCCTATATTCTGCAATCCTGATTTTGTAAATGTCACTTTTACTGACATACACTTTGTATATTACACTGAGCTCTACTGATATTCTCGGCTTTAGTGCTATGACTGTATTTATACTGTGTTCTATGGACAAAGATATGCTACTGAAAAGGGAGCATAATTTAACTGTGGATGCAAACTACACTGAGCAACTTGTTCTTGAGTATACAGGACAAGATGTGTCACACCTTGCTTACTAGTGTAGACTTATTGAAAATGGGTACACAGATCACTTTGTGTTACTTTCATTTGGTGGTAGATACAGTGCCCTATATTGTCTTGCAGTTATTTTCTTTTACTGTGTAACAGTTTGGTGTTATACAGAACAGTGGCTTTCTTAATTTAAGTGGTCCCAGAATTTAATATTCCTTTCTGGACTTAGTTCCTACAGACCTTTCCTAGAACGGTAAGTGAAAAAATGTCCCAGACAATTTGAAAAGGAAAAGTTAAACTTCAAGGAGTCCCGTAGCAAGTTTGCTGTTTCGTACCTGTTTTATGTGAAGGGCAATTTGAAATTGCTGCATGGCTGTAGGAAGTGTTGAGATCTTACATATGGAAAAAAAAAAAAAAAAAAACCAAGTATGACTCTAACAGGTGGGTCAGAAATATTCTCTTTATTAATTCTCAAAATAGAAGTAGTCCCTCCAGAGGTAGAAACATGGTTTTACAAGCATTGTACCTCTTTGAACCAGTGGAATCATTGTAGATTGTAGATTAATTTTACATATGAAAAAATGACTAATACTTAAGGGAGAGCAATCTCTTAGATTAAGGGAGAAAAGATACTCCATAATGTAAAAAGCTATTATTGCCTTTGCTGTATTGATACAGGAGCAATCACACCATTACCTTCTTTATAGTTATGAATGCCCTTAAAATGAATTGTATCCTCTTTTCCATCTTCCATTCTGAATTTAATAGAGACTTTAACGAAATTTTCATAGTAAAACAACTTGCCAGAAGGTCAAAAAAGCCAAAAATAAAACTGGGAATGGAAGTAATCTAAATGTCCTTTTCTTTTTCATCTATGATGATAGCACTTCAGATTGGAAAATGTGCTAGAAGCTTACTAAATACAGGGGAGGGAGGATGAGAGGGTAATGATAACAGAATACAGCATATAGTGTTGAGGAAACTGTAGCCTCTTTTGCTAGCATCTGAGAAGTTTCCATTCAATGACGGTTACAAATGTTGTGCTGCCTTAAATGCTTTTACAATGACTTATACAGAACATTTTTATTGACTAATAGGATGTTTTTCCCAATCCCTTGAATCCATGGACATATTCTGTTGCTGCAAGTGTGTCTTCTGAGAGTGAATTTCTGACTAGGAAAAGCTAGCAGAGCCCCACAGGAACTCAGAGAACCTTCAAGCCCTGCAGGTCAGACACAAGTACTTTCATTGCTTAAAACTTGTTTTTTCTTTGTATTGTCTTTGCTGAAGAGAAATGGTTTAGTTGTGGGTTTGTGTTGTGTAAGTGGGTTTTCTAAGTGTGTTTCTCTTTTTATTGTTTTTGTCACATGGTAACCCTAGTGAGTTTTCATATGTTCAAAACATCAATTAAAATTTTAGGAGAAATTTTTTTTTTTTCTTCTGAAAACAGAATTTCTAAGGCACTCTGAAATGCCTAGCAATGGGCAGTAAATATAGTTACTGAGCTTCTAGTCACAAATTGTTCTGCTTTGCAGAAGCACCCAAATTTGATTGGGTTACTGGGAGCACCACAGCACAATTCAACTCTCCATGTTCTTGGCCCTTCCAAAATACCTCAGTGTGCTAATGCTCTTTCCCTGTGCTCAGTGAGAGCTGAGGTCGTGCATTAAGCTTAATTGCTGGGGTTCTAGTTGTATAAGTGTATATATCATTTTTCAAGCATGCACTGCCAAGATAAACAGTCTGTTTATTTCTTGAGCATAATTAAGATTAAGAATAACATGTAGCAAGTAGAAAAAGTGTATATTTTCCTGAAATTATATTACAGGTGTGATAAATTGATTCTTGAGGTTAAGGTAGTGATATAGGTCTCTAGAAGCTATAACAAGAAATAATATTCTTTAGTCTAACTCTTTTACATTGAAAAGTCTGTGTTTGCCTTCCTGTTGGTCATTCCTGTGATTCAGTAGCACATAGAAATACTGTATCTTCAAATCCAAGTTGCAAGGGTTAGAGAAAGTCAATGAGCATGTCTTGCTTATAGAGATGGGTGCCAACATATTGGAGATACTCATGTAACCTGAGGAGCACTGCAAGAGGTCAGGGAGGAAGACAAAACAGAAGCAGAAGCTGTAAGCTAGCAGTCAAATTGGTGTTCTGGAGCAGTATAGGCATAAACCCAATTCCTCCTCACTAAAGCTATAATTTTAGAAACGTTTGAATAACTCAAAGCTTGAAGAGCAGCCTTATACAAGTGCCTGCATTGTTTTAGGACATCTACAAGGCCAAAAACCAGAGACTAAATGACATGATCTGCTCTTGGTCCATTATTGTACTATGGTAACTATTCTAGAGACTAGGTGTGAAGGTAAACTGTCCCATGATAAACATAAAATGAATGTCTTCCAGTATCTGAATAGTGTTATGTGTTAAACAGCTTCATTAATAAACGTAACTTATTAGCTTCCAACATTTTTGTTAGAAAGGATCTACATATTTGGCAACATGAAATCTTTACAGTATTGAATATTTATGCTGTTGCTAATGCTATGTTATTTAAAAAAAAAAATAAACGAACAACCACTTAGATGTCTCTACAGCTTAATCTACTGCACAGACACTTCCTTTTCTAGATATGAGCTTCACTTTTATCTGTCTGTAACTGAAGACAGTTAGCAAAGAGTTACACTTCTTCCACAATAGCATGACTTAGAAAATATCATTCTAAATGCTATTTACTTAGTCATTGAGTTAGTAGGGTCAAGAGTACAGTGAAGTATTTTGGGACTAAGTGATGGGAAGGGGATAGAACTTACTAATGGTTGTGAACAAATAATATCCTGTCAACAAAGTTTCAGTGAGAGTCGTCATCATCTAAAGGAACTATGAAATAGAAATCCTAGGAGACTCACATCACACTATGTTTCAGTGGTGTATGAAATATACAGAGTACAGGAGTGTGTAGGATTACGGATTAGCAGACAGAATCACAGCTCATCCAAAAGATGGAGCTATACATCATTTAAAGTGCATTTCTGCTGTGAAAGGGGAAAATTCTTTACTGTTTTATAAAAAATTGGTACAGCTGCAGACTAGACTAACATGCTGTAATATTCTTTTATTGTTTGGAGGTAAAAATTGCAATAAGAATCCTGCTTTCAGAAAAATTCTTTTCAGAGTGAGGATCTGTAAGTGAAAATGAAGACAGGAGAGGAAGATGTGACATGACCTGACTTATAAAACCCAAAACACTCCAACACTCTCTCCATCCCTTGCCTCAGCCCCCATCCCTTGCTAAAAAGATATGTTGTACCATGAACCTTTACAAGTGAAGTAGGTTCGGGGAAGACAATTTAGTGTAGCAATGGATAAAGAAGATTTGTGAGGTCTAATGCTGACCCAAGATTTATTTCTGTACTCTGAGTCAGCTGGTAAGACATGGCTACAATGGAAACCCCTGACTACCAACACTTTCTTCTCTTTGGACTTTTAAGACTCCTCATGTGCATAAGTGATTGCAGAAGCAGGCCCAATTTTTACTGGACAAGGATTATTAAGAAAGAATACTTTCAGGATGAAGCATTCTGGTTTGAACTTGGTTTGGCAGTTCTATTTCAGAATGTGCCAGAAAAGCACTTGACAGATAGACAAGTTCAATCCCATTCTCCTCTATTACAAATCTTTTTCTTCCCAGTGCCTAAGGGGAGGTCACTCTTTAAATGCCCTCTGCCAGAAGTGTTGCAGAGGAATGTTCCTGGACTGAGATGAGGCATAAGGACCATGGCCACTATATGTTTGCTCATGCATGTTCTGCTGTCTGGAAGTAGGGTTATCCACTTTATCTTCTTTCCTTTCAGAATTATTTTTATTCCTGGCAGCAGTAATCTCTGTAGATGTGCAAGAGAAAACTGGAGTTCACATAGTCAGAATAGTGGGTACAGAGCAGTACAGACCATTAGATCTGATCGAACCAGAATAATTTTGCTTCTGTCTTTCTCTGAGTCCTTGTACTTCAGATTTTTCCAATATGTTAAAAGAGCTGCTGCTGTCTAAAACTTATTAAATGATTGATTTCTAGTGGAGTGGGGTGTGGGAGGATGATATTATATCTGATGTAATGTGGCTTAAGACATCTGAAATAATAAAGAACAATTACATATTTTGGTCTCTTGACCGAAATAATAATATTTCATTCTGCATAAACAAAGTAGGTAAAAATGCACAGACAAGTGAAGATCTTGTTCTGGAAATTCATACAGTAAAATCTTGTTTGGTTTTAAAATAAGTATGTAAAATAAAATCCCTTTGTGAGAAAAGCCCTAAACCAAATTAATCTGTATCTTGGGAAGGCAGAATGAATAAATATCAAGGAGAAATAAGGCTTTCACTACTGTCATTCAATAAGTGAGTATCACTACATATCCAGTGATGAGAATCACTTCCGATATGTTAAGACTTGTCCAACACCTCCTCCAGTTCCTGTTACGGCAAACTTAATATTGTCTTCCTCTGTCAAACCCACTTTTACACCCTTTATTTCTGTAGCTGTAAATTATTTTAGTGACAGAAAAGAATTTCTAGTTTTAAATTAATTAAATTATTTTTAGATTTTACCTGATCTAGGTGGATGTGCTTTAGCAGAGGGATTGGACTAGATGATAATTAGAGGTCCCTTCCAACCCTTACCAGAGAAGTGCAACAGAGAAGTAGATTGGTCTATGACATATGATATTATGCATAATGGCAACTACAGCAGTTTCCCTGCATTAATCCAACTGCACAGCACATGAAATACTACCAGACTTGAAAATTACACAGATTTTTACATTTAATGTTTGTGTTTACAATTATTATTCTACTTTATTTAATTTATTAAACTTTTCTTACCTCAATCCATGAATTTTTGTCTTTTACTTTTCCTCACTCCTCTGGGGGCAGAAAGGAGTGAGAGAGTAGCTGACTAGTGCTTAGTTGCTGACTGTGCTTAAATTATATGTTTTTGAAATTAATCTTCAGAAGCCATTTGGATAATATTAAGAATTATTTAACCAACATGAGGCTGAAGATCTGTGACTTTGGCTTCTAGCAAAGTCAGCCTTTGAAGTAAAAATCTGTTTTCTGAATCTTTCTATAAGGTGCACAGCTGGGCAGTTCAGTAAGCCTGAGAGAGAATAAGGACTAGGATCTTATCAGATGTTTACTTTCAACTGTTTAGCACTTCATTCTGTGAGACTGTATAAACAGAAAGCAGATTGATATTTAAGATCCCTAGGGACCACAAAATATTACTCTTTCTGCTATCTTCAAGGACTTCAATAAATCCAGTCTTCGGAATTATTCTGTGGAAAACAGTGTTTGAAGAGTGTGGAAGAATGACATTTTAATATGAGGAAACACTTCACTTCCACTTATCTATCTAATCAATTGACTCTGCAGTGGGTGTCAAGCAGGAGGGAATCTCCTTGAGATCATTGTCTTTGTAGTCTTGCATCTAAGAATTTTCCCATTCTGAAGAAGCATTCAGGCATGAATGCTGTGGAAGTCGTGAAACGGTGAGGTGCATCATCATGTAGATGCACGTACACAGGGTGTGTTTGGTACTCATGGGCGTTGTGAACCCATCCAGAAGAACATTCAGCATCCCCAGGCCTCCTGCAGAGAGAGGATTTCTTTTCTTGCTTGTTATGAAACAGTCTTCTAGTTTGCAATGTCACAACAGGACCAGGTCAGCTCAGCTTTTGAGGGCTGAATGATCTTAGCTGAAAAAAAACATTTGGGTTTTTGTGGTCAGTGTTTTAAAAGTGAAACTGAATTTCCAACTATTAGAGCAGGTTGCAGCACAGCATGTTGTTGGTGTTTAAGTGCTTCAGAACTTCAGGCTGCTGGGTGTGTACTTCAAAGTACCAAGCAATAAATTCGATGCCAAGGGACCTAGAATTGATGTATAAATTACAACAGCAAAGAGCAATTAGGTTGACTTAGCTCATAGCTTTGTCAGTGTTGGACCAAGCTTCAGGCAATGTGATGGAGAAAAGTGTTTTACAACACTGGGTTTGCTTCTGCTCTGCTGTGCCAAGCATTATCTCTGTACCCGAGTCTTGAATGCTTTGAGAAACCAAGAAAAAACTTTGTAGGGCTGGTGGCTGCTCTCGCTTACTGAGATCACCCTTTCTGGCCAGGATTTTTTTGGAAGTGCTCCAGTTAGTCCATGAAAAATGGGAGGAGACAGTTTAACAGGTTATATATACAGTCTGTGCTACAGAAGAGTTATGTAGGATCTGCTGTGAAGTATGCCTGTAAAATGGAATAATGATGGATCAGCTCTTACTGCAAACTATTCTGCTCCAGGTGCTTGTACTTGAAAATCATGTAAAGACCATGGACCAGAGCTTTTGGAGATTGTATTTTCATAAGAAAAGGGATCTGCTTATTTAAATAACAGTTTTAACAACCAATCTATCAAGCTTATTTGGGCTGGTTTACTGTTATGTTATGTTTCTCCTATGGTGTTAAAGTGAGTGGAAGCGATTTCTGAAACACTAACTTCACTTTACAGTTTAGATCTATTAGGGGAAAGGTAGACATATGCTATATCCTTTTAGGGCTTTCGAATTGATAGCACAGAACTGTTACCAAGAAAATAGTGGCCTGATAAGAGACTTTGTGTGACTTGTCGTATTGCATAATGTCATCCTAAATTTGTACTACACTTATTTTCTTCTGGCATTTTAGACTTCTGTATCTCATTTAGTCTGTATCAGATATGTAAGAATCTTTCATTTAAGGTAATATGAGCAGTCTTTATTTAAAGCAAACAGTATGCTTGAAATTGTATCTATGTCCAAAATGAAGATGGATGTCTCCGCATTATTGAAATAAGAGAGAAAAAACCTGCAAATAACCCCAACAGCAGTATTTGAGATACTTGGAAGATTAGAGAAAGGGCTTTTCAGTCAGATTTGTCTAAAGGATATGTGAAAACGCAAGCAGGGCAGCGATTTCAGATGGTTTTCTGAGCTCAGAAAGACTTTGTTCTTGCCAATAAAGAGGATTGCTCCAGATATACTCAATTTCATTGCAGTTTTTTTCTCTTATCTGAAATAACCTTTAAAGCCCATATTTTTTTTCTATTTCCTCTGATCAGAAAGGATAACAAAATGCTCCTGAAAGCATATTGAGTAATTATAAAAGCAGCCATGGAAGAGCTGTTCTATGTGTTACTGCTTGTTTTCTGGGCATGAATGACTTCTACACAAACTCAGAACAAACAAAAAGTTTATAATTGGAAACTGGTCTCTGATATTACTTTTGCAAATGAGAAATTATACACACATGTGAATTAGTATATTGGGTGGTTTTTTTTTTTTGTTGTTGTTTTTTTAAGACTGTATGTGGATAAGGTAAATGTGGAAGAAAATTCTTTGGAATTCATTACAATACCAAATCTTGTACTGCCTAACTTTTATTTTTGCTTTACAATTTTCCTTTGACTGACTTGTTCATGGATAACAATTTTGTATAAGTACATCTGATAGATTTTGAAAATCTGTCCTAAAAATATAATAGTGATAAATAGTTGAAAATAGCATCAAATGCAAAAACATACTGCAGATATTTTTTTTTCTTTTTTATAAAAGAGAATATATTTAAAATAACACTTAGGGTGCAGGGAAATATATTAACAAGAATGTGTTTAAAACAAAGTATTGTTTGATATGGCAGTAAGGTAAAGGCTTTCTCAATGAAGGAAATGCTTTCTCTAGTTCATTGGTTTAACATATAATTCAAGAATCTAGTTCACAGTTGGGTTAATGTTACCTTTGTGAGGACTCCTAGAAGTTAATTCTTTTAAGATAATGTTACTAAAAGCTGGTTTAACTTGCAAGAACAGTTCTATTACACCAAAGATTTACATAACTTATTCTTAGTGAGCTTATTTTAAGCAATACAAAGATTAATTATTTCCACAGTTAGTCTGTGCCTGCGGTATTGTGATCTAGCACAGTTGCCAGGACCTACAGACAAAATGTTATTAATCTGTGAAACTAATGCCAGATATCACTGATATAAAGGTTACATTGGGCTTAGAATTGAGCATGAGACAGGTAACATCTGCAGCTAAAACAGCTGAAAGAACAGATACTGATCCCCACTGCTACTGGTGCTTACTGTCTCCATGTCCTTCAGGGGATTGCTTTGAGCCTATAGTAAGCTGCAGAAATGCCCAAAGAGATACTATTTGTACAAGTAGTCAAATCAACTCTCTGTTTCTCTGAATGTAGTTAGGGTTAAGTTATACTTGATTCTTTTGTACCGTAAATTGAGCAATCTTTCAAAATACCTGAATTTTCCACTTAGAATTCTGATTTCAGTCCAGTTCAGTTTTATTTCTTGAAAATAAAAAGAAAATGTTTCCTTAATATTCTTATCGACTCCCTAACAAATGTGTTAACACACATGGATCACCCATTTCTTTTAGCAAAGGTGATATGGAAAAGCATGCTTCTACTCAGCTACAGTGAAGTCCTGTTTTGCCTTTTTTTGGCCATTGCAACCTTCCTTCCTCTCAGATAAGGAGGACGAAAGGATTCTTTCTGCATACAAACTTTATCTCAAATGCCTGCCTCTGTCACATACAGATTAGATTAATATAACGCACAAGCTGTGCTCTGGACTAAACCTTTTAAATCAACCTCAAATTGATGAAAAATGACTGTGATACCTGTGGTGCCTGAGACTTTCCTGGATGTAATTCAAGATGCTGGATTTCACCTACAGATCCATAAATATTCCTGTAACTTTTCAGTTGGTAAAATGATTTGGTTTTTCTTATCCTCAATATGAAGAAGTAGAGGCCCGACCCATAAGCTACATCAACCTCTGTTTAATAGTGAGAGGTGCTTAGTCCCTATTCTGGGGGGAAGGGGGTTGGTTATCTGTTTTGGGGGGAAGTAGAGAGAAATAAGGAAACAAGGAAGATGAAATATTGCTATTTCCTGGCTTTGCTGCATGCATTTGAATTTTTATGTTGTAGCTTAATTGTACAGACCGAGTCCAAAGATCACATTAGTGGCAGTCTCTACTCCTTCCGTGTTTCTGCTGTTACTGCTCCATTCAGTGCTTTCAAATAAAATTATGTACTTGGAAACTGGCAGTCTAGAAGCACACTGAAGATGTTCCTTTTCCTCTTTTTTTTCTCTCTTAAATTTAAGTGCTTGTTTGTAGGTCTTGGGCATTTCTGAAATTCTTTAATGGAGTTAGAAGTTACAACTAACAAATTGTAACATGAACAGGACTACAGATACAAGTCTAATCTCTATAACTTTGCAGGATTATGGGTAACACAGGAAAAAAATCCTTACAGAAACCTTATCATCAGTAGAGGATTTAGTTAATGTGTTTAAACCAGTTGGGGTGAGACAAATATGTTGCTTTTCTAGAACACTTTATCACGTGCATGTTTGAACGTTTTTGTGTTCAAACTTTGTGCCAATGTGTTGAGCACTTCAGTCACAAGTTCCGACCAAGAGGATGTTTGCTTTTATCAGAGCAGATAGTAGAGCCAACAATTCATCCCTCCTGTGTTCAGGTTTAATTACCTTACCAGTTTTAAATGCATTCAGGAAGCTTACTTGTCCAATACTTTTCTTGCTACTTTTGCAGAGTAAGTGAAACTCCAGCTACTCAGCATTACACCCTGAAGAATCTATCATAGTTGTTACAGTCCTGTGTTATGTCCTGTTATGCTTGTACAAAATTCAGTGTTTATAGCAGTTCAATGTAAACTACATACTCTTTGATATATTCTCTTGCCCCTCTATGTAAAACACTCACCTATAATACAGTTGTTTTCTGTATCTCATGTTGGGTTTTTTTCAGTTACTTTGCTCTTAAATTCATACAACTTCCTTAGGATTATTGAGTGCTTTAAAATAATGGAAAGATCTGCAACTACATCTGAATTTTTCTCCCTAGAAATGATACTGTGAAAAATTGTAACCTACATGTAAACTTTCCTTTCTGCCTGTATATTTTTTCCAGAAGTGCCTGTTGTTGCTCTGGCCTTGCAATGGATGCTGTATTTAACAGGAATTCAAATGGCCTGCAGAGGCTGACAGGACTCAACTCATATATTGTCATTATCTTTTGATAGTAACATGAAGGAAGAGGAAAAGCTTAATAAGACTTTATTTTCTTCAGATTCTTGCTATAAAAACGTTAACTCTTCCTTGTAGGTGAGACAGGCCTACGCTGGCATAGGTATTGTCTGTGTACTTGAAAAGTACTTCGGTCAAGTTGTCCCGTACCAAGAGACTGGATACAGGAAATGACTTAAACCTAAAGAGAAATTTGAAGGAAATCATCAGACTTAGCCTTCTGAAAGCGGAGAAGGGTAGCAGAAAGCAGAGAGGGAACGATTGTGCTCCTCTACAGGCAGATGCTTTTTTCTTCCCTCCCCTGTCACGAGTCTCTAACTTTGCCTCCACAAATTAACTTGTAATGAGCAAACATAAATTGTTCATAACAAGGGTTTGTTTGGGAACATAAATGCACATTCATATTAGCTTTGCAAAATATACTCAAACAGTTTAAGTGCTTCTATATAGTCTCTATTTTTAAGAGACATTTTGTGCAGGATGCCAAAACCAATGAACTTACAATTTTAATGCAGTCTAACAGCAGATGGTCTGAGATAGCCCATGGACTCACTGTCTGTTTTAAAGTCCAAAGTGATACTAACTAGCAGAAGTGAAGATAATGAGGTGAGCAATTTTATTTTATGACAAGCAGGCAAATTTGTTTTCAGTTGGCCTGCGAATATATGAGATTGGAACATTTAGAAACTCAACACCATTTGGGCCTTAGTGGTGTTTAAAGTGTCATTGTTTTGTAGTACACTGGGGATGTTCAGGGCACATATGGTCCTCATACTCAGAGTTATTTTCCTCTAGAATTTCAATAATAACATCTAGGTGCTTTTCAGAAACCCTAAGTAGAAGCTTCTGGTTTTGTCTACATCTGTGTACTACAGCTCTTAACTTTTTAATGTAAGATTCACATTGCTCAATATGTGATACTCTGACATGCAAAAATACCACTGCAGTGTTAATCAGTGCAGAATCCTACAGACCGAGATCTTGCCAGAATGACCAGTTGATGAATACATTTAAAAGTCAGGTAAGAGTTACCAAAAAAGTAACTTTATATATTTAGTCCAAGTCTGACAGTTTCCTTTTTTGACTACACTACTACTGTGACTCCATCTTTGTTAAACTTTAAACATTCTTTTGTGGGGAAGTATCAGAAGGCATTGACAAGGTACAGGTTTTGCTGGGAGTGGAAATACTGCAAATTCACTGGAAGCCTACAGAGACATAGACAGCTCAAGAGTGTGGGACTGTTTTAAAAACAACTGCCCTTTACCAATACTGTGCCAAGTACTTTTTGTAAACCTCTGGAAGAATTTGACTGTGATACACGTTATATTTCCAGTGCTTACCTACTGCTCCAAGGCCAATATTATTACTGGTCACAAACTCCTTCATGTCCGGCAGACTTCTGTTTTCAACTCTTTTTCCACAGTCCCTTTGTAGGACTAATGAATTCTACAAATTCATTAAAGGTACCTGAAGTTTTCCTGCTTTTCAAATGAGCTCCTGTGGGATAGGGAGGTGGAGGTGGAAGAAGTAATTCTTCTGCTTGCTAAAGTTAAATTTATCATTCTTTCATCAGAAGTGCTTAAACAAACCAATTCCCTGCCACCACTGTCTCCTTGGTTAGAAACAATATATGTGATGAAGAAAATAAAACTGTTGAACAGTTGTAGATGGAACTGGACAGCCAAATTTTCCCTTAACTGAAGCAGTAGTGTCATGGGCTGTTAAATCAGGCTTCCTTCTCAATCTGATTTTTCGTGAGATTTTTGCTGTGCCTGCATCTTCTCAACCAAAAAACAGCAACTAGCTTCCAGGTCTTCAGGGAGATGTTAATAACACTCAGTACCATCATCATTTAAGTAGCTCTCCCCCTCTATGCTCCTTTTTTTTTTTGGAGCATTTTACTGCTGCAAATATTAATGAGAATGAAATGCTCAAATTCTTGATGCAGTTGAGAGAATACTTTGCTATCATTAAAGTACAGCTTGTAAATAACCTGTTTTGTCACACTTTTCTTTGCATCCTATCCTTTTCCAAGGGTACATCAGCCATAACTTTGTAATCAGTGTTTATATTGGTAACGTAAACTGAATCTTCCTTATACATAAAGATATTTTATACCAGTGCACTGGCTTTTCTGTTAACTTATAGGCTCAAACTGTACAAATGGCTATGGTGGGGGAAGGAGTCACCAACTGAAGTGGAGATAAATGAAAATAGCTGAAAACATGGCACTTAGACTTTTTTTTACTATTTTATAATTGGAGAAATTTTATTCTCTGAAGCAAACGTTTTTATTACCTGGCACTGAGGTGAGGGCATGACAATATTAAAAGAGGAAAACCATACTAGATACTAAAAGTATATATGAAGATGTTTACCCACGTGAATGTCACAATAGGCAAATAATACATGTAACAAACTATTAAAATGTGCTGCAATATTTTTTTTAATTATTGATGCCCTAAACAAAATCCTCTCAATGAAGTTAAATATTGTCTTCAATGGCATTTTATCTTTGTAGGTCTAACAAGAAACGATGAGTTATGCTTAGTCTTGTCATAACTTAGTCATGGAGTTAAATCCAGTTTGTGACTGGTCATCAGTGGTGTTCCCTATGGCTCAGTGTTGGGAGTTGTTCCATTTAACATCTGGTACTCAGTGCTAGTGAGGCCATACCTTGAATACTGTGTCCAGTTTTGGACCCCTCACTACAAGAAGGATGTGGAGGTGCTGGAGCGTGTCCAGAGACAGGCAGCAAAGCTCATGACAGGTCTGGAGAACAAGTCTTATGAGGAGCAGCTGAGGGAGCAGGGGATATTAGCCTGGAGAAGAGAAGGCTAGGAGGAGATATGATCACTCTCTACAGTGTTAAAGTGATCCAACTCAACAGGGAAGGCTGGCTGGTCTCTCCTCTCCAGCAACAAATGATAGAAAATGAGGAAATAGGCTCAAGTTTAGATTGGACATTAGGAATAAATTTCTCACTGAGAGAGCTGTTAAGCATTGCAACGGGCTGTGCAGGGAGGTGGTGGAGTCACCATCTCTGGAGATATTTAAAAGATGCATAGATGAGATGCTGAGGGATACGGTATAATAATGTGCTTGGTAGTGTTAGGTTAGTGGTTGTACTAGATTTTAAAGATCTTTTCTGACTATTATTATACAAAAGTAGTTTTTTTCTTTTTTTAGCTAAAAAGAGGTTAACATGTAATGCTGTATGTGTCTTCAGTACCAGTGAACAATGAGACTGGAAAAGTAATGAGAGGGAGAGTATTTTATCCTAGATATTTTTACATATCTGAAGCACAAACTGTCCAAGTTGGGGGATGCAGACCAGACAGAGACTCCTCAGTGACAAGAAGCACTCTTTTCCCCAAATTAAGAATGTTTCTAGGCTTAGTGATGTGTCTGACAGCTAATGCCTAATTTTGCAATGTTTTTTGGCTACAATGTTTTCTGTGTATATTATGTAGAAGCTACATTCTTCCTAGAAATAGAACATTGTTTAAAAAACTAGTTTTTATGCACTTCATTTTCTGAGATGCCATTTATGACAGCTGAGTAGAAAAGAAAGATGATGTTAGTCTGAAGACCCAAAAGCTTAGTCAGTAAAACTTAACAATAAAAGAAATATTGCTGTGCAAAGAAAACAACACTGTTTTATTGTGTAATACGAATTCAGTTGTGAGATGGATAGTAATATAACTCTTTAATGAAATGCTGAGGTTTATGCTTATGACTGACAAAATGTCACTATACAGTTCATCCTCTAGATTAGAGGAAATCAGCCTTTAGATTGTGTCTTATCACTTGTACATGTGAAGTAGTGTTTGCACTAGTATGTGCTTACTTATGGTGGCACAATCTGCTGCATTATAATGTTGATTCTGAGACTGATCTTCTGTCAGATTATTTTATGGTAGTGCAAGCCTCTTTCAGCTTCAAAGTGCTGCCCTTATTTTTTTGTTCCACGTAAGTTTTGTGCTCCTGAAATAATGTATATGAAACTATAGACATAAGCAAGTCTCCTGTGACTTGAGTTCTAACACGTTGCTGGGATTAGATTAACTTTGCACAATTCTGATTCTCATTACAAAGCCTGTCAGAAAGCTGGATTCATGTTGTGCCATTTTCTATCCTCATTACCGTTTTTGTCACAAGAATGAAATTTTTCATCTGTCATACAGGCTGAAAAAGACAGCAGCCTGCAACTGTATTACGATAACCTTTCTAGTGCTGTGCAGTTTGACAGGCTGTGCCTTTCTGCTTTGTTCTCTTTAATGGTTTCTCAACCTGTGTGAGGGAGAGAAGAAATGGATATCCATCTCAAGGTATAATACATGATTAATAGTGTTGCCTGTATTCAGAGGACTACAACTTTCCAAACTGAGCTGGTTGCAAAAAGAATGCAAGTATTAGAATTTTTTCTACTGCTACCTGGGCCCCTTCTTAATTTTCTTGCAGTCCAAGAACTGGGATGAGGCTAAATATATTGAAATGTTTCCCTAAATCCACAATTGCTTTGGCTTGCTTGTATTATACATTTCAAGTGATAGTTCCTTTGTAAAACGGATATGACCAGCTGTCAGTATTTTACAATATTTGCCCTAAATTGTCCTACTCCTAATTTCTTCTCATTGACATAGTTTACATCCTCAGAATTACTTTGTAGTATTAAATTCCTATTTTTCTTTTCTGTTTATGTTAGCATACAAAAGAAATATAGCTGTCCTTTAATTCTCTTATGTTTTGTAATGAAAACTTCAACATGGATGTCCTTCTTTTTTATATCTAATATTTATAAAATCTCCTGACCATCTCTATTTGGAACTGAAAATAATTTCTCATTTTGTGTCTATATCCTTCCTGTGGTGATATCCTGATAAAACTATCTGCATGATGAGAGTGAGCGTTGGCACTGCTTCTGTAAGCGCTCACTAGCAGAAAGACCCATAGGATACTACATACTGAAGTGAATAAATTTTTGCCTGAACAAGAGATCTGCAGAAATGCAGAGTGCAAAGACCTCAGTTGTAACCATAAATGTTAATGCACAGCAGTGCTTTTAGAAGAAAAGGGCAGGAGCCGTCATCTTTTGGAGACAGTATTTCTGGGAGAACCTGCTTGTGATACACTTTTGTAAATAATTGTATGTGACTGTTTCTTGCCCCCTTTTCCCTTCAGAAATGTATTGGCTGACTAAACAACACTTTCCTAAACTGCTCATCCCATCCCTGATCCACTGTGAGAATGTGCCACCATACAGGACATCGTGCATAGGTCACTAGGCTTCCTAAGTTGTGTTGTCAAGTTAATTTTTGTAACTAATTTTATTTGGTAAAACAGTGGGTTCTTGGAAATAGAATCACTTTTCTGGTGTTTTAAAGTAAAGATGTACCTGCTTATTGGATAAATATGTCTAACAGAGATTCTCTGACAAAGGTGAAAGAATGAAAAAATCTCCATTGTGCTGACTTCTTTTCTGTAAAGGTCTTTACAGAATCAAAGGGATCATGAAAAGTGTGTCTCTGCTCCTAAATGTTATGGAACTTCACCTTTACATGAAAACATCTGCAATATAAAGTGCAATAAAAGCACTGGAGGCTCCAACCTAGATGCAGTCTCTTTTAATATGACTTTGCATCAGTGAGTCCTTGAAACTTGCCTGCTGGTAACAAGCACTCCAGCATCTGTTATCCTTTTAGAGCTGTGCAGCTTATTCCACTAGTGATATTCTCTTTCTCTTCCCCCTCCTACTGATTTTGTTTTGTTAATGGAACTCTAGCTTCTTTTCTTAACTACCCCGAAGGCTTGCAGCATCAGTTGGCATATCTTTGTCCTCCCTATTCCCACACAGAAAAATCTAGGTAATTCAAATTCTCTCAGTTTTGTCTTAATTCAATAAATCACATCAGAGTAAATGCAGAGATATGATACCAACAAAAGAAACATCAGTTAATACTGAAATTTCACTCCACCATTAAAATGAATTAACCTAACAGCACCTACGCTTCAAGAAAGCAAGACAGAATCTACTACTCTTACAACATGTATTATTTACTCTTTACTGTGTTCTGTTTAATTCATGAAGTTTAGATAGAGGAGTGTGCCTGAAAGAAGGAATTATTCTGATCCATTTCATTACAATGTATAACATCTAAAAGCCTTCAAGCTTTTACTTCAAAGATGCTATGTATAAAACAGGCAGTAAAAGCTGAGTCCATGAAGTCAATGAGGTTATACCGGAATGATTTTTGGTCTATTTTTTCCTTATAGGAACTCTTGAACTATAACCTTTTATTTTGCTTGATTGTTCAGTAAAATGAAAAGATCTCATAAAGAATCCTAACCCCTGCTGTGGAGTAGCTAAAATGACAAACCAATTGAAAATTTATGCTTAAAAGTAGAGAATTTATAGGTACGTAGCAATTCGGGGGTAGGGGAAAAAGAGAGGAAGCAATGGTTAGTAACTTATCTCAGACATGTCACAATTTTAAGATTCTATTCCTTCACTTTTTTCCTGAGCGTCTTTGTCAGTCTATAAAGTGCCATTAGAGTATTAGAAGGCAGCCTTGTTACCCTGATAACTTCTCATTAGGAAGGGACATATACTGTGACAGTAACAGAAACACCATACCAAACTAAGATAAAATGCAGCCAACACTGCAGAAATTAGTTAGGTAGCAAGAGGAACTTTATATCTTCTGAGGAAGCTAGATAGTCCCATTTAAATGTCATTTACCGTTTATAGGGAAGACATGTATTATGAAGAACTTGCTTACTGATCATTTAGGGAAAGATATTGAAATACCTATTGTGTGTTATTGGCCTATTATTTTTGGCTCTTGTTTCTTCAGCTTCCTAAGATTATTTCTCTCCTTTACGCTATAGGCAGTTTTGGTGATGGAGGGAACCCTTAGGTAAGAAGAGAATTGATCCTTTTTTTTTTTTTTTTTTTTTCCCCCTCTCTTCTTGTCCAGCTCCTGTTTTGCTGCAAATTTGTTATGAACAAGTGATGCAGACTCAATTTTACTCACATTATAAAACAAAAGATTTTAAAAAGCAACAAAATAGAAGTCAAACCTAATTTCTAATCAGTTCTGACTAGTGTGTGTCTGAAGAAATATCAACGCTCTGTACTGCTAGACAGGCAGCTTTTTGCAGTCAGTTCCCATACTTGAGAGAACCAGAATACTGTGAAACTTCCTGCTTTGTGTGTGGCTTGGTTTGGGAATTCTTATGAGCACAGCTGTGTATTCAAAATACGTTCTTGGTAAGTAGACATGATACTTAATTGAAAAATCAGTTTTGGAAAAGGATAACATAGGTAAATGTCTATACAGATAGGAAGCTTTTCAAAATCTATTGCATTTGGCCCTTGGAGGTTATATTACTCCAATGGCTGAACTCTTATGTTTTTCAGGGTTAAAAAAGCAACTTGCTATTTGCCCCTCTTGATGAGTCATTATTTAGTTGTCATGATTTATGATTTTTTTTTTTGTCTACATTCAACCATTGCTAAGTGCCTGCATTACTCATTGGGCGGTTTTTTGTTGGTTTGGCGGGTTTTTTGATTGTTTTTTTTTTGTTTTACTTGACTCAAGCTGTAGCTACTACATTAAAAAATTGAATTTTGCTTGTTGTAATTCTTAATTCTCAAATCCAAATACCTTCGTCTTATTCAAACTTCGTGAAAAATGCTAAAGCAAAGTCAGGCCCTCTGGGCACATACCTTCAGAATTTCTGATATCCTGCATACTGTTTTACAGGTATAATGAACTTGTTACTCAGAGTCGGGAAACAGCTAATTTTATTTGACTTGCTAGAAATTATAAACTAGTAAACCACCTTCTAGTTGGTAGAGTATATTCTGTAAGGATTGATGGTAATGATAAAATCCTCTACTGGAACATGCATCATCACAACATGTGACAATTGTTTTGGACACTACCGCTTAAAGCTTCAGTAGTTGATATGTTTTTTTCTATGATTTCATGGTTAACTATTTGCAGTCAGAGATTTCAGTCGACAAAACAAGATGTATCCGTCTAAGCCTTTTACTATTCTGAAAGGCAATTTTTTCTAACAACTTTTTAAAGATTTTGTAGGTTTTGATTTTCTTTTCCTTCCTTAATGAAAAGCAGAGTTTGGAAGAAGTGTGTGATGTAGCTTAACGATTTGTGAAATTACTATTTTTTTGTAATTCCCATCCATTTAACACAAGAGGTTTGTACTGGTTCCAACTTGGGAGAATAATTATTTTTAGGAGCAGTTTTTCTTTTTTATTTAATTCTATGTTCCCCAAGATGTGGGCTATTTGGGTTTTCCTCTTTGAAAGTCCTCTAAAAGAAAAGAATTGGAATATGTTTAGTTCTTTGATTTTTGACCTTTGAAAGCTAGAACATGATCCTGTGTTGCCAGTGTGTAGAGGACAAAAGCATGGAGACAGTGAACTGCATTGAACTACATTTTAAAATGATGCCAGATCTTGTTATAATCCCAAATCTTTCAGAAGAAAGAGGATCTTTGATTGGTGTACCATGATGGTAGTTTAGATACTGCTAGAGAGTGGTTGATGAAATCCATCATGAGGAAAAAAATATCTATAGTGTAATACTTGTGATTGTCACAGTATATGAGCCAAGAAGTAGTAGTCATGGCTAAGAAACAGCCCTCATCCTCAGAGATGATGTCTTTTGAATAGTAAAAATGCAAATAATTGTTTTGGATTAAGAAAACCTTTGCAAAAGTTTTGCCAGTAAGGTCTCAACTTTGCTAAAGGCAGGGTCACGTGAGGTCCTGAAATGTCTGGGTGGACAGAAAAGGGATGGATGTCTGAGGAATCAGGCTGAAGGAAGTAGCAGTAGAAGGTTAAAACATGTTACATCGTGGTGCAAAAAGTTTTGGTCCCACTGCTCTTGTGGCAGTCCTTTGGTGTCAATAGTGCCACTTGGTATTTGAGATACTCATATCTAAATCCTGAAGATATTCTTTGTGGTAACTTATGCTAACACACGTAAGCACTGAGTAGGGTTGCAGGAATGAATTCTTACAGATTCTAGAGACTAGAAATGACCATTAAGTGTTTATTTCACCTGTTTCTCTTCTTGTGTTACTGTTTTGTGACAGCTGTTACTTTGAAAGAAATTTCTGCTATATCTGAGCATTGATACTGATTCTTTTACATTTATATGGGTTGCAGTTGTTAATTAGCCATATAAAAAATCGCATTTGGTGGTTTCTCAAGAGATTTCTTTGCCTTTACTTCTTTTGAAGCAGCTACTGAGAATGTTGAAGAGTAACCCTTCAGAATATAGCTGGCATATAAACAACCGAGACAGCCTGTTACTTATATATATTCAGTATAACAGTTTAATCTTTGTATTGCTATAATGAATACAAAAAGAGTTAACAATTCATTTATTAATTGTTTGCTCAATAATTTTAAAGCTCTAATACTCCATTTAAAATGCAACCTGATGTTTGCATTTCTGATGAGTAAGTGCAGGACAGGAGAAACATAAAATTAGTGGAAGATGAAAAAAACCAAAAGTGTCATTTTTTACAGCTCTTAAGTGACTAATTCAGTAGACAATCTGAGTCAGTTAAAACCAGACTAAATTCTGTCATAACTCCAAATGTTTCACAGGAAAGATGATCTTTGGTTGATGTAATGTGATAGCAGTTTAGGTACTGCTAGAAACCAATTGATGAAATTCATCATGTGGAAAAAAATAATTCTACAGTGTAATACTTCTGATTGTCAGAGTATATGAGCCAAGAGGTAATAATCATAGCTAAGACATAGCCCTCATCCTCACAAATTATATTCTTTTGAATAGCAAAAAAAAAAAAAGTGATCACTTTGGATGGAGAAAGTAGTTGGGGTAATTCTCTGCTACCTCCTGGTCAACAGAGCATACTAGCTTTGAATTAGATAAATAGTAATGGTTGATTGAGACAGGTTTTTTTAAAGCAGAACTCATCTTTCAAAGTTGTTTTTAGGAGCTGTAATGTTTCCAGAAACATACTGTGCATTGTAGAAGATGTGAATTCAGATCAGGTTTAATTAAGCAGGTGCTTATAATTGCAAGAAGATGATGTGTATTTTGTTCATTTTTGTAAGAAAATACCAAAATTTCTTTATTTGACAAGTATAAAAGAGGCCTTTATGATCAGTGACCAAAATAAGACGTCTCATCTTTCACTGTGTAAATCTTGCTTTTCAGAGACATTGGAACTTCTGGATCTAAGTCATAGCCAATTCCAATTCTTTCTCAGACAGAAAAAGTGGAGTCAGGAATACTTGATATTGTTTAATCTCAGGTTTAAATAAAAGCTTTAAGTTATGCAAGAGAATAAATTAGTTATAGATTCATAAAAACTATGAAATTAAGTGTAATAACTTTTTAAAAAACTTTCTTGAAATGTGACTCCTACACTTGTACTACAGTTTGCACACAAATGCTAGAAATGAAAACAACTTAAGGAAATACAATGTTGTGTTGTATGATGTGGGAGAAGGATTCCTTGTCAGGAACGAGTTGGTCACATGGCTGTGGGTAAGTGCAGGATGCTCCCTGCTGCTATGTGTGCTTACTGTCGATATTCATCCACATTGCAATTTCCATTTCAATTCCAAATCTCAAAATTGCTGTGCTCTTGGATAATACATTCCTGGCACTAAATCAGGCTACCTACTGATGTTTAGTGACCTGAATGAAATTGTTTTGAAGAAATTGACTGGCATGCTTTGTGTATAGAAGTAAGTCAGCTCAGCAAAGGCTAAATTATGTTTTTAAGTTATAAAAAAGAAACTTGTCTTAGATTTTGAAAAAACATTATGGGCCCATCGATTCCATCCACAACAAGAGGCAAAATGTATCAAAAAAACACCAACCTTAAAAACCACTGCTCTACAATTGCACTCCACTGTTTATTCCTGTTTTCATACTGGAAAAGAAATCTTCCTCCTATCGTGACAGACTTCTCTGACCAAAACTGTGATGCTCTTAACTGCCTTGGTTCTCTTTTAGAAGTAGGTTAGCTATGGCTGCCAAAAGGAAATGTGGTATACAGCAACAGGAACATGCAAAGTGGGTGGGTATGTGTTGTGTGGTCAGAGTATTAAAGCCTCTACTATGTAAAAGCCTCCTTGATTAGAAGTGCAATAGCACACTGTTTTAGTCTTGGAAAAAATTGTTAGATGAGATTTAAACACTGTCTGTGCTGTGTATCTTCCTTTTCTGCACCTGTGCTCTCAGTACCAATGAATTCCATTACAGTTGTCAAAAAAATGTCTTCATGAAGAAAAATAATCAGTTGTTTACATTTTCTGAGCTTTGAGAGGGTGTTATCTGTGACCTATCCAGAGGGAAAAACACTGAAGTGAAATGGTGAGGTTACATCATAATTTTTACCAACTTACTTGGGAACTAACTAATAGCTGCTAAAGGCTGATTCTTTTTTTTTAATGCTTTTTATTTTTCTTTCCTGATAATAAAGAACAATTGTTGCTCTCTTTCCCTCACATGCTTCATCAAAGCTGGTCTTCTGATGCCTACCATCCCATTGCTGACTTTGGAGGATAGGGATGGAGAGAAGTGATTGCATGAGTGTAGAAGTACCAGCCTCAAGTCCTACTTTTATTAGCTGTTTTTCTGTGAGATAACTTCTAATTCTGGTTATTAGAGAAATAGATTCCTTATAGGGGCAGGTTTCATGCTATTCAGATATACAGAAGCTTCTAGGTGATAACCAGATGTGTCTGACTAAAGGAATAAGTCACTGTTCCTCACTACTCACTCTGATGCCTTCACCTTCTGACCTTCACAGCCATGAAAGATCTAGCACCTCCTTCAGAGTTTTTCAGGCTAACTAACAATTTGTACTGCTTGATGTAGATCAGAGACAAAATTATATCCTCTGAAGTAACTCCCTTTTTCCTGACATGAGAAGAGATTATTAGGTCTGTGAAGCTTTGGCTGACTAAATCCTCTGGATGAAGTCACAACTTGTGAGATTGTCTTTACTTTCCTTGCTACCTCTGAGTTGTTTCCATTTTGCTTTTAAGGTTTTGGCTTGAAGTACTCGAGGAATTTAGAGAGACTCAGGTGTCAAATCTTTGTCCCATAGTTGTAGGTTCATATTTTTCCTGGCTAGCTTAAGAAAGGATAGCTTTAAAGGCACTGACTTGTTATCTTTTTGCCCTTCATTAAATTTGGGATCACCTCCAGACTCTAGGCTATGAAAAATTAGTATTAAAACTGTGTATATTTGTTTTAAAAATTCAGCTGTTTTATTATACCTTTTTAAACTGTAAACAATTCCATTAGACTTATGAAGATTTATTTGTCTTGGAAGTTGCTTGGAATAGCAATGGTAGGTTCATGATTCTAAACCCATACTATTATAATGAAATATTAATGTAGTATCTGTGGTGTTGGGCATTTTTACTGTCAAAGGTGTGATAACAATCTGAGGTGGATACCTACTCGATATCCTGTGGATGGTAAAACAAGCACAAACCTTTTGTAAAAAGCCAAGCCTTTCTCTAGAATGTGCAAGTCAAAGGACTGATTTTCTCTCAAGGACTGTCTGTTGTATTTTCCTTTGAGCCTTGTCTGAAGGAAGTGCCCTTTCAGGGGAGAAATATATATTATATTTCAGGGACTTCACAGGGAGAAACCTGTCAGGAACTCAAAGGCTTTGAGGAATACTTTGGGCTTCAAGTTTATGACTTCTTGTATTCACTAAACATGTATCTGCTGCAAAATTACATTTTGGGCCTGATGCCCCAGTGCACCATGGAAATGGTGCACAGCTTTCTCCCTTATCGTGCTAGAAGAAGGGACAAATCTGTCTCACAGGTGATGTGGAACATGTGCTACATAGGCAGAGTTAATGGAGCAGAGAGGGAAAGAGATGAAGCCCCACACTCTGTGTTGCAGACCATCCCTTGCATCTTTACATCCCTCTCCTCTCCATCACCCTTACTAATAGGTTTTGTTTTGTTGATGGAGTTCTCTGTAAGCCAGAGTTTGCTTAAAGACACTTTATGCTGAAACAAAGCTATCAGAGCTGCTGGTTCTGTGGGTGCTCCTCTAGTGCTCTGCAATAAATTGAGAAGTACTGACTGCTGCAAAGCAAATGGTTTCTGCTTTGGTTTATTGATGCATGAACTAAACGTTGATGTAGTATTTTAAAGCAAGCTGATTATTTGAAAACCTTCTGAAAAATACCTTGTGTTAGATACTAATAAATCAATAATTTAAGTCAATCTCTTCCCCAAATGTTCCTTTTAATCCTCAGCGCTATCTTCTAAAGAGCACTTAAGTTTTACTAGTCTTTTTCTGTTATTAGTTTCCTGGAAAGTAATATCTATTGTTTCTGCATGCATTTAAATTGTCTCTTTAACTTTAGATGTCCAGCTTGAATTATGTGTATATTTCTTAAAATCTAAATAAAAATCTGTTCTGTGTCTCCTCTAAGGTTTCTGGTTATGATATTAACTTCAGAAACCTGCCAAAAAATTCAAGTACAACCACCCATAATTCAAGCAGAAGATTCTCTTGACAAGATGATACATCAGGATGTGATTAGCTGAAATGGGACTGACTTAGAAGGAAAAAAAAAAAGTTATTCTTCCTCTCTCTCCCTAAGAACAGAAGGTGTGTCTGTTGCTTCCAGTAACTAAAGATTTGCAGACAATGAAGTAGCAAGGATACTAGGTCAGTAATCTTCTATGTAAATACCTCATCTTTTACCTAGTACTAAAGTGAAGGGACTTGTCTGTATTTGTCTATACAGTCCCACCTGTAACTCGAAGTCTGCATTTGTACTGTTGTCTCCAGTTACATGTTTTGTTCCTAGACTCTCTCTCTTGTGACCTTTTCAGGTGAGGATTTTTTTACTGCTTTATTCACATAAAGGTTTGCATTTTCCAACCTCTGCATGGAATCTCCTTGCTATTTATTTTTTTTCTTACAATGTTTCTGTTACTGTGTTGATTGCCACTTTTTCCACTTTAGAGACTATTCAAAAGAAGAGAGATACATTCTCTTCATTCTATCATGCTTTGCCAGCTCTCACATAAATTGTTTTGTGCTATGATTTCTCTAATTTTATTAATTGTTGTTTATTAACCCTATAGTTTCTCCACCTATTGCTTGGTTTGATTGTTTTACTGCCACCTCACTGAGATTCAAAGTTAAAAGTGATGTTCTTATATTCTCAAACAGAAGCTGCTTGTCTTTGCAGTTCTCTGTTCCTGTCAAATGCAAGTGCACACACCACCAAGCAATACACATATCTCAAGGAAAACAGGATGTGTTTCTTCTTTACCAAAGATAGGTCTCTAGAAAAATTCAGATTGACAATGTGTTAGTTATTACTCAGATGAAGCCTTCTGTCTTTCGAGATGTGCATAGCTCCAATGACCTCTTGTATAAAGTATTAACAGTTACGTTTGTGCTTCTCAGATCCTTCTCTTGATTTTTGTGTATGTTGTTCATGTGCATCCAACTTGTGGATGGACTTTTTTGTCCAGTCTGCTGACATAAGCCCATGGAAGACAGGGAGTTGTGCCAGCTGTATGGTTCTCCTTTATTGAAACCTGTTGTGTTTTCTTTCTTTTGTAGCTTTTACTTGTCTGACATAAAAGCTGAGCTTTTGCACTCTGTTTCTAATAACACACTTGTAAAAATGCAAATGCTTATTTTCAACCATAAGTTGTTCTTTAGCTTACTTTGTTCATCAATATCTGTGTGGAAGAGCATAGATATTGGCAAGAACTACTATTTCAGTTCACCTCTATAACTTGGGTACTACTGAGAAAACATATAGAACCACTACTGTCCTAAGAAAAATGTTTTGGAATGGAGCTTACATGTACAGGGTGTAACAGAACAGTGGAGAACCTAAAAATACACACTTGGCACAAACAATAAAGAGAAGCGAATAATTGTTTGGAATAATCTTGAGGAAAGAATTTTTATGACAAAGAACTAAATTTTAAAAAGTCTCTTTATCCCTTCTTGTAAGTAGTTTTGTATGATGTCAAACTCCTTTTAATGTTTGAGATTATCTTATTCTTTTCAAATGGACTTGACTTAGAGGACAGAAAAAAGACTAATTATAGGCAAAATTGTTTCCAAAATATCAAGCAAGGATCACTGTAAGGCAAAAATGAGTTAAAATACTTTTCCATCTTCTAACATTCTGCATCTTAATCTGTACTTGCATTTAGTGGAAAAAAACCCCAAAACCCATAAAATAAAATGCTGTGTGTTAAGAGTCCATACAATAATATGATTTATAGGAAATAGCAACATTCTAAGTTACTACTAAAGTTTTTTCTTTCCCAAAATCTGGGATTAAAAAGTAGGTCAACAAGCCCATTTAAATATTATTCCACTGTGTGGTTTAAATTAGTGCTAGTGACAAGTGTATGAAGTGCTGTGCATTTCATTTTTATAGCATATTGGTTAAATTTAGAATAGTTCAAAGTTTCTGTTATATACAAGTCTCCAGGCAAATCCTTAGATCTTTCAGTCAGTGGATTTTGTTGTTGTTTTTAAACATGTATAACATGTTGGCGTTGTATTTGTAAATACAGTGTTTTATCTGAATGTGCAATTTGAATAATGAACATTAATTCTAGTACTCCTGAACGAGGAAGCTACAATTTAAGTTCAAAGGGCGACGAGTCCTCTGAGCATGTGGCTCCTAGTTTTGTCCAGGAATTCCTCCAGAACAAGGATTTTAATCTAGAGAGAAGCTGAAACCTTAAGTATCACTGAACAGAGCTACCCTTGTAATGTTATTTGGTAATGATGGATCAGGTAGCTTCGATCAGGCAAATGGCCTGAGATGAAAGAGTGATTGTAGGCAAGGAAATGGCTTTTGCAGAAGCTCTGTTCTTGCTTCAAAAGCCATTCTTTGGCTTTCACTCTCCCTCTCTGCCTCTTGAGAACTGCCAGAAACAATTCTGGCCCTGAAATTCAGAAGTACCTAGTGCCAAGGTGAGGAGAGAGGTTTCCAGCCCAGCTAGAAATCTTTCTCTGTTCCTCATCCATTTGTTGCTGTGTACCAGAGGGTTCTCATCTGCACCCTGACTGTAAAGATACCAGCGGAACTGAGTGAATAATGAAGAAACCTATTCACTAGTGTTTTTTACAATTGCTAAATAGAGTTTTGCTTGGAGCATGTTTGTACTTATTTTATCTTCTGTGGAGCTTTTTGTGAAAATCTGTGGGAGTGTGTTTTGCTCAAAAGAATACTTGCAGGGAACTATTTCTGGACTGTATTCATGATTAATTTAATCAAAAGCTAGTTTTTCTTACTGCAAAAGTAGTTGATTAATGATTACATCATAAGTGAGGAAACAGAGAATAAATCAGTGTATTAAACTCCAGGTCATTCTTTTTCAGAGCTCTACATAATTCAGCTGCAGTAGCATGTCTTCAGTAGCTTTTTTTTGTATCCTGCTCTCCCAGTAATGATATCCTTGTCACAGTTTTCCTCCTGCCCTGCTCTTTTATGCCATTCTATTCTACGTAGATTCTCATTCTGTGGTAAAATATAGGAGTAGCTTGCTACATTTATAAGTGACGTGACTAGCATCTGTCATATTTGGTTTGTTCTTTCCCTACATGAAGAATTAGGTACTTAGTGGGAGTGCTTTGTTTTGATAGGATTGTTTTCTGCTTAGGGGAAGCAAGATAGAGGAAGAGTGATTTGCATTTGGAATGGGAATTTGATGACATTTGTGATAGTTCTTCACACCTATAAGGAATTGTTTCGGAGCCTTGGTGGGCTGTTCTCAAAGCCCATTAGCTTTATGCTACATTTTTGTACCTGCATAATTTTGTAGTTGCTAGAGATGCTTCTTATTTGTGCTCTGAAAGCTGAGACACTGGCAAAGATAAGTGAATAATGAGGAAAATCACTCCTTATTTTCAAAACCATCTATCAAATATGGTTAATTATTTCATATTGAGCACTGTCCAGTCAGGGCAAAATACTCAAGCTGTAATAAACTTTACTTGGTAATGCCTATGTTGGTCTCATCATCTCTAAGCTTTAGCTAACAGTCCAGAAGTATTTGGGAAGGCACTTAGAGCATACTTTGTTCCCTCAATTGCCGTGAGTTGAAGCAATTGATTAAGCATACTTCCAGTTGGGATTGATTTTCTGTATTGAACCTGTGTTGGAAACATCTCTTAAATGGCCACATAATTCTCCTCTTTCTTCCTTATGTGAAGAGTAAGATGAGTTAGTTACAATACGGCATGGTTATATGATGCTACAACTAGTTGCTAATACAAAAAGGAATCTGAACATATATTTTGTAGAATTAATTTATCCAGCAAAGCCTCGCAAATTTCTGTGAGAAATGTAAAGTACTACTTCTCTAAAGACTGTTCATAAGATACCATGCAATTTTGAAAGCTTATGTAAATTCTAAGAACCCTTTAAAAAGTAATTAAGTTTTAAAAGCTTGAGACATTTAAGAGCCTAAAGAATAAGCCTTTATTTGAAACACTATTGATTCTTATTAAATTTGATGAATCTGAAGGATACTTCAGGGATATCTCCTATTTAGCATTGAAAGAGGAGCTCAAAAGACGCTCTGAGAATTTACTGCTACAAGAATATTGACAAATTACTTGTCTCAGCACTAACAGACTACTTATTCATGAGTTGAAGATGAATATCCTGTTTTCTTGTGCAAGGAAGCAGCAAGCAGACAGGTAATAAAGCTCAGAAAGAATAGATCCTGCAATATAGCATAAAGATTGACAACAAATCTGTACCTCCTCAGCACAATGATGACCTCATGATAACCATATCATGACTGAAATCATGAATTTCCATTGGGAAGCTGGATTAAAATTTAAATGTACTGTGTTAAGTAAAAATTAAGTGGTCATAACTTGTTACATGGGCAAAACTTAAGGAAAATTTACTTAAAACATGACCCTATATGGGGATTGTAGATAAAATTGAGATTCTGGAAAAATAATTAGACTTGATTGGACTTTAATAAGTATATTAATGATTTGCTCTACCAAAAATCCAGATACGCTTTTGTTTATCTGAATGTCATAGGATTTGGGTACAACCACAGGTATCTGCCATTTTCTGTAGTAATGAAAAGGCTTTCTACAGATAAGTGAGATTTCATTCTCTCTTTCTAAAGATACATTCACTTCAGATGTATTCTAAAACATGTTTCATTTTGGAGAATTAAGGATTTTGAAGCTGACACATAAACCCCGTTGTCAGAGGTTCCATCTGTGACTAGTTTTTCTCAGGAAGAAACGTACAAATTAGGTAGCTGTTGTTTGCATTGAGGATTTTCTTTTTCCTTTTTCGTTAGCAGTGCTACAACACTCATAGTTAATCATTGCTTAAGTGATCGTATTGCTTCTCTTTAATTGTGAACTCTTCTGTGTTGTACAACCAAATTCCATGATGGTCCCATCTGTGAGTTCTTCTTGAGATGATCATCAAGAGTTGACCTGCTGTGTCTTGTTTCTCTAGGCTATTTTTGGTAATCTAGATACAATTCCTTGATGCTAAACTGTAAGAAGAACCTTCTTCTGCTTCCAGTATGACATCTAGGAAAGCAAATAGGTTGTCTTCAGTGTAATTCCTTAGGAAGACATTTTGTGAATGGGCTGAGTGAGCGAGACTTGGAGAACTGAAGATGGTTTTTTGCAATCTATTTTATCTGCAATGATGTTACCATACATGATCAGCATATCTTTGAAATACTTAAATCTCTAAATTGATCTATTGTTGTTCATTCTACTTCTATTATGTTACACCTTGCTTTTTGTCTCAGTGCTCTTATGGTAAAATGAAATAAATATGCTCATGCTTTAAGAAATTTTCAGGCTTTTTGTTATGCCATCGTTAGTCTTTCCACAGAAGTGAGGCAAACTGTGCTAGCCAAACAACTGTTTCTCACTACTTCTGATACACTGAGATGCCTCTAGGTAAAACAGTTTTATTTTGTTTTAGGTGCTATTGACATGTGCAGCCTGTCCTAATCTGCAGTCTTGGAAAGACTCTGAATAATATGGAGCTTGGCTCTGGAGAAAGGGTTGTTATCAGCGTAATTTGAGATCTTCTCTGCTTTTTTCTTTCCTATTATTTTGTTTTCATAGTGAGTGGGTACACTAAAATGACTCTGTGGTACCTGGCCAAGGAAAGTCAAACAGCTAAGCTTTTTGCTCGTGAAGCAGTTTCAGTTAGATATATGTAAGTGCACGTATTTTAAGATACATCTGCAGAATACTTACATTCTCACATTTTGTGATTCCTGAAACTTAGTAAAACTAAAAATTTTCATCTGAGCAAATGAGTTCTGTCTAATGCAGAATTGACATGAAATTTTGTACAAGTTTTGTGCTTTTGAACTAAAGGAACTAAACTAAGTAAAACTAAGTGCTGACAATTTACAATAGGAAAGGAAAGCATAAAAAAATCCCTGGTGATGCTCACAAGAATCTAGGTATAAGTCAATTTCTCTGAAATTTAAGTGATGATTCCAGAACTCCTATTCTCAACTGTATTCTTAAACCTTTCTGATTTCATTCAACTTTGCCTAAAACCACCTACTATGTGCAGTCATTTTTGGTTTTGTGGTCATTTTCCAACCATATTTGGAATAATTTTTTTGCCTTTGCCTTCATCTATCAGAACTGAGCATGATACAGTTGATTTATTCAGGAATTGTCTCCACTATAAAATAAGTGTTTTTTCTGATGTAGCTAAGGCTATATTCCCCCACAGATACAGGCCTGCACTTAATCTGAACATATCAGATGGCCCTGCTGCCCTAAATGGGGCTGTTGATGCATATAGGTAAGCTTATACCTAAATATCTTCAAGTGACTGACTTAAAGTTTGACCTGAACCACTAAGAGTTTTCTGGAGGCAACAGGTTCTTTAATACCTGAGGGAATCGACGATTATAGGGGTTTTTATTTTTATGTATTTATCTTAAATTTGAATTGCTCTTCCTCTTAGAAATGTAATTGCCATGAGAAAAATATGCTACAAACTGTCCATTAATTATGGGAAGCACAGCTTCTGGTAAAATCTATAAGTTGAAAGGATTCTAATGTTTCAAAATTCCTTCGTCAAATATTGTCTTTATTTTCATTTTCTTTTTTCTCTACCTACATTATTACTACCCCTACAAGAATTATGAATAACTGAATGATGTTTCCATTACCTTAAATTGTTACCTATAAACCTTCCAGAAATTTCTAATTAATGCGAAATTTTACCAGATTATGCTCATTGTGAGAGCCTCCCCATAGTGCTCTGTATTTTTACCAATGCAGTCTGGATGTCCATAAATCTTCATAGCTCTGTGTTTCCCGGTATACCCCATTACAATGAAAAAGTGGCATCTGATGCAGGAAGTGTAAATACTGTATAGATGTTCAATAAAGTGTTTCATTCTTCACTGGTGAATCACAACTTTATGGCAAGGGGAACTACAATACAAGAAATAGGTGTATATCACCCATGTTATGTGGAATGAAATTGTTTCTACTCTAGTGACAGATTTCTTATCTTTGCATTCACATGTTATGTCACTCTAAAGACAACTGGTTGACATTGTTATGCATGAACTCAAACAATTAAATGACAGATTGTATCTCCAAATTTACACATATACTCCAGTTTTAATGGGAGAAAGAAGTCTGACTAAGAGCCCAAGGAATATTGTTTAGAATTGTGGTAAAGTTTGAGAAGAAAGAGTATAAAGTTGATGCTTAAAAAAATATAGTTAAAAGAAATGAAGACTTTAGACATACAAACTCTTCATTGGTTGATCAGAATGAGAATCTTTTGATAAAACTATGTGGGTTTTTTGGGGGAGTTCTTAGTTAAATTTTTAAAATCACGTTTTATTCAGAGGAATGCTCTTCCTCCTTACTGCTTGACAGTAAAAATGTCCTATTGAATGTGAAGATATTTTAGCCCATGAAAGAATCTGGCTGCCTGTTGAGAAGCTGGACATTATGGATGGTTCAGTATTCAATTCTCTACTTAAAACAACTCTCTATTCTGTCTGTTTTAGATACAAAAAAGCTGAGGGACATAGCATAGCACCTCTATCCTGTCATGTGGGCTAAGTCTTTGGTGCACTTCAAGGTTGAAGTTGCTTTCACAAGGACACACATTTCAGTGAGTCAATCATGGTGATTTATTTACCTGAGAGCCAAGAATATTTGCCTTTCACAACAACTTCAGAGGTAGTTAAGGCAGTTGGATGCCTGAGGCTTTCTGTGACCTTAGATGTCTGTAGGAAGTGGTGTCCGTAGTTAAGTAATGTCTGTAAAAAAGTGATTTCAACTTTCCTTGGCAAAATTACCATGTCTGTGATAGTGGTCACAAGAACAAGGGTGTTTCAAACCACAGAACCAACTGCGTGAGTGAAGCCCAAGCAGCATGACTGCTGCTGATATGAGTGAATAAGCCTGCTGTGGTAGCAAATGTGTGTTGCCAGCCTTTCTTTCAATGTTGGTTCTGGGTTCTGTGTGTAGTACAGCAGCTGTAAAGGACTCTGGTTTCTTCCTTCTTATACCGTGCACAACCTTCATTTGAGCCATGTGAAAAGAAACCACATTCAAAACTATAGGCTTGGGTTTGGGACTATAGAGTTTAAACCCCAAAACCGACAAACAACTCCAAAACAAAACTATCATTAAAAAAAACACAAAAAAAGCCCCAAACCAAAACCTCACCAGAAAGTAATGTAAATATGCTACTTTCTTCATCATCAGCCTATGATGAGTTTTTCTGTTGTAGTTATACATGAATTTTCTTAATTCAATCACCAGAGTGATGACAGAAGTGAGAGGAATTCATGGAACGTCAAATCTAAGATGCTATGTTAGGCATCTTGTCGTATCACTCTCTTTATCAATGTGCCAGTTACATCAAATTTGGTTAGGATCTTTATCCCTCTTACCTATACGAGTAGCTTATTCTAGAAATGCACTTGTCTTATGGATGGTCTAGTGAATGCTTCCTCGTGGCTTGGTTATATCCATTTGCTCTTCAGTCTGTGCTGCACTTCAACAGCTTTCAGGTAATTTAATCTTCATTCCTCTGATCATCTTCAAACTTGTCTGATCTGTAGTAGTCTTAATTCATCATAAAAACAGGTAACTGGAATTTGTAAGCTTAATGTTAAATAAGGTCTTACAGAAGTAGTATACAGTGCTCCATCATCTTATAACATTTGTGATGTGTCACAGAATTGTGTTTGTCTTTAAGTCTGTACTGACAGTTCGTAGTTGTTGCGGTCTCTGACCACGTGTTTCCATCTAGTGAACTCTGAGTCTTCAGCAGAAATTATTGTTATATGCTAAGGCTTTGTCTATGTAATGAAACTCAAGGTTACCTTTCCTTTATCAGCTAAAAGGAAAGCAAGACCCAATGGGCAAGCAGGAAGAGATGCAGTGCACTACAGTCATGTTCTTGACTGTCAGAGGGTCAGGACTACAGGTTGCAGAGGCTGGAATGCCCATGCTTATTTCATGAATTATTTTATCATTGCATTTATTTCACCTTCTCTGCATTTCTGATATTGCCCAAGAGTGTCATCAGTACAACTTCGTATATTCACAGCAGTAAGTTGCATGATGTAATTTAGACAGATGTTCATATCATAGATGAGAAATAAGGATGAAATCTTGGGTGAGGCAGTTGTCTACATTACTGTTGACTAGATATGAAACAGTTAAAAATCTGCCTTGAGCAGTGTATTTTCTTAGTTTTACATTTCTGGGCTCTGATGGAGGAACAGAATATGGTAATGCTGAAACAAACTTTTTGGTATTTTTGAGGAAATCTCTACATCTGGAATGAAGATTTAGAATTATCATGACTTTATTTGAACAAGTTGGTTTCCTCCTAGGAGATTATACGTAGTATTTCATACATAGCTGTAGAAAGGGCTGCTTCAAATACCCGGTGTGTTAGTGGTCTTGGTTGATAGGAGACAAAGTAACTCTTCACTAGTTAAATCACAAAGTTCACAGAATCTTAAGGGCTGGAAGGGACTTCAAAAGATCATCTAGTCCAACTGCTCTGCCAGAGTAGGTCACACAGGAACTCGTCCAGGTGGATTTTGAATGTCCTCAGAGAAGGAGACTCCACAACCCGTCTGGGCAGCCTGTTCCCGTCACCCTCACAGTGAAGAAATTCTTCACTTACATTTCTTCAGAACCCCTTATGTTAAAGTTTATACCCATTGCCCCTTGTCCTATCACTGGCCACCACTGAGAAGAGCCTGGGTCCACCCTCCTGACACCTGCCTGTTATGTACTTCTAAATATTAATGAGATCACCTCTCAGTCTCCTCCAAGCTAAAGAGCCTCAGCTCCCTCAGCCTTTCATCATAAGGGAGATGCTCAATTCCATTATCTCTGTGGCCCTGTGCTGAACTCTCTCCAGCAGCTCCCTGTCCTTCTTGAACTGAGGGGTCCAGAACTGGACACAATATTCCGGATGTGGTCTCATGATGGCAGAGTAGAGGGGGAGGAGAACCTCTCTTGACCGACTGCCCGCAGCTCTCCCCAGGATGCCACTGGCCTTCTTGGACACAAAGTCACGTTACTGGCTCATGGTTATTCAGTTGTTCACCAGCACCTTCAGGTCCCTTCCCCCTACACTGCTCTCTAAGAGTTCATTCCCTAACCTGTACTGGTACTTGGGGTTACTCTTTCCCAGATGCATATATTTGCCCTTGTTGAATTCCATTAAATTTCTCTCTTCCCAACTCTCCAGCCTGTCCAGGTCTTGTTGGAAGACAGCACAACCTTCTGGTGTGTCAGCCACTCTCTTCCAGTTTAGTATCATTGTGGTGGTTTTGGCCTGGGCCGGGTTTTTCGGTGTCAGAGGGGCTGGGGGAGTGACTTCTTTGAACAGGGAGAGTTGCCAGGGGCTTCCTTTGTGGCTGACGGGATTGGGCCCAGTTGGTTTTGAGCTGGGCCCTGCACCTGATCCGGGCCTGGCTGATTGGTGATGGAGGTGGCACCTCTGTGAATGACATATTTGAGGAGAGGTTGTTGCTCAGTTGCGTGGCTGCAGTGGCGGTGGGGAGGGAGAGTGTAGGGGCATCTCCGCGGACGCCAAGATCAGTGGAGAGGGAGGGGGAGGAAGGTGCCCGGGCGCCGGGAGGAGGGCTCCCCTGCAGTGTGTGGTGAGGACCGTGGTGAAGCAGATTGTCCCCCTGCAGTCCATGGAGGACCACTGGGAAGCACAGATCCGCTGGCAGCCCGTGGGGGAGGTGCCCACGCTGGAGCGGGTTCGCTATCAGGACTTGTGATCCCTTGAGGAGACCCAGGCTGGAGCAGCCTGTCCCTGAAGGACTGTCTCTCCCGGTGGATGACCCACTCCGGGCAGCGTGTGAGGAGCTGCGCCGTGGGAGGGCCCATGCCGGAGCAGTTCGTGAGGAGCTGCGGCCCATGGGAAGGACCCACGCTGGAGAAGTTCATGAGGGACTGTCTCCCGTGGGGAGGGACCCCACAGTGTAGCAGTGGGAAGTGTGAGGAGGCCTCCCCCTGAGAAGCAACAGCAGCAAAGTCCATCTGTAATGAACTGACTGCAACCTCCATTCCTCATCCCCTGCGCCACTGGGG